>OZ024895.1:22123232-22563232 GCA_964017195.1 Siderastrea radians
ACCCCTCCCTCTAAAAGTTGTTGTTTTGCAAAATATTGTCTTCAAATTGATTAATTTATTGAAATAAGCTGCCACTGGCCTTAGAGACGTCTGGTAAATGGGACGAGAGTTTAGCAGCATTGCTTAATTATTTGACGTCAGATTTCGTTTTTTTCCTCCTACAAACACACTAGCATTGATGAAGGGGCTACCCCCGAAACGTCTGACTGCTTTTTATGCAGTCTTCAGCACGCTAGAGACACAAAAATTAGAAAGTTTCTTTGAAGGACGAGATAACTTAAGTCGTGGGGCGACATAACTACAGTATGCGGCGACTTAACATTAGGCGACTTGACAATGGGGCGAGTTAACCTGCTTCTAATTTTTCTCATTTCTCATTCATTTATTTTGAGTGCTACGCAGCAAGAACGTTTATTGTTATTGAATTTTGCACAACGTTCCCATTTTCAGAATGGCAGATTTTAGTTCTGTTGTCCCATGGTCCTTGCCTCGTTCCTAGGCCTCTATATTTCACCGCGGTCTATCTATTTCGGGTCACGTGGTCCGAGCGAAAATGTGAAACCGAAACGAATTATACGTCACAACGAATTGACCGTGAGGAGCTGGGGAAAAAGCCGTACAGGAACTAGGCAACCATGATCCAACTTATGGGTCGCTTGATGAAAGCATAGGAGCTAAAATAAACAGGACTATGAATAACAAAACAGAATAAATAACTTTTAAGAGCGTAACACTGTTTGCAACACGTCTAAAGCCCTGCCCAAAAGGACTCCCACGACTCCCTTTGGCCATGACCTGTTAGTACGTGCGATGGCTTGCAATGAGTTACGTCCACTTTGACGAAGCTCAAATGTGTACGCAGGTGAACAAAGGTTTTCACCCGTTTGGCCGTCCAACGCAAGTCGACGCAAGTTGGCTTCAGTATTGTTTTCTTTAGTACGGGTGCGCGCGCAAGGCTGCACTGAAATGGCTTTCTTCCTACTTGCTCTGAACTTGCGTCTACTTGCGAGACCGTTTGGTCACCATCGCAAGTCTGCGTACGCAAGTTGGCATTTCCAAACTTGCGCTGACTTGCGACTCCGTTTGGCCAGGCCTAAAGGCGCTGTTACACAACGCAAATTTTTCAGCAACTTGCAACGCAACTCCGTTGCAAGACAAGTTGCGGACGAAATTGCGCGTGTAACACCCCCTTCGCAACATGTGTCGCACAGAAAAATTGCGTTGCGAGCTGCAAGAAAAGTTTACTACTTTTCGCAACGTTGCGAGATCTGTTGCAGCGTGTAAGACGACTTCTGCAACTTGTCTGGCAATGTTCTTGTCATCATTGCGTTGCAAGTTGCAGGAAAAATTGCCTCATGTAACAGCGCCCTAAAGCTTGAACAAAATGAACGTTATTGAATAACTTTCGAAGCGCGCGCTTACTGAACATGTGAAAAGGAATGCACGCGCAAAACGCTCATAAAAATTACCATGGGAACCGAAACTTGTTTGGTTTTGGGAAAACAAAACAAAGTTGAAAAGGTGTCATCCGTAAAAAAAATTTTTGTTCAGACTGGTCAAGGCCTTTTATGGTTACTTGCGTGCAATGATAAAATACCACACAACTTGTTCAGAAGCGTGAAATATGTAACTAAGAAAAACTCATTCTTTCTCGGGTTCTTTGCCGTACGGTTTTGACTGCACGAAAAATAAACTTTTTTTTTTCAAAGACAAAAAGTGCAAATCTTACCTAATCGTTTTGCACCTGATCTAATATCCGATAACAGATCGAAACTGCCAGCGCAATTAGCGAAAGTACCACATTCTCGCACATAAACAAAACTTTTTCCTCACATCAAAAACTCGACTTGTTCTTTCCGCGAAAAAGGATTAGTGATTTCTTTGCATCATAATAAGAAATTATGACGCATCGCGCGCGCAGAGAGTCAAGACGCCTCTTTCCCAGGTTTCTCTCAGGCCTAGATTTTGTTTTCTAAAGCAAATAAAGTGTTTCTTTAAAGTGTTGTCGTTGCTTTTTTTTTCGAACAATCGGTACATTGTGCACGACAATCTCTGGACATTTTCATCCGCTCTGGATTTCACTCCAATCCAAGGTGAAATATAACATATTTCGCGGCCGTTCACGAAGTGTCTCACACTTAGTCTTGTAGCACTCTTCACTTATTTTGTGGGCTAGCATGACGTTCTGGCCACTTATTTACTGCGATGAAATGTTTAACTTGAACTATTTGTTTCGTTTTTTTTTCCAACCCACGGTGTGAGAGTATTTCTGACTTGGGCGGGAGATCTAGTAAATATTCTTTCGTGTGTTTAAGCCGCCATCTTGAAATAGGAAACAAAGAAGAGTAGGGGAGAGTCAAAAATGCGACCAAGTGAGGGAAAGAGAGGCTGAAAGACTGTACAGCACCCTCCTCTGTACACTGGATTCGGTTTTCCAAACACGGTAGTGGCTAATAAAGAAAGAAAAGAAAAATAAAACCAGATGGCAGGTTATCTCAAACGTTGGGCGGATCTTGTTACAATGGTCATCCATTGTACAAAATATTGCAACCTCGTCCCCAAGGCCTTCTCCTCATTCAAAATCGCGGTCGGAGAAACCCCTGGCCAAGGCCGCTGAAATACTCCAAGAATCGTGGAGTATTTTGTCACGTGACGCACGATAAAATGGCTTTTTCGGAGGTTGTTTCCAGCGTATGGCGGCCCTGTTTGTTTTCTGCAATCGGAAACCGTTGTTCAAACGGAACGAAGACATTTCGTCGTGTTTACGTGACGAAATTCTAACGAATTTTTGGAGCCACTTTGGCAGCCTTGGCCAGGAGTTTCTCCGACCGCCATTTTGAACGAGAAGAAGGCCCTGGGGACGAGGTTGCAAAATATTGTAGATTCTTACTACTGCAAATTTCAATTTTTCGCAGTGTTTCTTATTTCCATCAGAACGTCCGTGGTATCCCATATGTCTCCAACTGTGATATCCCACGTGTCTTCTCCAAATGACCGAGTTTTTAAATTAGACATGAACAATCTTAACCCGTAGTCGCTAGTCATCGCAAGTTTGGAAATATCAACTTCCATACGTATACTAGCGATGGATAGCCAGATGTACTCACAGAAAGACGCAGAGTTTGGTGCCGCAAAAATCATCTTTGACGGCAGCACGCTTGTGCGTGCAGTTAAACCAAAGGGGAAAAATACGTGCGACGGTTTGCATTGGGTTGCAAAAGGTAAAACAATCTAGTCGACTTGTATACAATTTTCAGCTTCATTAAAGTGAGCGCAATTTCTCCAAACTAAACGCAGGTCCTCATTCAAGAAAGTAAGCAAAACTTTTCAGTTCGCGTCAACTTGCGACTACGTTTGGCCAGAGCCTGACATTGTCATGTTGTCACTCGAGACCATCGTTTCGAAGAATTGCAAATTCGATAGCAGGCTCCAAATTTCCATGAAAGTTTCTCGGGTTAAAATCGAACGCTGAAAGAGTTAGTGCAATGAAAGGTAAAATTCTTCATCGAAACTGACGTGTCATTTTAGAGAGCCGACACAAGTCTTCAAACTGTTCACACACGACGTAGATTGACTGTACACTCACCTTGTTTCAGGTAATCTGTGACTTTCTACGTGCATGATGACTCCTTCCTTTTCAAGCTGACAAAAGCTGAAGTCTGCAGGCGAGGGCGTGGTCCTTTCTGAGGTAGAAACGTTCTGTACAATTCTCTGAATATAAATATGCAACACAATTCACCGGTGAAAACCATATCGTACCATAACAGTAGACAATGATTGTAGGACTTCAGTGGGGCTAAGAAGTGCTAAAACTACTCACCTTCGATGAAGCCGTTACTGCTTTTGTTCTCACTGCATTCAAGTACACTGTAACAACAACAAAACACAAGAATTCATAAATGGTTGTTCCGTTCTTTCGAATGGAATGTACCACTCCAATTTCACCCTTTTTTTCAGAATTTGACGTGTTAATAATAATAACAACAAAAACGCGTCCCAAAATATCACGGCCGAAATTTTAAACCGCCGCAAATTTTACAGTACTCAAACAAAATAATAACATTCTTAATACTTTGTCAATGTTTCTATGCTCCGGCCACTCCTTAACCTGAAATCTGCCCATAACCGACATCTCAACCTCCTGTTCCAATCGCCGATCCATTCACTCAAATACCCTTATTGACACCTCCCCATTAAAGCCATCTCCCTACAAAGTGGCTGACGACAGAGATAGGATTGACTGTTTCTTCTCTGGACAGTGTTTGGAGAAAATTTATTTTGGACAGTTCCTTGGATTTTTACGATTTTGAAGGCTTTTCATAGACTGCAGGTAATGTCTAATTTTGGCGATGGCGATTGTGGGGCGGGCGAAATACAAACACGCGCCCGCGCGAAATTTCGAGGAGACACGACCCGAGGGGAGCGCCAAAAATTATTTTGGCGCTCCCCTCGCGTCGTCTAGGCTTTTCAACACAAAAGCAAATTTTAATAAGGGAGACCTTAGACTATCGCCGATAGTAGGATCCCACACCCCGCTGATGCTAGATTGCAAAACGGTCGCTTTTTTCGAGGGACGTTCGAGTTTCAAAGACGTGGATACTCGCGAGGCATGAAACACCGAAAATGAGGATTGTCGCGCGCGGGCCTTGAAGCCCTGTAGGACCTGTAGGATTACTCTCTCTAGGCTTTTTGTTCTAAGAAAGCGCGAGTTTACACGCCGGAACAACGCAGGCAAAATAGGGACTGCTTTGCAGTCTACAGCCTGCGTGTCGGGCGCCAAAAGTGGATAGAAACGGCGAGCATGGGCTCACGCGCTCGTTATTACCCCTCTCCCTGACCTTTCGGCGCGTACCACGCAGGCTGTGCAGTCTATTCTGATACAGTTTTTCTGCCACAAAACGACAGCCCTCTTACAGAAGAAGTAAGGATCCTAAACAGTACCTTTGTAGACACTCAACTGATCCTTTAAATAGGCTTCTTGTTTGCGCAGAGTCTAAAACGAAATAGGCATGCATTTAATGGTAAAATTATTCAGGAACGTAAGGGCCCAAACAATTTATATCTAAGCACCTAACTGATTGAACTGAATGAATGATAATAATCTTTAATGAGGATGCCAACTTCACTGTATAAAAACTAGTGATTTATAGAAGGGCCCTAAAGACTTAACCGTACCAATACTAAAATAAACGTTAACAATCTAGGATATTACAGTGTGGATAGATAATAAAATAAAAAAAACTAGGTATTGATTACTTCTAGACCAATGGCGGCTAGACCATATCAAGTGAAATTTTCAAAGGAAGAACCAGCCTAACCAGTTTTAGCCGATTTTGTCCTAAACACCGAAAGGCAACTTTAATACGAGGGTACGGCTCTTTCAACTCAGAATCCATTTCTATCATGGCCATTCGTACCCAACACACTTATCGACAGTTTCTGTGTGCTAGAATAACCTTTTTAAGGACGGTGTCTCCTAATACAGATGTATTTTTGCAAAGGTTAAGACTATGGGGAAAAAGCAGATCTTAGCAAGGTTTATTGGAATCCAAAAAGAAAAATGGGGTAACCACGCATTTTTCAGAGATAATTAAGCAACCATAATTCTAAAAAAGCGTTAAAATACAAAGAATATATGGCAATTTCTTACCAAATTTAAGCTCAATTACCTCTGAAAAATATGTGGCTACCCCCTATTTTCTTTTTGGATTCTGGTAGCCCTTGCTAAGATCTGCTTTTTCCACGTAGTCTTAAACCATGCAAAAATATTGTTGTATTAGTGGGAAAATTCCTTAAGAAACCCGAATATCCAGAGATGCGTAGAACGTATGCGCAGTAACAAAAGGAGGCACCGTCCTTGACAAAGGTAAGTTAAGTCGCACACGAGCCAAGGAGGCACACACGGCAAGAACTTAACCTGGTTTCTGAAGCAGGAAGCAACTGAGAGTATTGCTACTCCCCCTGGATGGAATGCGAGTCCATCTCAGGTTTACCCCCAGCAGTATGTCGCCAGTACCCATTTATACACCTGGGTGGACAGAGACAATGTGGGGTAATGTTTCTTGTCTAAGGAAACAACACGATGGCAGAGACTGGGACTCAAACCACCGACTTTCAGATCTGAAGTCCAACGCGCTAACCACTACACCACTGCGACCACACTACTAACAAAACTACATCGTTATTTTTGGGCTCAAATTGACTCGAATATGTGACTTGTGTCTCTCTCTAATGGTTAACCAGAACTCATTTATACAGCTGCGTGGAGTAAAGTTTCTTTTCTAAGGAAACAGCGTGACAGTAAAAAACAGGCTTTAGTCACTGATCTTCAGAATACGAATCTGAACACTAGATCCCCCCCCCCGCCTTTTTGGAGCTCCTGAAGGTGTCAATCACGATTGAAGTTTACCTCACTTCTAACAAACACATGTAACTTACCTCCAATACATTTTGAAGACTTTTGACTTTTGGTGCCAGTTTGAAATACTTTAACAGTTTGTGCTGAACTTCCTGTTGAAGAAAGAATAAAACAGAGAATACTTAACACGGGTAAAGGTACCACAGGCCACAGTTGATACACACGGCTGCAGCTTATCTCAGAGAATGTTTTATAAATAAACTAAATGTAAAAGTAGCAATACGCCCACTGAATCAGATGCTAGTCCATCTCAGGGTTTCCCTCCCCGTCCCTTCCTAGCGTTTTGTTAGCCAAACAGAGCGCCAGCTTACTCATATCCAGGTGATGTTTTTATAATAATTACTGGTACGTGGAGAATCAAATTTTTGGCCTACTACTCTTTAACATATAATGGCATTTCATTTCTGCATGTTTAAACCAAACTGTTCCGCCACTCCAAGCTACTAGACGCCCTTATAAGTCACTTTTTAATATGTATATATTAAGTAATATGGGCGGATTTCATGGTAATATTGAAACAGGTGAGTGCAATCTTAAACTAAAATACCTGTTTAATTTCCTGGAAGAAAACTGGATCTCTGGAAAGCATGCCTTTTAATTCAGGATGGGCTTTGTATTTCTGATAAATATAACCAGCGATTTTAGATTTTTGCTCGTCTATTCTCCTGTGACGCTCTTGGGTGTGTTTGCCACATTTCTCCTCACCACCACTTTGACGATTGGCAGGTATGAAATGCGCTCTCGTGACCACATCAAGAAGGGTACTCTCTTCCATCAGTTTGACATCCTACAAAAAGAGCAATGAAATTTTTAAATCAGGGCAACCTTAAACATTGTAAATTTTCAGGAAAAGAAGTGACATTGGCAGCAAGTTAAACGAAGAAAGAGCTAAGCGTAGTCTGAACTTTTTTGGTAAAATGAATTAGTGGGGCACAAAGCAGTATTGATGGATAAAAGATGATAACATTGTTTACGTGTACAAAGTGACAACCAAAAGGCTACAAATAATTGCAGTGGAGCCAAAAACTACAAACTGAAGTGGAGATGCAAAGAATGTGGTGAACACTGGAAGGGATAGATCAGAGGGCCCTTGACCGAAAAAAACTGAAATCTAACCTGGTTAGCTGTCATATGGGGGCCTTACTACAGACGTAAACCTCGTTCAAGAGACCTAACTTTCGTTTTACGGGCTTTTTGACAGATTTTATTGAGTGCTGACCAAGTAGGGTCCTCTGAACTATCCCAACAAGTACTTACTGAAGAATGCCACATTAAATAGGCTAAATCACAGACTTTTAAAAATTGAGAAAAGCAATCCACGTAACATGGACAAGAATGATGTTGGATAAGTTGAAGGGAGCTGCAATGGGCATGAGTGTAAAGCACAAGTAGAGCTTAAAGAAATCTGGTAGCTAAAGCCTTATGCCCCACATGAAATGAAAGGGATGAGTGTGAAAGTGGGTGTCAACTCGGTAGTGAATTAACCTTACAACTCCCAAGCGCCCATTTTAATGGATTTGGGTGAAGGCTAGTTGTACCATTTGTGAGGTCGTCAGTTTTTAAGATGCATGCAAGATATTTTTTACAAGCATGACAACATACAAGGAACTGGTGCAGCCCGAAAACATCTGTACTAGAACTACAATAACTACAAGCATTCTCTAGTACTGCCCAGGGATAGTCCAGCTAAAAGAGCATGTAGACAAGTGCGAAGATCGCCTGCTGCATGGACACTCGCAACTCATTTCCTTAAGGCAGGCAATTTTCACACTCCCTTCCACTTTCTTTTCACTAGACTATCCCTGAGAGGCAAAAGAGACTGCTAGTAGTCTAAGGACTACACTTCTAAGCTAAAGAGAAAGATCCGATCAACTTTGCCCACAAAACCGTAAAACGAAAAGAGAAAAAGAAATCAAGGTCAGATCAGAAAACAAAAACAATTTGTCACAGTGTTGTGAAAGGGTTAAGGAATTAGTTGAACCACTTGTTCATTATATTTATCATTGACTTAGATATAATCTTACCAAAGACATAAGTTTGATAAACAGAGCTCTTAACTGCTCTTTTGTACATCTCTTGTGTACTGGTGGTGTCTTGAATGTTATTACTTCCACAGAGTCACTCCTTAGTACTACAAGAATAAAAGTATAATTTAAGTTATCTTTAATGTACAGTTGGACCTCTCCTTTGGGGGACCTCTATAACATCAACAAATCTTTATTAAACACAACAGGAAGTAGGCAGTAAGCAATGAGATGAGCTGTAAAGCACCAGAATTTGACAAGTTTCCTGGTTTACTCAATTCATTGGGCAGGTGCCTCACTCCAGCAACTAACAGTATTTTTAACCCCCCCCCCCCCCCCGGTAGAATGGTGGGCTACTGCAGGGTTACCCAGCAAAATTACTGGAACCATTAATATATGTAGGTGGAGAGAGACAATGGGTGAAGTTCTGTGACCAAGACAACAGCTTAATAAACCATGGACCCACCTTCCTATCTTCTGACTAAAGTATCATCAAATGTCTAACATGCTGACCCCTACTTGACACAACATCTCCACACTTAGTTTAATTGGCTTTGTCTTCACCATTTACATTTCGCAGTACATACAGCCTCGACACTAGAAAAAGAGACCCTTACAATTGTAAATGATGTTGAAAAGTTGATGTAGGTAGTTCCAAGCTTTCTAGTGCCCCTATACTAATTACGATTATGCTTTGCCTTCCCCACTAATCCCCCCTCCTCACTTCCCAACAAGACATACCTTCCCCACTAATCCCCCCTCCTCACTTCCCAACAAGACATACCTTCCCCACTAATCCCCCCTCCTCACTTCCCAACAAGACATACCTTCCCCACTAATCCCCCCTCCTCACTTCCCAACAAGACATACCTTCCCCACTAATCCCCCTCCTCACTTCCCAACAAGACATACCTTTACTATGGTCCCATCTGTTAGTCAGACTCAAACTGATTGTTGCATTCATACTGTAACTCAACTGCTTTCCAGGGGGACCTAACTCATCCAAAATTATGTGCAATGGGTCATCCTCAGTTAGGGCCTAAAAGGTAAGTATATCTTTGTCAGGTAGGTACATTTAAGAGCCCCTGAAGAGTAATTTAAAAAAAATTAATGTACTTGGTGGAAGGGTGGGGTAGGGGCGACAGTAGGGGTGCTCTGTTGAGACCTAAGGACCCCTACCCCTTCTCAGATGACTGTCTTTCTCCATCCCAAAACCAACTTAAAATACAGAGGTAACACGAACCATGATTTACATGTATGCTTCACAGAATCTCTGCAGAAGAGTTTTCTAAAAGTTCTTGTCCTTAAATTCGCTCTTCCATTTTGGTCCTGCAAATCCACCAAATTTGTCTCTACCCAATTAAGTAACAGACAAACCTGAACACGTGAAGTGAATAATAATGCAACACTTTCTGTAGCCATGAACTGTTAATGATAACATTTAACAATAAATAACTTTTAAATGACTTTTTAATAACTTACCAGTTCTTCTTTGTGCTTGAGAATTAATTCATGAATTCTGTACATTTCGTTTGGAGTGATGCTTATTTTAATGTCCTTGGACAGTGATAAATATTGTTCAATCTAAAAATGAGAGACAACACTATCAAATAAAGCTCAAGTTGTTTGTAAAGGGTAAGCAACATCATGTGAATCATCAATAACTCAAAGGGAGCAAGGGAGAACAAACAAGGTGTCCAAATAACAATGTCAATTCTGCAATTCAAGTAATCTGTCCTGGCCTCTCATGGTAAACACATGCTTAATAGTATGTAAAATGATGTTGAAACTCAGTTTTTATAAGGAATATTTAATTAAGATTATTAATTGACTTGACAAATAATTCAAATCATTTGTATTGAAGCTACAAGATTAAAAAGCCAAGCCTCAGTCAATTTGTTCTGCATGCTCAAACAGACTACTGATATTTTTAGAAACGTCATGTTCCAGTTCAAAGACATGATAATAAGAATCACAATTTTTCATGATGATGTGACATACAAATTTGTAACCTTTCTGGCAGTTCCTTAGAGACCGGCACCAATGCAAGTGTCTGCAAATGTGATTAATCAGTCAATGCTGAGTGGCAATGTCGTGCATTAGGGGTTTAAAAAAAACTAAGTATATCTGCAGATTGACAACACTTCACACTAACCTCTAATGTTTCATAGAAATCTGTGATTTGATTAAAATTATAT
Organism: Siderastrea radians; assembly: GCA_964017195.1. Lineage (NCBI taxonomy): Eukaryota > Metazoa > Cnidaria > Anthozoa > Scleractinia > Rhizangiidae > Siderastrea > Siderastrea radians. The sequence continues at coordinate 22,133,873 of OZ024895.1, forward strand.
AACTTTGTCAGAAAATTCTGCAAAATAAATAAATAAACCAAAGATTAGCTGCTATATGGCTGGAGCTCATCACATAGAAAAAAGTTCATATAAATAAATATTAATAGTCTAAAGAAAATTCTTCCTGTAATTTAAGTGGCCCGAAGGCTCGACATACATGTACAATGGCTTGAAATTCAGGTCTGGGATTTCTTCACAAAAGTGGTACATTTTTGCAACAAGGTCAAACTTACAATTAACTGCCCAATCACTTTAAATCCAGTCATCTCAACCAGCCAAACGACAACTTAATTAACTGACCAACTGGTTGAATATCTACAGAATTAACTAATACACAAACAACGACAAAATTTTCACTCAACTCTGAAGATGACCTCCTCAGGTTGTTGAAATATCAATCCAAACATTGCGGGTTTTGTGTGCAATTTTTCTTGACTTACTAAAAATTTGACATTACTTAGCTTATTACATTCAACAATTTCTCATTCATTACATTACTGAAGGACAAGATCAGGACAGAATTTAAAGCCATTCAAGTTGGCATTAGTATTAAAAACTATTTTTTGTACCTTCTCACTTCAATCAGTGTTTCTGATTTAAGTACATATATCCCACACTTATCTACAGTTTTTGTTGCAGGAAGTGACATGGAAGATCTTGGACTAACCTGAATCTCATTGACGTGTCTCATTGCAAATGGCTGCAATGGCTGCATGTATTCCTCCTTGAAATGGCTGCTGACAACATGTTTGTTGGCCATGCTCTGTAACAGCTTTGCAATCTACAAAATGAAGTTTAATATTACAATAGATTTAATTACCTTTTATTGACCCATACCTTTTGCATTAGTTTAGTTGTTTTGTACACCCTCTGCGGTATTATGCTTTCAAGTATTTGAAAGTTTCACTTGCGAACTCCACCTGGGGCCTGTTTCTCAAACTCCTGATAATTTCCTTATTTCATGGAACACACTGACAAGCTGGCATTGATAAAAACAGATTTTAAAAAATATCTACCAGGCACGAATAAGTTAACAGATGTTTCAAGAAATGGGTCCCGGGCCCAGAGAAGTTTATTCTACTACATCGTATTTTATACATACATACATACACACATACACTTTATTATACCTCATCCCATAACAAGGCTTTTCAGAAGTATAAATTATACAAAAATGAGAAATAAATAAATATAAAATGAAAGGTAAAAAAATAGTAAAGATACAAATAATCAAAAATGCGAGTGAATTATAAAAAAAAGAAAATAGCTTAAAATATGAAATTCTAATTATTAAGAAATTCGTTATCTTGATGCTGAAACAAACACAGCCAACAAAATATTTTGGCATGTATAATAACAAATCAATAATTAATTGATCTATAAAAAAAAATTCAAAAGCGCATAACAACCAGTTTAAAATTAATTATAAACAACGTACTTCACTATTTGCAATGGAAGTACATGTAAAATTATATGTCTTTGAGCCCCCATATGGTATATGGGGACTCAAAGTAGCCTCTGCCAGTAAGACAAAACCCAACAGCTAGATCACAGCTGTTAAGCTATGTCAAAATGCCAAGTTGACTGGAGCAAATAAGGACAATCTCTCAAGACTTTTGAAAGACTGTGACCTGTTTATGTGGAAGGCAAGCAACTCATCCTGCTGCCTTGATCTGGGCAGACACAATGATAAAATTACCAGTACTACACAGTCAGGTGTTCCAAAGGTAATACCCACTCAGACTTGTCTACTTACCAAGGTTAGGTTTCTCCGTGCATGCTGGCTGGGGGGTTTACTGACAAGCATATAAGCTGGTGGGAAGACAACACTTTAAAGTTACTATTAATAATAATTTTAACTACAATACAACAAAGTATAAAACAAGTAGTCCAAATAAAAGTTGCCAATAGATTGTCATCATGATTACTTTTTTGTACTAAAGGCTCACGAACTAAAACCCAACTAGTAAAAATACCCAGCCACAGAAAAGAGCCTTGCACTGTGCTGGCAATCAAATAATGGTACCTCTTTTTATGTTGTGGCACAACCAACATATATTTATAATAACACTGTCTTTGTGAATAGTCATAAAGACACAGGTGTAAATGCTTTCAAATGGTTTTTAGAGAATTCTTAAAATAAGTCTTCCCCAAAAGCATTGTAACATAAAAAGTACATTGTATGTTGCATTTCAAACTTCAGCTATATGACAACGAGTACAGTTATAAACTCAGGCTATGTTGAGATCACATGAGAATTAACAAAAAATGTTCAAGAAGACGTCAGCTCGAAAAAGCCTGTAACATAATACTGCGCCACATTCTCTGAGGGAAACAGGTTTCTGTCCAAGATAATGAGGGATTCAAGATAGCAAGTGTCTTGTAATAACGACTCAGCACCACAATGAATCATACCATTTGGTGTGACAATTGCTGGATTTAGGAATCGCAGCAGAAAAAATCCACCAATGAGAGAATTTATGTTTGCATCTCCCACATCAGGGTACTTCTCCTGTAAGGGACCAAATAAAAATAACAACTTTACGAAAATCAATTTGTGATGTGACTACAGGCTGTATCCACTACAACTTGGTACTGGACAGTCTCTACTGTTGCTAACTAAAGGTAAGTAATGGTTTGGTATGCAACATGCCAGACAAGTGCATCTTCAAAACACTTTTTGTTCATTAATGGGGTATAAGGGTGGGGTGACTTATTGGAAAATTTGTAACTATTCCAGCATTTTTAGCATTTAATATTAAATTTTAGGGAGTGGTACGGTACGGAAAGGTAATTTTAATTATAAATATTTTATTAGATAATAATAGTTATGCAATTATTTATTTATTTAAGCTTTTTAACCATTGAATTTGTATACATAATTATATTTTGCTTTGTTTATTTTTACGTCTGCCCATTTAGTGGTGAAAACTACTAATTTAGGTCATGACTCTTAAATAAAAAATATTGTTGTTCAGTTGCTATTCTGTATGTGGACCAGCACGTACGAACAGTAAAAAAAATATTAACACTTCAGACAGTTAATCTCATTCTAACCTTAACTAAGGTGACAATTGTGCTACACAGCCATCTGATGCCATAAGGAACATCAAGCAGAGATGCTGTTATAACCTTGACAAACTTTGACGTCATGTTCATGATCTTCGTAATGCTTGGACTGTGTTAAGGTGCAATCCTACTTCAACTTAGCACACAGTACATGTACATGTAGTTCTACTACTAATTACCCTTTAAGCCCCAATAATTAATGACCAGTATGTAACTTCTCCTTACAGTACCACTACATGGACAAACATACAGGTCATGAGAATGAAGGCAGTGATCAGCAAAAACAAACTGTTTTGATGTTTAAACAAATTCTCCCAACATGTATCATAAAAAGAGATATGAAGGGTAGTGAGGAGAATGTCCATTATGATATTGGGGACTAAAGGTTGAATTAATTTGAAAGCCCTTACATAACGATGTTCCTAAAGTTTTGGCCCAAGTGTGAAATAAGACAAAGACCCGCAATGAATCCTGCATGGCAACATACTGCACATCAAATACACATCAGATTTAACAAATACTCTACGAGGGCACGTTGGATATCAAAATAAAATGATAAATAACAAAATGAAGTGTTTGGTTGTAATCATTTAACATCCAGCAAGCCCGAGTAGAATAATTGTTTTTATTAATAACTCAACCACTAATTCCCACACAATTATTGTCCATACATGTATTTGGTCGCAACACGGTTATGAGCTGATAACCTATCTCCATTGAGCCAAACAAAATGCTAGAAAACTAGTCCAGTCTTTAATAAATATTTATTACTACATATGGGGGCCTATCTTTGCATGGTGTCTGCAAGCTGCAAGGCAAAAACATGATGACAGACATCAACTTCCCACTGCAGGTTTAATTATGTTAGCTAGGGCTGATTTGTTTTTCCTTCCCTACCAGTCAGTCAATTAATCCATTGTGGGAATGAACAAAGAAGGCTAGAGCAGTAATTTACAAATTTTCTTCAAAAATAGGTGTCACGAAAAGGATATGTTCTCGCACTGTTTTTTGAATGTCATAGTCATCCATGGCCTAAAACGATCAAATAAACATGCAATGATAAATTACACTACACTAGAACATCAATTTACTAAATAGATGTACATACAATCATATTAAAAAAGACTGCTCCATTGCCATTTCAGAACAAAAACAAGGAAAAATGTTAACATACTCGCTCCAGGGTCACCTGTCCAGATGGATCTACCAATGTTCCATGGATCTCAGCATACACCTACATTGTGTGAAACAGGAGGAAAAAATGTGCCTTAAGCTTATTAGTTGCCTTTGTGGTTGAAAATGACATGTACATGTAAGAAGCACGATAGTGGACAATTTTATTCCTCCTTACTGTAAATTATCAAGTCTTAAATTAGATTTATTTAATAATTGTTCCTGAAAAGCCCCTTGCAGACAGTTCAGTCTAATTATAATGGATGTATATGCAGGCACACATGTACATGTATGCACATGTAATTTTGACCACATGGAAAAGAATTTCTAAAAATTTCATTTAAGAAAGAACAAACTTGGAGATTTGAATCTAGAATTTTACATTAAAACCTGTAACCAAATACTTGTGAACAATATCGTCATCCATGGAGTGCAGACCGGTCAACCAATAAGTATCCACAGCAGGTTTTGTCTTTGGCAAGCAAAATACTTGTAACTATTCTTCCATGGTTATCTTTGTACGGAAACATTATGTACTAAATACATCTCCAAGTCGACAATCTACCAATTTAGAGTGAAAATCAATACCTTCAGTGGATTGATTTCAAGCACTAAGTTTTTCTGGTCAACAACTTCATTGACAAGTTCTCCAAGAGTTGATTTTAGATACTCCTGTCCAAGTGCTCTCCTGAAATTGGACAAGATAGCCAATCAAAGTTAAAAACTGCATCCCTTAAGGGGAGGTTGGAAGATTGAGGAGCTTCCACCATTGGCAGACACTCCCCAGATGGAGAACCACCACCATGGATAGCAAACCCTGGAAACCAAGACATGACCCCACCCCAAAGGAACTAGGCACTTGTCACAGCGATCTCAGGAGATAAAAGGCAAAAATTGAAGGGAGGAAGGTGGGAGAAATGCTAAGCACACAATGCCAAGGAACCCTTAGAATACCTGCTGAGACACAACACCACACTCAGCATGCTCTACCCTAAGGATATACAAAAAAATGACACCAGCACATGATTCTTGATACTGCTGACCGAAGGGAGGTCACAGGTAAAAAGGTAAAGCCTTGTGTCCAATCTACTAGATTGAGCCAAAAGCCACAAGGCTTATCAAGGTCGGCACTTAACTCTGGTTTCTTTAACACAAATCGACTACTGAGGATCACCACTCCCCCCCTGGACGGGATGCTAGTTCCTCGCAGGGTTAACCCCCCACTTTTCCGTTTGGATTCTCTAACAGTTACATGTAGCTGGTACTTGTTTACAAACCTGGGTAGTTATGTTTCTTGTCTAAGGAAACAACGCTATACAATGCAGAGACCAATTAGCCTCAAACCACCGACCCTTTGATCTCGCAATCGTCAGATCAAAAGTTCTACGCTATGACCACTACATGTACACTACCCTGCCTCCAAGGGGAGATCACAGGTGGTGATTAATTGTAACACTTAGAACTAGATTTGACCATACCTTGTGTAGGCTGTCATCATTCTTGTGATGGCAGTGTTAGCCCGAAGGAGGCTGTTAAATGACTCAGACTCAGAAACCTCATACTTCAAAGCCAACTGCAAAAGGAAAGACCCATCACTTAAAAAACAGCATTTTTACTCAGGGCTCTCCAGAAAAATTAAGCAGAAGCTTGAAAATTATTGCTAGTTAAGACAGTAGGCCTGTGGATAAATTATGATCAGTGCCAGCAAACTGTAAGTGAAATTTTATGAGATGCTGAGGTGCTGAGGGTACCCCTGCTGTGGACTAGCATCCTATCCATGGGGACTGAGAGGGGCAATACATACAAGATCCTGCTGTAGTTGCTTTATTGAACTACACAAACTAGAGTTACATGTACAGGTAGTCACCAGCCATACAGTATGGGTCATTTCTGACCTGTGCGCCACTTCAAACACCACTGTCACTCCTGCTGGAGTGGGGTCCTATTAGAGGGTACGGATGGTAAATCCTAGACTTTAAAAGACTACCAAACTTTCGATTAAAAATGTGAGATCTACACTTATAAGTAGTCTATCAAATTCGTGCAGATCATTTAGGTTACATATTTACAGCCGTTCTTACAGTGCTGCATTCATTACGTGTCAACTTGGTGAATTATCACTGCTCAAGACAAATTCTAGTGAGCAGGAGATTCTGTATTATTTTCCACAATGCATAATTTTCAGACTATTGTATACCCTCTGCGATGGACTAGCATCCCATCCAGGGGAGAACAGCAATACTCTCCGAGTTGTTTCATGCTACAGAAACCAGGTTAAGCTACGGCCATGTAGGCCTTCTTGGCTTGTGTGCAACTTTACCTTAGTTTACCTTATTGTATAGTTACCCTTCTAAGGTGAGGAGATTTTTACCAACAAACACTAGCCCGGTGGTGAATCCACCACACCACTAATCATGACACATTTTGGAGACTCAGAAAGGTTTAAAGTCAGCAATCCTACCTGAAACATAGTCAGTAAAAGATGTTCCTCCCTTGCCTCATATTGATTGCCATACAATGAAAACAACACTGGCTGTAATAAGTCTGGAAAAAGAAATCAATCAATTTTTATTACTTTGAATTTGCTTGTTTGGAATATCCATTGATTAAGGATGCATTTTCATCCAAGAAAAGAAAACTGATTAAAATAACTCACCATCAATCTCTTTAAGAGAAACAATTCTTGTCAGCTGAGCCAGATAGGAGGCCTCAGTTTGGAGAAGGAAGAACAGATTTCCATATTTCTACGTAGTTGAAAACAAGACAATTATAAGCTACTTTTTGTTTTATCTTGCAACTGAATATTTTCTCGAAGTCCAGATCAACACATGTGATGGCATATTAATTTACATTGTAATGCATGTACTTTTTATAAGGCCCCCACAAAGAAGATAACATGGCAGAAACGTTGTGGAAACACTGTTTCCATAAATGCTTCCCCTTTCATATGCACATGAAACATTTGTTGTGGAAACATTATAAAATTGGCTTCTGAGAAACAAAAAAGGTTTCTGATTCTCTTTCCAGGGACATCCTATTTCCACAACAAATGTTTCTTCATTTGCAATCTGAAGAAACAACGTTGACCATATTCCAGGGTTGTGTAGATTGCACTCCTGAACACGCACAACCATTTCACAGAATCACATAATCATACAAACCAGCATTTCCTGGTTTGGAAACACAGTTTCTAACTTGTTTGCACACTTAATAAACTTTCTGAGGCCTTCCAAGAGGGGTAGCCTTGTTGCTTTGTCCCGTCTTTCACAGGTATGATGTCACTGAACTAACCGTTGTAAATGTCACTGTCGTTTTTGTAGCACGTGCAAATGTCGCTGTCACTTTATAACTTGTCTAAAATAACGGAATTGCTCAATGCTGGTTATGTCATAGTCACTGCCTTCCTGTTTTGGAGTTTTTGGCACATCTCGGCAGATCGTCGAGTTAACAAATTGACGTCAGTTTTTTATGCGTCTGTCCTCTTATTGATGATAAATTTCGTCATAACATTGTCAAAGTGTTGTAGATTCACGAGCCGCAGGCGAGTGGATCTACAACAAACTTTGACAATGTTATGACGAAATTTATCATCAATAAGAGGACAGACGCATAAAAAACTGACGTCAATTTGTTTTTTACAATAACAAAAAGCCCAAACTGATTTTCAAACGAAGGAAAGAAATGCTATCTAGAGTCAATGGAAGACGCGATTGCCGCAGAATCTGAATTTCATAGCTGTAATTCGGAGAATCACAGGCTCGTAAATTGAAACTTTAGTAAGAATAGGTCAGAAATACAACGACAAATTCGAATTGCTCAACTAACCTTTAATCCAGTGAAAACTGTTCACAGAATAATCCGTTAAAACACGGTTCAGCTTAATTTCATTGACAGCACAAATTCCCACTCACCGCCGATTTTCAGGTCTGAATCCACAATAAACATCCTCATCTTTTTGCTCTAAGGTTGCAATGGTTTCTTCAGTTTTAACCCATAAATTTTAGATGATTTCCTCATTGACGACTACTAGATTTGTGGTACAATTCTCGCCTCATCAAGAACGCAACACTAAAAAGTTTGACAAAACTTTTGCTGATTGCGTCAGCTTTATGTGTTTCATCCGTCTGTACTCTTATTGACGATAAAAATTAGCCAATCAGCGCGCGAGAATTCGCTCAGTTATTGTAAAAAAGAGCATTGAAGCATGCATTTAATGTCTTCAATATCACGTGATCGTGAAGAGGAACTGTTAAATTACTGGCCACCAGTTCATAATGACACAAAACAAGATTATAGGTATGTAGATTGTGAATGTTCCAAAATGGCTTCTTCAACAGGCAACGCGATCTGGAACAGCGCTTGGCGAGAAAGCAAGCTTGAACTTGAAGTAAAATCATGCTGTAAATCACATCTATAAATCAGTTAACGGTGATGTTGGCACCCCAAAAAAGATTATTATATTTTTACAATAAAAACGAACACGCCTCTTAACCCTTTGGAATAAGCAACACGCACGATGTTTGTCTTTTATGAATCTCAAAAGAAAATCGATTTACAAATCCGATCTTTTGGGATGAGGCTGTTCTTCTAACACTTAGTTACTCTAAAACACGAGACCCTGTAGAGTTTAGAGACAGTTTACGGCGAGTTTGAAAGGAAGGGAGTTCGAAATAAGCGACCGCCGGAGGCACGAGTATCTATAGGGTTCTGGGGGCATGCTCCCCTGGGAAATTTTTATATTTGGTACTTCAGGAATGCGATTTTCAGCATTCTGAAGGGCAAATCAAAGTGGTTTAATTGCTGTTAATTCAAGTCAATTTTTTGGTTTCAAAGAGAACAACTATTCTGATAACGTAGACATATGCAGATCCTGAAAATGGGCAACTCGTTGCTGTGAGCGAGTTTGGTAATTGCAGTTTTCCCCTCAGTTTTGACGTCAACCACCGTAAACGAAGGTTCAATTTAACAGATTAACAGAAGAAAATTATATGATGGTCTGCTCTCAGTATGGATACTACGCATCAAAGGTCATCGATTTACGGAACTCTCAAAACCAATGCAAGCGGTTAAGGTGGTTACCAGTCCTACTCTTGACTGGCTGCACTGAAGTACCAATCAAATAGACTTATTATCTTTTATTGGTATAATACACAATTTCCCGACATCGCTGTGTCGCTGTCGTATTTTGCAGGCTCAGTTGAGTCCCTTGTCGGTGTTTAGAAAGTCCCATGTCACCAGTTTTCAGGGCCATGTCGCTTGTCGCTTTTACCCCTTGGAAGGCCTCCTTTCTGGGAACAATGTTTCTGGAACAATGTTTCCTTGTTTGCGGGGACTAAAGACAGAAAAACTGACAGCCCGTACCTCTTGTTGTGTATCATCACCGTGTCCAACCTCTGCTGGGGAAGAAAAAGAATTTCAATGATAATTGATACACAAACCTTCACAATGTAAATTTAAAAAGTAATGTGAATGAATAGTGATAATTATTCACAGTTGTGGTCAGACCACATAAATTTGGTCACATTAAGACCATAGTTGTATTAAACAGGAGATTTCAGCAAATGGCTGGAAGAGTTTTTGATCGTGTCAAAAGGAAATGAAGGAAATAATGGCTGAAAAGAGCCTGGGGGCAACTCAATAAAGTTTTATACAGGGAGGCTCCGCCCAGACATTCAAACCCTTACCCTTTAATATACTCATTTTTACCAAAATGGTACTCCTTTCATATACCTAGGACAAAATTGCATCCCTTTCTTATACTCAAGAATAAGCCAAAATAATAGAATTTCCTAGAATCACATTTTTCCCAGGTTTTCAGTCATAGTGATTCAGTTGCGTAGTCATTTCTTCCAAAATGTGGCACCCTTTGATATACTTTGCTTTAGCCACCATCTTCCACTTTATAACTGATTTTGTAACCCTTTTGTATGCTAAAATGGCACTTTTCCCTACCCTTTAAGATACTGTGAGCTTAAAAAAGGCACCCATTTTGGGCGGAGCCTCCCGTATAGCCAACTATAGGGGGTACCCCCCTGTCCCTGGGAAAAGAGGTAGCAAAAATATAGAGATGGTTTTTTTTCTAATAGGGTGATCAAGCCTGTACTTGTAAGGCAGGGTTAACCGTTCAGCTCAACTCCTTTGACCTTAGGGCTACCCTGATGCTCAGGTCTGATATCCTCCGTTTTCAGCAATCACCCTCCTCTGGGAATCCCTCTGACAGAGAAGAGACCGGAAAAACATGATGGCCTCAGGCTGTCTGATTACAATCAGGCTACCTAAGCTATGGTTCCATCAGTATGAATACTACTACAAACACTGCTTTAGGCAGGGTGTGTGGAGGGGGTGAGAGGTAAAGTCGCAAACGAGCCAAGGAGGCCCACATGGCTGGAGCTTATCCCGGTTTCTGTGGCATGAAGCAACTAAGAGTATTGCTACTCCCCCCTGGATGGGATGCTAATCCATCGCAGGATTCAGCCCCCAGCAGTATGTCACCAGTACCCATTTATTCACCTGGGTGGAGAGAAACAATGTGGAGTAAAGTTTCTACACCCCCCACCCCACTGGGTTAGACATTAGTCCACAGGGGTACCCCCTGCCTTTCTGTTAGGTTTCCTTAACAATTCACTAGTACCCATTTATACACCTGGGTAGAGAGAGACAATCTGGAGTAAAGTTTCTTGTCTAAGGAAATAACACGATGACATGGACTGGACGTCAAACCACTGACCTTCAGATCTGAAGTCCAATGCACTAACCACTACATCACCGTGCCCCCACAAGGGGGCCTGCATGTTACAGTCCATGTTACAGTGACAACAGGTGAATGCTAAAAAATTGTCGAAGGTGCCCAGACCTTGCTTAAAAATCTAAGCCTGAAATTTTACTTTTTCCCATCTAACCCACCCCCAACACTCACTGACAGAGAAAGTGACGGGATACCCCTTAGAAGTATGTCAAAAGTTTCAAAGTGTGGTTTCACAAAATATCCATACCCATCTTATGGAAGAACACTGGAAATTCTGAGGGGTTGGGGGACTTAAAAGCCAAAATTTTCAAAAAGAAAGTATGAAGCTAAACTGGAATTTCCTAAGGGGTGGATGGGGAGTGAAAATCAAAAACCTTCTGTGGGAAGTCTGGATATTTTCTGCAACAACACAATTTTACAGCCACAACAGCTTAAAGACAGTCACTTATAATTAGTACATGTTGAAATATTTTCCTGACAGACAGTGTTTTAGACTGAATTTGCACCAGAATTGCTACATGCTGAGATAAAGGATTTTAAAACCCAAGTTCCTAATTATGGCAACCCATCTCTGCAACCTAATAATTCTCTTCTCACCTCTTATCTAAGACCTGGTTCAAACGTCCCACTTTTGTCCTGTCGAACTTAATTGGATCAAAAGAAGCTGCCTAATTATCTTTTGTTTCAAATGAGTTTGACATGATGAAAGCCCAACGTTTGAACCAGAACTAAGTGACTAATCATCAGGGTGTAGGGGTAATGACCTCTTAGGTTGCTGTAAAGGGATGTTATTTAATTTACTAGGAATAAAAACAGATTAAACTTAAATATAGGAAGCATTCCATCACTTCTACAAGCACTGTAGCTGTTTTATCAATGTGACATGGCAAGTATTCCCCCCACCTGTGACACGGAAGTTTGTTTTTGTTACAGCCCCAGATCCCACCCAGCCATGGTTTTCATTTTATGACAGCTGTCTTCCAGGATACGTAAGTAATATTTCTGTATAAACATTTTTATAGCGAAAATGGCTAAAAGGATATAATTGATCGCCTGTGGGAATACATCGAACAGAATTAACCTTTCACGTTTGAAGTCAAACCTAGCCTTAAACTTAATAGCCCAAAGCCTTCAGACATGAAAAGTGGTTTCAGCTTTTCGGAGCCAGTAAACGAAATTCTGCAGCACGCACCCGTTAAGCTTGCTTTCATGTGGAGTTCGTTTTCCATTTTAGGTTTCATTAACTTATGGGGAGTCTTAGTAAAAAATAAAAAACAGTAAACATTTTTGTCAGTTCATGGTGAATATAAAGCTTATAATTCCGTGTCCCGCAGGGGAGGAAATTCACTGAATTCTTAAATAAAAAACAAAACGGATAAACCACGGGATGTGCGACACCGACAGCTTATAATGTTAATTCCTCTGTGCTGTGTAGTCAACGATCACCACAGATAGCAAGCTTATGCAAAAGACACGAAGATAAGCAGGAATTACGAAGCGGATCAGATTGTATAGGCCAAGAGTTCAACTGAAATTTCAATATCAAGTCACGATCCTCAGAGAAAGACTCCATCAAAATAAAATATTCATGTGAAGATTATGGGGATGTAATATCACCTTACCATATTTTCTGTCCATTTCGATAAAATTGTCCAGCGATTCCTGAAAAAAAAAAAAGAGAAAAATATCACGAGGGCAATATTCGAAGCCAGAAATGTCGTAAAAATGGTACTATGGAAACGTCCGCATGTAACCTACAGCTAATTGTAAGCGTACGTGTTACCTCTACAGCCTTCTTGTAGGCTATGAGCAGGCCAATACGCTGGTCGAAGAGACGCACCTCTCTTTCCAATTCATAGTTCGTTTTGCTCAGGTCCGAAATTTGGTCTTTGAGTGTTTTTATCTGCCTGTGAACTGAGCGAAAATGAAACACATATCAGGCACGATTTGCACGTGCTCCAGATATCAGCGCGATAACAAACTCTCACAAACTCTATATAGAAGACTCCATATTGAATCAAACAATTTTCCCATACATGAACTGTACTGCGGTTTTTCCTCTTCCAGTAAACGCGTTAAATCGTCCACAGCAGCAGCCATAACGAAGTGAATAAATCCAATATTCAACTGAACTTCTTGTCTGAGGCCTGTTCATGAAATGAGCATGCGGTAATCAACGATGTCAAGATGGTCGACGCGCCAAAACGATTCCAATTTATCACGCATCATTGATAGCTGACGATCAAATCCTCTGGTATTTTATCGACGACATGACTTCAAGATGTTTTCCTGTCAAAAAAAACTCCTCAAGACTACGCAAAGTGCGGTCGGAAACCCTTTTTGGCAAGCATCGCATATTGGTAGCACTTCGTCCGACAGGATGTTCGCATGGTTTGGTTCTGTTTTGGCATGTGACTCAATCTCGAATTCTGATTGGAAGATTACGTTTTTTTGACAGCACTGTGAAATTGACCACTTCCTGCTGCCTCGCTCGGGGGCGGGAACTCACCGGAAACAGATAAAGTTGAAATTCCTACACATGTCAGAATTCGTGAGTTGTAGCTTGCAAAGAAGCGGAAGAGCGTAGTCTTCTCTTTTCCGAGCTTCTACTGTCGAGTATAAAATAACCAAAAGTGAGGAAATATTCTCACATTAACTGGTGGTTTTGTAATTATATTTTAAATCTTCATTTCTGTTTTGATTTCTTTTTGTCGAAAGTGGAAAATTTGAATATTTTCCATGGAGATTTTACAGCTGATATCTGAACACAAGTGAGGCTACAACCGATTGCTTTTCCTAGTTTTCACATAACGTGGTTAAACTTTAATCCAGATTACACGAAAGTTGTTTTTCTAAGATCTATTTTTGGCCACATCATGTTCTTCTTTCTTCCTCAAAACCTTTAAAATTAATTTTATCCATGGTGTTTTTTTTTTCAATTTTAATAAATAAATTGAATGGATTGGCAGCTATCCATTTCCTTAATTGTCAAGTGCTGCGGTTTCTTTGATTTGGATAAAATTCTATCTCTCAGTGTAACAATTTAAACCCTTGCCGTTACGTATATGTGCATTATACACGAGTCTTGCGGGTTTTCAGTTCAGCTCTCTATTTATACCCGCTGTTTTTCGTGGGCGCGAAAAAACAGGGCGAAAAGCGCCCGTACTCATTTTACAACCAGACCGCAGACCCCAGGGAATCTTCGCGATCGGAGAATTTGTTGATGTTTTTTTAAAAATAAGCCGTCAAAACAAAAGTTCGATTGATGCCGAAAATTCTAGGCATGCAGGGCCTTAAAAACATGGGGAGAAACTTTATTTACACAGCGAAACAGGCTACCGAGATAATTACTTCGATCAGGTCGGCTTCCGGGGCGAAATGTTTAGTACACAGCCCAATATACTACTGAACAGTGGGAATACAGTGCTTCCTTTTGAAAAACGAACTGAGATTGGTCAAAAAGTTTGTTATTAATTACCTACATCCGAGGTGTACGTGAAGCACAAAGTGAAGACATTTGGGCGGGCTGAAAATCAAAGTCAACATCTATTTATATGTAAATCGACGGAAGTATTTTACCAAGTATTTGTCAGTAGAGCACTTGGTGTGATAAATTTTGTGTCGATTTGTCAATGAATACTTTACAGGGCAACTGAAGAACTGGAAGATGGTGCATGTGCATGCTACACGGAACACCTGAATGCCTGATGAAACACCAGAGTAAGAAAGAATGCCTTTTTATATCAAGGCTTGGTAAGCGTTAAGAGAACATTCTCTGCAGCTGTGTAATGTGACGTCACCCCTATTAATGATGGCGCAAAACATCAGAGCGCTGGTTATATCATCGAAATCGACTAAAATTCAATTGGCAACGAACAATTTCTCGAACAGATTTCTTGTTATACTGGCTATATTTTTTACAACAAGTCGTGCCTCAGCTGAAAACGTGATGTTGGTGTTTTTACATTCAGATTTGAAATGTAACCCTCACTTCCTCAGAGGTTAATCGTTCTCCAGGCCATTTTTCAATTTTCAAGTACGTTCTATTAAAACAAAATACTAATATTAAAAAAAAAAAAATATATATATATATATATATATCGAACTATCGTGTATGGCACGAAAGGATTTATGGATTCAGAACTGTCCATTTGTTCAAGTTTATATTGTTCAGTGTCAAAACTGCAGAATTCTATTTCTATTTTGAATTTTCTTTTCACTTCCTTTTTTACTGAATCTTAGTCTTTGTCATTACTTCAGCGCGTGCGACAAGCCATTTCAGAGCAGGATAAACATAAGGTTTTTAAATGTTTCTAATCCAATAGCTGGCTGGGGTAATCATCTGACTGGCATGCACCAGCAATATGTTTCGGCATGCTGCTTTTACGATCTTAGCCAAAACACGCCTTGAGTGGGAAAT
The DNA here is from genome assembly GCA_964017195.1 of Siderastrea radians. Taxonomy (NCBI): domain Eukaryota; kingdom Metazoa; phylum Cnidaria; class Anthozoa; order Scleractinia; family Rhizangiidae; genus Siderastrea; species Siderastrea radians. The sequence goes on from OZ024895.1 coordinate 22,149,280, forward strand.
CGAACCCAACAATAGTAACTTAAGTTTCGAATTTGGTTTCTGACGTAGGGGTAATAACCTATTACTGGCTAGAAATACAACTGAGTCACGCTTACTTTCAATAACAGAACGTGGGTGAGATGAGGGGGTGAATTACGATTAGCTACACTTTTGAAGAAAAGGGATTTTCTCGTTTGTGAGTTTACATGATCAAGCATGTTTTGCTCTTGTCATCCGCACCCCGTTACAGCCCTAAGACAGTGGGCGCTTTCCATTCGACCAAAAATACCGGTTTGAAATTTCGAAAATTTCCCGTGGCAAATGGAACAGTAAATCGGGAAATTTTCCGGCTGGTCGGACCGAATCGTTCCATTCAGTTTCGGAAAGAAACTTCCAGAAATTTATGACAGAAAGGTACTACAAGGCGAAATTTTTCCAATGGAACAGTAATTTCCGATCAGAACGGTCCGACCGAAAAAAGCGGTCCACCTCAAAAGGTGGACCTTGGGCGCTTTCCATTCAACCAAAATTTTCGGAAATTCCCGTCCGAAACTGAATGGAACGGTTCTGACCAACCGGGAAATTTTCGGAAAAGAAGGTCCACCTTTCGAGGTGGACCGCTTCTTCGGTTGGTCCGTTATGATCGGAAATTACTGGGCGCTTTCCATTCGACCAAAAATTCCGGTTTGAAACTTCGAAAATTTCACGTGGCAAATGGAACGGTAAATCGGGAAATTTTCCGGATGGTTATACCAGCCTGAGTGGACCGAGCCGTTCCATTCAGTTCCGGACAGAAATTTCCAGAAATTTACGACAGAGAGGTACTGCAAACCGAATTTTTTTCGAATGGAACAGTAATTTCCGATCAGAACGGACCGACCGAAAAAGCGGTGCACCTCGAAAGGTGGACCTTCTTTTCCGAAAATTTCCCGGTTGGTCAGAACCGTTCCATTCAGTTTCGGACCGGAATTTCCGGAAATTTTGGTTGAATGGAAAGCGCCCACTGTTCCATTCGAAAAAATTTCGGTTTGCAGTACCTCTCTGTCGTAAATTTCTGGAAATTTCTGTCCGAAACTGAATGGAACGGCTCGGTCCACCCAGGCTGGTATAACCATCCGGAAAATTTCCCTATTTACTGTTCCATTTGACAAGTGAAATTTTCGAAATTTCAAACCGGAATTTTTGGTCGAATGGAAAGCGCCCCTTCTTTTCCGAAAATTTTCCGGTTGGACAGAACCGTTCCATTCAGTTTCGGACCGGAATTTCCGGAAATTTTGGTTGAATGGAAAGCGCCCGCTTCTCTGCGTTCGAAGTTTCCTTGACCTAATACTGAGTCGGGTCTTTTAAGCATTTTGAACATTCCGTAAAAAAAAAAAACAGTCTCCCACCTTTTGTAACTAAATTTTTAAGGTTAATTTCACCAAGGCTTTTTTAATTTTTTTATCGATTCTCATCAGACAGACCCTTGCATGGATTACTTGTTCGATTCTTAGGGTATCTATAGAAGGCCCTTGCCTGCACAATTGAATTTGCCTACACAAAGTGATATGTTTGACTAATTTGCGGTCACGTATCTTTTGAGACATTTTGTTTTACGGTTTTATCTGAGTAAAAACGTCTGTCATATTGATGTTTAACCGGTTGCGTGATTTATCGGTTGCCACCCAGACATTATGATTGCCCGGGCATTTGAGTACGTTTTGATTAAAGGCAAAGTAGCACATCTCTCTCATTAATCAAGGTAAGATTATGGAGAATTTCAAGCCTCTTGTCGCCAAACAGTCTCCGCCTATTCTTTACAAGGACGAACAGGTTGCACGATACACTGGCTACATTTTGGGCAACAATTCGTGCTTCAGCTAAAAACGTGATGTTGGTATTTTTACAGTCAGATCGAAAATGAAAGCCATTAAAATCCTGCGCAAAGATGTCCATCCTCAACGGTTAATTCTCCGGGCCATTTTACAAGTATGTGCTATGAAAACAAGATACTAATATAAAGTAATCATTGTACATGGCACAAATGGATTTATGGATAAAGAACAGCCCATTTGTTCCAGTTTGTCAGTTAAGCGTCCAGCGTCAAAACTGCAGTTTTTTAATATTTTGAATTTTCTTTCCACGTCCTTTTTCGCTAAATCTTCTTTGTCACCACTTAAGCGCGTGCGACAAACCGTTTCAGCGCAGGATAAACATAAGATTTCTAAATGTTTCTAATCCAATAATCACCCAGCAAAATGTTCGGCATACAGATTCTCAGCTAGAACACACCTAGAGTAGGAAATTAATATAAACCTTTAGCTTTTGCTTGTGTTTCACTGACACAAATCCGGCATCATACTACATAATCTAGCAACGGAGTAATCTATTACCGGCTAGAGCCACAACTGAGTCACGCTTACTTTTGATCACGAATACTGAACAAAACATGAATTACTTATGACAGAAGAGAGTGAGAAGAGGGGCTTTATATGGTCGAGCTTAGCTAAGGTTATCTGCACTTTCGAAAAAGAGGCATTTTCTCGGTTGGGAGTTTCCGTGAATGCTGTATGTTTTGTTTTTGTTATCTGCACTCCTTTACAGCCCCAAGACAGCAGTTTTCTGTGCGTTTCAAGTTCCCTTGACCTAAAGGGTGCGGAGCACAGTATTCAAAGGTCGCTTATCTTATCCACGAATAAGTAGGAATTTTTTAAGATTCACGATTCACGACTCTGTACGATTCACGATCAGCCTTTTCTAGCTTTTCCAAAATAACCAGTGAACGGCGAGTCAAGTTTGTTCGTAAGATAACAGGTTTGTTTTGAGCATTTCCTCAAGGAAGACCATCTGTAAAGTCTATTACCTTTTGTAATTAAATTTGTTTAAGATTACACTGAGGCTCTTTGCTTATCGCTTCTTATAAGAGATCCTCTTAAAATAGATTTTGCATGGATTACTATTAAACGCAGTAAGTTAGGCCGTTTTTGTTCGATTTTTGGATATCTACACTGCCTGCACTCGGTCGAGTTTGCCAACAAGTTATACGTTCAACTGATTTGCAGTCACACATCTTTTAAGGCATTTTATTTTACAGTTAACTGAGTGAAACGTCTGTTACAATGATGTTTCAACTGATCGCGTGATTTGTCGGTTGCCCAGACATCATGACTGACATTTGACTTGAGAGAGCTTTGGTAAAGGTAAAAGATCAATCGAAATAAGATTGGGAGAATTTCAAGGCTCGTGACGCCAAACAGTCTCCACCTATTCTTGACACGAACGAACAGGTTGCATGTTATACTGTTTTTTGGGCAACGATTCCTGCCTCAGCTGAAAACGTGATGTTGATGTTTTCACGGTCAGATCTAAACTTTCACCCATCGAAATCCTACGCATCGACGTCCATTTTCTCGCTTAACTTCCTCAATGGCTAATTTTCGTGGTCACTTTTCATGTATCTTCTATAAAAACAAAATACTACTATCCCGCATGGCACGAATGGATTTATGGATAAAGGAATTTCTGATTTGTTCAAATTTTATTGCCCAGAGTCAAAACTGCAGTTATTAATTTATATTTTTAAGTTTTCTTTCACGTCCCTTTTTTGCTAAATCGTCTTTGTCACTACTTCAGCGCGCGCAACAAAACATTTCAGTGCAGGATAAACATCAGATTTCTGTTTCTGATCCAGAAAGTAACTTGTGAAATCACTAACGATATGCTCGGCATACAGAATCCTAGCTAAAACACACCTTGAGTAGGAAATTAATTTTATACCCTTGGCTTTTGCCTCTATTTCACTGACACAAATCCGACATTATAACAACAGATCTAACAACGTAATAATCTACAGGGTGTCACACTACAACTGAGTCACCGTCACGCTTACTTTTGAACAACAGAACACGAATTACTTATGACGAGATACTGGGAAAAAGGGTTTATACGGCCGAATTTAGGCTAGCAGCACTTTTGAAAAAAGCGATTTTCTCATTTGCGAGTTACATGATCGTGCTCGTTATTTTGTTATTGTCATCCGCACCTCTTTACAGCCGCAAGACAGCATTTTCCCTACGTTTGAAGTCGCTTATTTTGTCTATGAATAAGTCGGGTCTTTTGAGATTCGCGATTCACGACTCTATACGATTCACGATCAGCGTTTGTTAGCTTTTCCAAAACAACCAGTGAACGGTGAGTCAAGTTTGTGCCGGGATACGATAACAGGTTCATTTGGAGCATTTCGTCAAGAAAAACCGTCTATAAATAAAGTCTATTTCCTTTTATGATAAACTTTGTTAAAGATAACAACAAGGCTCTTTTCAAATCTTTTCTATTCTTATCAGAGAGACTACTTAAAATAAAATCTTGGATTGCTATTAAAATTGGTAAGTTAATTAACTTTGTCGTCCGATTTCCAAGGTATCGGTCTAGAGTATAGGACCCTGTTTGTTTGGGGTGACTCGCCGTTCAAAGAGTTTAACTTTACAGTTTTATCTGAGCAAAATGTTTTTTGGAAAGCCTTCAAATGTCACGTCGCCAAACAGTCTCGGCACATTCTTCACACAGGCGGCCTTTAATAAAATTTTAGAATCGATAAAGCTTCTCGGCCAGGCCTAGAAGGCGGTGTCGTTCATATTTGAAGGCGGTGTCGCACATATTTTAGTTACATACAATTTAAGAAGGTGGAAACGAAGTAGATCGAGACGTAAACGGCCGCTAGCTAAGCAATTCAGGAAGCTTCGAGCAAAGAAAGCCAGTTTTATAATAAGGTCAATAAGTACTTCTTATTGTCAGGCATTTGTAATGCGCTTATTTAGGGCGATGTTCAAATGTATTTACTGAGGATGAGGTCAGACGTCAGCATAAATGCACAAATGGCAACCGTTAAAAGTCTGTTTATACTGTTGCCCCACCCTCAAAAGCTACATGATTCTGTCCACACGAAGAGGTAGTGTTTTTTGCCTCAAAACGACATGAATCTGTCAAAAAAGTGGGCTTCGAAAGAGATCTTTGACCTAATACCGCCGGATGGAGCTATTGTAGCACACACTGGAATATACTCTGACGTCACAAAAGGTCACAAAAGCTCAAGGAAGTACTTAATTTGTGGTTAAAATTAGACCACACATGTATCCAGTTTATCATCCACTGATTAACTTTTCTGTTTTTGGAACGTCTGTTCAATTATCAAATCACTATCAAATGATAAACTAGGTGAGAAAGGTCATCAAAAGGAGTTAAATGCAGTAAATGCCGCCAAAGTTTTATTGGGGAATAGGACAAGACATTTTGTCGCTTTTATATATGGCACGCAACTCCTCACTCAATCTCGCATCTCGGATCTTCGTTCCTTAACAAAGACGCTGGGTACGAGAGTGCTCCTCACTCATGTCAAATCAGTCCTAGTGGATCACTGCGCATGTACCTGACGTCACCGGGAACACTCGTTCGACGGAGACTGTCAGCTATGCGTTTGGGTCGTTTACTGGATATTTGATTTTCTACGTTACAGAGAGAAAAGAAAGGCCCAGTTCTAAACTCAAAGAGAGTTCTCAATCATACCAGACAAAAAAGTCCCTTTGAAATAGCTACCATTATTGGAAAGCCCGTGAAGAACCCATATTCATGGGTTCTTGACCGCGTTTAGTGCAGTTGACCAGGAGCCCATAACCTGAGTTGATCTTTTTTAGTTTCTTTCAGCTCTGACGGGAGCCTGTTCCAGGCTCCAAGATAGTCGGATCGAGAAAACAAACTGGCACGAAAAACGCTTAGGGGTTGGGGAACGACTAGGCGTGGGAGCTCTCTCCCGCCGTTTTTCGCTCGCCTGCTTTTTTGTTGCTTGCCTGCTTTTTCGCTAGTCTCCACTGACCGAGAGCCTGGCATAGGCTACTCTGACGGGCTCTCGTGACCTTTAGGACAAACTCGTGTGGGGAAAAATGGCCGTTCCCTCCCCTTGGGAGGTACTCCCTTATACCAGGCTCGTGCTTATACAAGCTAGATAGGTATGTGCGGCGTCAAAGGGTATGGTTTTCGAGCCGTTTTAGTCTGAAATAGGGTATAGATTTTGACCATTTTGGTCGGAAATAGGGTAAGGTTTGTGCGATCTGGTCTGGAATTGGATATGTTTTTTACTGAGAACCTACTTTTTTATTATTATCTTCTCTTGAGACGTGTGTTTTGATTCATATCGAAAATTTGAAGCTCTTCTCAAATGTCTACGCAAACCGAAGCAGTTTCTGAGATGGTCTGGAAAAGGGTAGGGAAAATATAATATTTGGGTCTGAAATAGGGTAAGGGTAGGGTTTCAAGGAGTGAGCCGCACACTCCCACCCAAATTTTTGAGCAGTACCCCCCCGGGTCCCTTCCCTTCTAAAGACTCGCACCTCTCGTTCCACTCGTCGATTTGTTCTGAGCGACTGCCTTTAACAAGTTGAAAGAGGCCCCCATATAGAACAAGAAAAGCCCCAGGGGGCATTAACCCCGCCGTTGTTCTCTCTGCCCTTGGGGTCCAAAATATATTACGGCCAGGTAAAAGTTGGTGATTTATCGTAGCTTTTACGTGCTTGCGATGATAATATAAATCAAGGCACGACTTGCCTAATCATCCTGTTTTAGCGTGCGTGACGAAAAGCGTGATGAAACTATTATTTTGATCATAGCGTGACTCAGCCTGGCCTCGTAGCTCAGTTGGTTGAGCGACGGTGTTCTAATCCGGAGGTCGTGGGTTCGAATCCCGCCGGGGTCAAAGATTTTTCTTTTATCTTGGTTCTCATTTCTAATTTCTTACTTTTAAGGCCTGTGGTCGGGGGGAAATTATGGAGGGCAGTATTACTCACTTCTTGGCACTCATACATAGATACTTTACATCATAAATTACTAAGCTCATAGCGATCGCGAGTTCATGCCAGCTTTCAAACTTAAGCTCCCTAGTACATTCGTCCTTGCTCTCGTCGAAGAAATGTTAAATCCATTGAATTCCTTGTACTTTTCTACACAACTTTCCCTAAAGATTTTGGCGAAGCAAAGCAAAACTGCCAAAAAAATGCTTGCATTTGACTGTTGAATTATTCAACTTGGCGAAAGCAAGGACTTCCCCGAATCGGCTTCTGTGTTTCAGTGATGTAATGTTTACGCGCCACGGCAAGTTAGGCGAATTCATTCCAGCTTCAAAGCTCGCTAGCACCTTCGTTCCTACTTTCATTGGACCCCGCCGTTTTTCTTCTCCTCCCAGGGAGCAAAATATATTACGGTCACTCAAGATACGAGCTCAAGTGGTGTAAATTTTAAAGTTGATGATTTATCGTACCTGTGTTTGCTGCCATTTCCCCTTATGCGTCTGCTCCGCACCCTTCTCCCTGTGGTAACATGAATCCCTGATAGTATGAACCCCATCCCTCATCCTTGGTCATCCACTTGTCCTAGCTTTCGCGAAGAAGAACGTGACGAAATATTTTGACCATAGCGTGACTCAGTTAAGTCACGTTTTTTTTAAATAAACGAACTGACATGTCAGCGTAATTCTAAATAGCAAGGGCACGGAAATTTAAATAGATTTCTTGATAAAAAACTCATTCTAAAATCTAAAGGAAACTGGTAGCTATGAAAAACCGTAAAAGTCTATTTTAGGCCGTGATTCGATGAGTGATTTGGCGCAAGCAAGTTTACTTCTCCGAATCGGCTGCTGTCTTTCAATGACGTAATGTTTATGTGCTACGGCACGTAGCATGAATCATTGGCTTTCAAGGCTCGCTAGCACCTTCGTCCTTGCTCTCATTGAAGAGAAGTCAACTCCATTGAATTTCTTGTACTTTTCTACACAAATTTCCCTAAAGATTTCGGCGAAGCAAAGCAAAACTGCCAAAAATATGCTTGCATTTCACTGTTGAATTTTTCAACTTGGCGAAAGCAAGGGACTTCCCCGGATCACCTTTTGTGTTTCAGTGATGTAATGTTTACGTGCCAGGGCAGGTTTGGCAAATTCATGCCAGCTTCAAAGTTCGCTAGCACCTTCGTTCTTGCTTTCATCGAAGGAATTTTCATGCCATTAAATCGCCGGTAATTTTCTACACCAACTTTCATGAAAATTCTGGCGAATAAACACTAAATGAACAAAGTTTACCGGCAAGTATTGTTTTGACCGAGCGGAGGTCTGGGGCAACTGACCACGACAAAAACAACAACAAAAAAAACAAGAAAAGCCCCAGGGGGCATTAACCCCGCGGTTGTTCTCTCTGCCCTTGGGGTCCAAAATATATTACGGCCAGGTAAAAGTTGGTGATTTATCGTATCTTTTACGTGCTTGCGATGATAATATAAATCAAGACACGACTTGCCTAATCACTCTGTTTTAGCGTGCGTGACGAAGAGGGTGATGAAATTATTATTTTGATCTCAGCGTGACTCAGCCTGGCCTCGTAGCTCAGTTGGTTGAGCGACGGTGTTCTAATCCGGAGGTCGTGGGTTCGAATCCCGCCGGGGTCAAAGATTTTTCTTTTATCTTGGTTCTCATTTCTAATTTCTTACTTTTAAGGCCTGTGGTCGGGGGGAAATTGTGGAGGGCAGTATTACTCACTTCTTGGCACTCATACATACATACTTTACATCATAATTACTAAGTTCATAGCGATCGCGAGTTCATGCCAGCTTTCAAACTTAAGCTCCCTAGTACATTCGTCCTTGCTCTCGTCGAAGAAATGTTAACTCCATTGAATTCCTTGTACTTTTTTACACAACTTTCCCTAAAGATTTTGGCGAAGCAAAGCAAAACTGCCAAAAAAATGCTTGCATTTGACTGCTGAATTATTCAACTTGGCGAAAGCAAGGGACTTCCCCGAATCGGCTTCTGTGTTTCAGTGATGTAATGTTTAGGTGCCACGGCAAGTTAGGCGAATTCATTCCAGCTTCAAAGCTCGCTAGCACCTTCGTTCCTACTTTCATTGGACCCCGCCGTTTTTCTCCTCCTCCCAGGGAGCAAAATATATTGCGGTCACTCAAGATACGAGCTCACGAGGTGTAAATTTTAAAGTTGATGATTTATCGTACCTGTGTTTGCTGCCATTTCCCCTTATGCGTCTGCTCCGCACCCTTCTCCCTGTGGTAACATGAATCCCTGATAGTATGAACCCCATCCCTCATTCCTTGGTCATCCACTTGTCCTACTGTAGCTTTGGCGAAGAAGAACGTGACGAAATATTTTGACCATAGCGTGACTCAGTTAAGTCACGTTTTTTTAAATAAACGAACTGACATGTCAGCGTAATTCTAAATAGCAAGGGCACGGCAATTTAAATAGATTTCTTGATAAAAAACTCATTCTAAAATCTAAAGGAAACTGGTAGCTATGAAAAACCGTAAAAGTCTATTTTAGGCCGTGATTCGATGAGTGATTTGGCGCAAGCAAGTTTACTTCTCCGAATCGGCTTCTGTGTTTCAATGACGTAATGTTTATGTGCTACGGCTTTCAAAGCTCGCTAGCACCTTCGTCCTTGCTCTCATTGAAGAGAAGTCAACTCCATTGAATTTCTTGTACTTTTCTACACAACTTTCCCTAAAGATTTTGGCGAAGGAAAGCAAAACTGCCAAAAATATGCTTGCATTTCACTGTTGAATTTTTCAACTTGGCGAAAGCAAGGGACTTCCCCGGATCACCTTTTGTGTTTCAGTGATGTAATGTTTACGTGCCAGGGCAGGTTTGGCAAATTCATGCCAGCCTCAAAGCTCGCTAGCACCTTCGTTCTTGCTTTCATCGAAGGAATTTTCATGCCATTAAATCGCCGGTAATTTTCTACACCAACTTTCATGAAAATTCTGGCGAATAAACGCTAAACGTTAAAGTTTACCGGCAAATATTGTTTTGACCGAACGGAGGTCTGGGGCAACTGACCACGACAAAAAAAAAAAACAAAAAAAAAACAAGAAAAGCCCCAGGGGGCATTAACCCCGCCGTTGTTCTCTCTGCCCTTGGGGTCCAAAATATATTACGGCCAGGTAAAAGTTGGTGATTTATCGTAGCTTTTACGTGCTTGCGATGAGAATATAAATCAAGGCACGACTTGCCTAATCATCCTGTTTTAGCGTGCGTGACGAAAAGCGTGATGAAACTATTATTTTGATATTAGCGTGACTCAGCCTGGCCTCGTAGCTCAGTTGGTTGAGCGACGGTGTTCTAATCCGGAGGTCGTGGGTTCGAATCCCGCCGGGGTCAAAGATTTCTCTTTTATCTTGGTTCTCATTTCTAATTTCTTACTTTTAAGGCCTGTGGTCGGGGGGAAATTATGGAGGGCAGTATTACTCACTTCTTGGCACTCATACATACATACTTTACATCATAAATTACTAAGCTCATAGCGACCGCGAGTTCATGCCAGCTTTCAGACTTAAGCTCCCTAGTACATTCGTCCTTGCTCTCGTCGAAGAAATGTTAAATCCATTGAATTCCTTGTACTTTTCTACACAACTTTCCCTAAAGATTTTGGCGAAGCAAAGAAAAACTGCCAAAAAAATGCTTGCATTTGACTGTTGAATTATTCAACTTGGCGAAAGCAAGGACTTCCCCGAATCGGCTTCTGTGTTTCAGTGATGTAATGTTTACGCGCCACGGCAAGTTAGGCGAATTCATTCCAGCTTCAAAGCTCGCTAGCACCTTCGTTCCTACTTTCATTGGACCCCGCCGTTTTTCTCCTCCTCCCAGGGAGCAAAATATATTACGGTCACTCAAGATACGAGCTCAAGTGGTGTAAATTTTAAAGTTGATGATTTATCGTACCTGTGTTTGCTGCCATTTCCCCTTATGCGTCTGCTCCGCACCCTTCTCCCTGTGGTAACATGAATCCCTGATAGTATGTACCCCATCCCTCATCCTTGGTCATCCACTTGTCCTAGCTTTCGCGAAGAAGAACGTGACGAAATATTTTGACCTTAGCGTGACTCAGTTAAGTCACCTTTTTTTTTAAATAAACGAACTGACATGTCAGCGTAATTCTAAATAGCAAGGGCACGGAAATTTAAATAGATTTCTTGATAAAAAACTCATTCTAAAATCTAAAGGAAACTGGTAGCTATGAAAAACCGTAAAAGTCTATTTTAGACCGTGATTCGATGAGTGATTTGGCGCAAGCAAGTTTACTTCTCCGAATCGGCTTCTGTGTTTCAATCACGTAATGTTTATGTGCTACGGCACGTAGCATGAATCACTGGCTTTCAAAGCTCGCTAGCACCTTCGTCCTTGCTCTCATTGAAGAGAAGTCAACTCCATTGAATTTCTTGTACTTTTCTACACAACTTTCCCTAAAGATTTCGGCGAAGCAAAGCAAAACTGCCAAAAATATGCTTGCATTTCACTGTTGAATTTTTCAACTTGGCGAAAGCAAGGGACTTCCCCGGATCACCTTTTGTGTTTCAGTGATGTAATGTTTACGTGCCAGGGCCGGTTTGGCAAATTCATGCCAGCTTCAAAGCTCGCTAGCACCTTCGTTCTTGCTTTCATCGAAGGAATTTTCATGCCATTAAATCGCCGGTAATTTTCTACACCAACTTTCATGAAAATTCTGGCGAATAAACACTAAATGAACAAAGTTTACCGGCAAGTATTGTTTTGACCGAGCGGAGGTCTGGGGCAACTGACCACGACAAAAAAAAAAAAAAAAAAAAAAAAAAGGAGTATTGCTAGACCCCGTCCTGACGGCGGGGTAACAAGAAACGCCCCAGGGGCATTGGACCCCGCTGTTTTTCTCCTCCTCCCAGGGGGCAAAATATGTTACGGTCACTCAACATACGAGCCCAAGGCCTGTAAATTTTAAAGTTTGTGATTTATCGTACCTTTGACGTGTTTGCTGCCATTCCCCCTTACGTCTTCTCCGCACCCTTCTCCCTGTGATAACATGAATCCCTGATAGTATGAACCCCATCCCTCATTCCTTGGTCATCCCTTTGTCCTAGCTTTCGCGAAGAAGAACGTGACGAAATATTTTGACCGTAGCGTGACTCAGTTACGTCACGTTTTTTAAATAAACGAACTGACATGCCAGCGTAATTCTAAATAGCAAGGGCACGGAAATTTAAATAGATTTCTTGATAAAGAAACTTATTCTAAAATCTCAAGGAAACTGGTAGCTATGGGAAAAAAACGTAAAACTCTATTTTAGGCCGTGATTTGATGAGTGATTTGGTGCAAGCAAGTTACTTCTCCGAATCGGCTTCTGTCTTTCAATGACGTTATGTTTATGTGCTACGGCACGTTGCTTGAATCATTGGCTTTCAAGGCTCGCTAGCACCTTCGTCCTTGCTCTCATCGAAGAGAAGTCAACTCCATTGAATTTCTTGTACTTTTCTACACAACTTTTCCTAAAGATTTTGGCGAAGCAAAGCAAAACTGCCCAGAAACTGCTTGCATTTCACTGTTGAATTATTCAACTTGGCGAAAGCAAGGGACTTCCCCGAGTCGGCTTCTGTGTTTCAGTGATGTAATGTTTACGTGCCAGGGCAAATTATTAGAATTCATGCCAGCTTCAAAGCTCGCTAGCACCTTCGTTCTTGCTTTCAGCGAAGCGGTTTTTATGCCATTAAATCGCCAGTAGTTTTCTACACCAACTTTCATGAAAATTCTGGCGAATAAACGCTAAACGAACGCACATTACCGGCAAGTATTGTTTTGACCGAGCGGAGGTCTGGGGCAAGTGACCACGACGACAAAAAAAAAAAAAAAAAACGGGTATTACTAGACCCCGTCCTGACGGCGGGGTAACAAGAAAAGCCCCAGGGGGCATTAACCCCGCCGTTGTTCTCTCTGCCCTTGGGGTCCAAAATATATTACGGCCAGGTAAAAGTTGGTGATTTATCGTATCTTTTACGTGCTTGCGATGATAATATAAATCAAGACACGACTTGCCTAATCACTCTGTTTAAGCGTGCGTGACGAAGAGCGTGATGAAATTATTATTTTGATCACAGCCTGGCCTCGTAGCTCAGTTGGTTGAGCGACGGTGTTCTAATCGGAGGTCGTGGGTTCGAATCCCGCCGGGGTCAAAGATTTTTCTTTTATCTTGGTTCTCATTTCTAATTTCTTACTTTTAAGGCCTGTGGTCGGGGGGAAATTATGGAGGGCAGTATTACTCACTTCTTGGCACTCATACATACATACTTTACATCATAATTACTAAGTTCATAGCGATCGCGAGTTCATGCCAGCTTTCAAACTTAAGCTCCCTAGTACATTCGTCCTTGCTCTCGTCGAAGAAATGTTAACTCCATTGAATTCCTTGTACTTTTCTACACAACTTTCCCTAAAGATTTTGGCGAAGCAAAGCAAAACTGCCAAAAAAATGCTTGGAGTTGACTGTTGAATTATTCAACTTGGCGAAAGCAAGGGACTTCCCCGAATCGGCTTCTGTGTTTCAGTGATGTAATGTTTACGTGCCACGGCAAGTTAGGTGAATTCATTCCAGCTTCAAAGCTCGCTAGCACCTTCGTTCCTACTTTCATTGGACCCCGCCGTTTTTCTCCTCCTCCCAGGGAGCAAAATATGTTACGGTCACTCAAGATACGAGCTCAAGTGGTGTAAATTTTAAAGTTGATGATTTATGGTACCTGTGTTTGCTGCCATTTCCCCTTATGCGTCTGCTCCGCACCCTTCTCTCTGTGGTAACATGAATCCCTGATAGTATGAACCCCATCCCTCATTCCTTGGTCATCCACTTGTCCCAGCTTTTGCGAAGAAGAACGTGACGAAATGTTTTGACCATAGCGTGACTCAGTTAAGTCACGTTTTTTTTAAATAAACGAACTGACATGTCAGCGTAATTCTAAATAGCAAGTGCTCGGAAATTTAAATAGATTTCTTGATAAAAAAAACTCATTCTAAAATCTAAAGGAAACTGGTAGCCATGAAAAACCGTAAAAGTCTATTTTAGGCCGTGATTCGATGAGTGATTTGGCGCAAGCAAGTTTACTTCTCCGAATCGGCTTCTGTGTTTCAATGACGTAATGTTTATGTGCTACGGCACGTAGCATGAATCACTGGCTTTCAAAGCTCGCTAGCACCTTCGTCCTTGCTCTCATTGAAGAGAAGTCAACTCCATTGAATTTCTTGTACTTTTCTACACAACTTTCCCTAAAGATTTCGGCGAAGCAAAGCAAAACTGCCAAAAATATGCTTGCATTTCACTGTTGAATTTTTCAACTTGGCGAAAGCAAGGGACTTCCCCGGATCACCTTTTGTGTTTCAGTGATGTAATGTTTACGTGCCAGGGCAGGTTTGGCAAATTCATGCCAGCTTCAAAGCTCGCTAGCACCTTCGTTCTTGCTTTCATCGAAGGAATTTTCATGCCATTAAATCGCCGGTAATTTTCTACACCAACTTTCATGAAAATTCTGGCGAATAAACACTAAATGAACAAAGTTTACCGGCAAGTATTGTTTTGACCGAGCGGAGGTCTGGGGCAACTGACCACGACAAAAAAAAACAAGAAAAGCCCCAGGGGGCGTTAACCCCGCCGTTGTTCTCTCTGCCCTTGGGGTCCAAAATATATTACGGCCAGGTAAAAGTTGGTGATTTATCGTATCTTTTACGTGCTTGCGATGATAATATAAATCAAGACACGACTTGCCTAATCACCCTGTTTTAGTGTGCGTGACGAAGAGCGTGATGAAATTATTATTTTGATCATAGCGTGACTCACCCTGGCCTCGTAGCTCAGTTGGTTGAGCGACGGTGTTCTAATCCGGAGGTCGTGGGTTCGAATCCCGCCGGGGTCAAAGATTTTTCTTTTATCTTGGTTCTCATTTCTAATTTCTTACTTTTAAGGCCTGTGGTCGGGGGGAAATTATGGAAGGCAGTATTACTCGCTTCTTGGCACTCGTACATACATACTTTACATCATAATTACTAAGTTCATAGCGATCGCGAGTTGATGCCAGCTTTCAAACTTAAGCTCCCTAGTACATTCGTCCTTGCTCTCGTCGAAGAAATGTTAACTCCATTGAATTCCTTGTACTTTTCTACACAACTTTCCCTAAAGATTTTGGCGAAGCGAAGCAAAACTGCCAAAAAATGCTTGCATTTGACTGCTGAATTATTCAACTTGGCGAAAGCAAGGGACTTCCCCGAATCGGCTTCTGTGTTTCAGTAATGTAATGTTTACGTGCCACGGCAAGTTAGGCGAATTCATTCCAGCTTCAAAGCTCGCTAGCTCCTTCGTTCCTACTTTCATTGGACCCCGCCGTTTTTCTCCTCCTCCCAGGGAGCAGAATATATTTCGATCACTCAAGATACGAGCTCAAGTGGTGTAAATTTTAAAGTTGATGATTTATCGTACCTGTGTTTGCTGCCATTTCCCCTTATGCATCTGCTCCGCACCCTTCTCCCTGTGGTAACATGAATCCCTGATAGTATGAACCCCATCCCTCATTCCTTGGTCATCCACTTGTCCTAGCTTTCGCGAAGAAGAACGTGACGAAATATTTTGACCATAGCGTGACTCAGTTAAGTCACATTTTTTTAAAATAAACGAACTGACATGTCAGCGTCATTCTAAATAGCAAGGGCACGGAAATTTAAATAGATTTCTTGATAAAAAACTCATTCTAAAATCTAAAGGAAACTGATAGCTATGAAAAACCGTAAAAGTCTATTTTAGGGCGTGATTCGATGAGTGATTTGGTGCAAGCAAGTTTACTTCTCCGAATCGGCTTCTGTGTTTCAATCACGTAATGTTTATGTGCTACGGCACGTGGCATGAATCATTGGCTTTCAAAGCTCGCTAGCACCTTCGTCCTTGCTCTCATTGAAGAGAAGTCAACTCCATTGAATTTGTTGTACTTTTCTACACAACTTTCCCTAAAGATTTTGGCGAAGCAAAGCAAAACTGCCAAAAATATGCTTGCATTTCACTGTTGAATTTTTCAACTTGGCGAAAGCAAGGGACTTCCCCGATCACCTTTTGTGTTTCAGTGATGTAATGTTTACGTGCCAGGGCAGGTTTGGCAAATTCATGCCAGCTTCAAAGCTCGCTAGCACCTTCGTTCTTGCTTTCCTCGAAGGAATTTTCATGCCATTAAATCGCCGGTAATTTTCTACACCAACTTTCATGAAAATTCTGGCGAATAAACGCTGAACGAACAAAGTTTACCGGCAAGTATTGTTTTGACCGAGCGCAGGTCTGGGGCAACTGACCACGACAAAAAAAAAAAAAAAAAAAAAAAACAAGGGGTATTACTAGACCCCGTCCTGACGGCGGGGTAAAAAAAAAAAAAAAAAACAAGAAAAGCCCCAGGGGGCATTAACCCCGCCGTTGTTCTCTCTGCCCTTGGGGTCCAAAATATATTACGGCCAGGTAAAAGTTGGTGATTTATCGTAGCTTTTACGTGCTTGCGATGATAATATAAATCAAGGCACGACTTGCCTAATCATCCTGTTTTAGCGTGCGTGACGAAAAGCGTGATGAAACTATTATTTTGATCATAGCGTGACTCAGCCTGGCCTCGTAGCTCAGTTGGTTAAGCGACGGTGTTCTAATCCGGAGGTCGTGGGTTCGAATCCCGCCGGGGTCAAAGATTTTTCTTTTATCTTGGTTCTCATTTCTAATTCCTTACTTTTAAGGCCTGTGGTCGGGGGGAAATTATGGAGGGCAGTATTACTCACTTCTTGGCACTCATACATACATACTTTACATCATAAATTACTAAGCAGCTAAGCTCATAGCGATCGCGAGTTCATGCCAGCTTTCAAACTTAAGCTCCCTAGTACATTCGTCCTTGCTCTCGTCGAAGAAATGTTAAATCCATTGAATTCCTTGTACTTTTCTACACAACTTTCTCTAAAGATTTTGGCGAAGCAAAGCAAAACTGCCAAAAAAATGCTTGCATTTGACTGTTGAATTATTCAACTTGGCGAAAGCAAGGACTTCCCCGAATCGGCTTCTGTGTTTCAGTGATGTAATGTTTACGCGCCACGGCAAGTTAGGCGAATTCATTGCAGCTTCAAAGCTCGCTAGCACCTTCGTTCCTACTTTCATTGCACCCTGCCGTTTTTCTCCTCCTACCAGGGAGCAAAATATATTACGGTCACTCAAGATACGAGCTCAAGTGGTGTAAATTTTAAAGTTGATGATTTATCGTACCTGTGTTTGCTGCCATTTCCCCTTATGCGTCTGCTCCGCACCC
Source organism: Siderastrea radians (assembly GCA_964017195.1). Lineage (NCBI taxonomy): Eukaryota > Metazoa > Cnidaria > Anthozoa > Scleractinia > Rhizangiidae > Siderastrea > Siderastrea radians. The sequence continues at coordinate 22,166,395 of OZ024895.1, forward strand.
TTCTCCCTGTGGTAACATGAATCCCTGATAGTATGAACCCCATCCCTCATCCTTGGTCATCCACTTGTCCTAGCTTTCGCGAAGAAGAACGTGACGAAATATTTTGACCATAGCGTGACTCAGTTAAGTCACGTTTTTTTTAAATAAACGAACTGACATGTCAGCGGAATTCTAAATAGCAAGGGCACGGAAATTTAAATAGATTTCTTGATAAAAAACTCATTCTAAAATCTAAAGGAAACTGGTAGCTATGAAAAACCGTAAAAGTCTATTTTAGGCCGTGATTCGATTAGTGATTTGGCGCAAGCAAGTTTACTTCTCCGAATCGGCTTCTGTGTTTCAATCACGTAATGTTTATGTGCTACGGCACGTAGCATGAATCACTGGCTTTCAACGCTCGCTAGCACCTTCGTCCTTGCTCTCATTGAAGAGAAGTCAACTCCATTGAATTTTTTGTACTTTTCTACACAACTTTCCCTAAAGATTTCGGCGAAGCAAAGCAAAACTGCCAAAAATATGCTTGCATTTCACTGTTGAATTTTTCAACTTGGCGAAAGCAAGGGACTTCCCCGGATCACCTTTTGCGTTTCAGTGATGTAATGTTTACGTGCCAGGGCCGGTTTGGCAAATTCATGCCAGCTTCAAAGTTCGCTAGCACCTTCTTCCTTGCTCTCATCGAAGAGAAGTCAACTCCATTGAATTTCTTGTACTTTTCTACACAACTTTCCCTAAAGATTTTGGTGAAGTAAAGCAAAACTGCCAAAAAAATGCTTGCATTTTACTGGTGAATTATTCAACTTGGCGAAAGCGAGGGACTTCCCCTAATCGCCTTTTGTGTGTCAGTGATGTAATGTTTACGTGCCAGGGCAAGTTTGGCGAATTCATGCCAGCTTCAAAGCTCGCTAGCACCTTCGTTCTTGCTTTCATCGAAGGGGTTTTCATGCCATTAAATCGCCAGTAATTTTCTACACCAACTTTCATGAAAATTCTGGCGAAATAACGCTAAACGAACCCAGATTTCCGGCAAGTATTGTTTTGACCAAGCGGAGGTCTGGGACAAGTGACCACGACGACAAAAAAAAAAACAAAAACAAGAAACGCCCCAGGGGCATTGGACCCCACCGTTTTTCTCCTCCTCCCAGGGGGCAAAATATGTTACGGTCAATCAACATACGAGCCCAAGGCGTGTAAATTTTAAAGTTGGTGATTTATCGTACCTTTGACGTGTTTGCTGCCATTCCCCCTTACGTCTTCTCCGCACCCTTCTCCCTGTGATAACATGAATCCCTGATAGTATGAACCCCATCCCTCATTCTTTGGTCATCCCTTTGTCCTAGCTTTCGTGAAGAAGAACGTGACGAAATATTTTGACCGTAGCGTGACTCAGTTAAGTCACGTGTTTTTAAATAAACGAACTGACATGCCAGCGTAATTCTAAATAGCAAGGGCACGGAAATTTAAATAGATTTCTTGATAAAAAACTCATTCTAAAATCTAAAGGAAACTGGTAGCTATGAAAAACCGTAAAAGTCTATTTTAGGCCGTGATTCGATGAGTGATTTGGTGCAAGCAAGTTACTTCTCCGAATCGGCTGCTGTCTTTCAATGACGTAATGTTTATGTGCTACGGCACGTAGCATGAATCATTGGCTTTCAAGGCTCGCTAGCACCTTCGTCCTTGCTCTCATCGAAGAGAAGTCAACTCCATTGAATTTGTTGTACTTTTCTACGCAACTTTCCCTAAAGATTTCGGCGAAGCAAAGCAAAACTGCCCAGAAACTGCTTGCATTTCACTGTTGAATTATTCAACTTGGCGAAAGCAAGGGACTTCCCCGAATCGGCTTCTGTGTTTCAGTGATGTAATGTTTACGTGCCAGTGCAAGTTATTAGAATTCATGCCAGCTTCAAAGCTCGCTAGCACCTTCGTTCTTGCTTTCAGCGAAGCGGTTATTATGCCATTAAGGCGGGGTTTCACCTGAAAAAAGCACACTTTTTGTATCTTCAGTAGCTCTAACAGTTTTAATCCAAACCATGGCAAACTATATATCACTGGAAAGCTTACAAACCAAAGATTCTAACAATGGCTGTTTTTGTGCAGTATCAGCAAAAGTAACTTGACACCAGGCGGTCAAAAATACCACCCGCAGTGCAAAACCCATGGATACTTGAGAAAAGATTTCTCTTTATAAATTTGACAGAAAAATAAACTTTTTATGTCATTTCAAAGAATAAGAACTAATTGTTGATATGAATGAAGGATTTTACAAAATTGTAATATCACACATCAAAGCAACCATCTCAAGTTACATGCTGAAAAACTAGGTGAATATTAATTGGTCATTTTTCCGCCAGCAAGCCTATGGAAAATTCCTTCATTTATATCAATTCATTAAATGAGCACTAACTGTCCTGAAAATTTCAGGTCAATAGCTTAAATCCTTCTTGAGATATCTTTTCTCAAAGGTGAAAATCGGTCGTTTTGAGAAAACAGACTTAAAGTTTATAACAGATTATATATTATGATGGCTCTTGAACAAAAACATCAATGGGTGGAAAACTAGCCAGATTTAGTTTCTAGAGGCAAAAGGCAACCAATCAGAATCCCCCAGCCTCATAAGGAATCCCTTCAAGGTCCTGAAGGGCTTCTTCTCGTTGTGTGCGAACAAGTTGGACTGCCTGGCAGCGCTTCTTTTCCTTGGCCGTAGCTTGGGTGTCTGCTTTCCGCAAACGCTTGTTATCCTTTAGCCTAAAGGCACGGCTTGTGTGTGTCCCACCAGGAATTGAAAGTTTATCCATGATGTCCTTTCTACATTCTGCTCCTTTGTGGACTCCATTCCTGAAAGCTCTCGTCGTCTCCTTCACACTGTGACTCTTTGCGAGCACACTTTTGGCAAGCTTTTGACAAGACAGCATAATCCAAAACCTCACCACTGTCTACTGAGATTGCAAAGACTACCCCTGTCAAAGAGGTAAAGCCTCGCTTGGCCCAGGTGCCATCAAAGCTAACAGCTGCATCCAAAGTCTCATTAATGTCAAGTTCTGGGTTTTCATCAAGGATGATGTTTCGCAGCCTCTGACCTGCACTTATGAGCTCTTCCTGTGTGTAATCTTCTACAATGCCTAGGATGCTGTCTACCTGTTTGTAGTAGGAACTTGTCGACATACAAGGCATGTTCATGATTCCACAGAAGGATGAAAGCCCTTCATAACCAGTCCCCGATTCTAGAGAGTGAAAAACAGCTCTTTTGTTTACATCAAAGGACTTTCCCCTTTTTGTGATGTTGGCAGATGTCTGGAGTGAAGTGCTTTCATCACAAGCACTGCAAATGAGGGAAAGGTCAGACTTTAACCCTGCCCGACCACTTTCAGTTTCTTGAAGAATGATGTTTGCTGAAGAAACAAAAAGACGTGCAGTATGAGACAATGTTTATTTGAAATGTCTAGTGTGGCATCTGTTGCACGCCATTTGAAAACAAAATTCCTAGTTCAATAAATATGGAACTACAAGTGCCAAAATATTTAATCACAAACAACAAAATCAAAGCCACAAAATCACTAAGATAAATTATACAATAAAATCGTTTGTTTTTCTGCCCGTAAGAACAATCAAACGGTTTGGTAAAATCTGTCAAGGCAATTTTCTCACCTTCTTCACATTTATGTGCTGCAGAGAGCACCGAAGATAGACTTTGCAAATCAATTAGTCTGTAGCCAGTTGCTTCGCATTACCCAGTTGATTATTCATCCGAGCTATTCAGTGATTCCTCTGTTGAATGGAACAGCTTCATCTTCTTCACTGATGAACTGAGTGGTTGATCAGAGTCCTCAGAGTCTGAAGCGTCAGCTCCCTCGTGAGATGTCACTGGAGAGGTGCTCGGTTTTGCTCGATCGATTTCTACTTCTTCTGACGGGTCTTTTTCCCGAATTTTTCCCTTTCTTTTACACCCACCAAATCCTTTTCCTTTCTGTTTTCGTCTGTAGAGGCTTCTTTGCCTTTTTCCAGCCATTTACAACAATATTTTGACTACTCTTCAGCACACGGATTTCGAAAAGCGATCTCAACCTTCGGTTTCTATGGGAAATATATCCCAGGGTGCAATTCGCAGTATTTTCCATCATGTATGCGTCACCAAGTATCACATTCGTGTTTCCTCGAGAAATCAGCCAGAAAAGGCCGTAAACAGCCGAGAAAAACAAAAAATGCTATTATCGTTGCCATGGTAACGCATCCCCAGATTTTCATCTTTTGTAAATAGACCGTTAATTTACAGCGAAATGGTAAGTAAAACGCAAAAAATCACTTCTCAATGTTAAGTTAAGTAGTTAAAGTTGCCAGTTTTGAGAAAAAACAAAAATTCATTTTTTCACCAAAATTCAGGTGAAACCCCGCCTTAAATCGCCAGTAGTTTTCTACACCAACTTTCATGATACTTCTGGCGAATAAACGCTAAACGAACGCACATTACCGGCAAGTATTGTTTTGACAGAGCGCAGGGCTGGGGCAAGTGACCACGACAAAAAAAAAAAAAACAAGAAAAGCCCCAGGGGCATTAGACCCCGCCGTTGTTCTTCCCCGCCCCCCCCCCCCCGGGGATCTAACATATGTTACGGTCACTCAAGATAAAAGCCCTTGCCTGTGTAGCGAAAGACACGACGAGTATTTGTTTGGCCGAGCGAAAACCGGAGGTCTGGGGCAAGTGACCACCAAAAAAAAAAAAAAAAACCACGGAAAAAAAATGGGTATTACTAGACCCCGTCCTGACGGCGGGGTAACAAGAAAAGCCCCAGGGGCATTGGACCCCGCCGTTCCCCCCCCTCGGGATGCAAATACATTACGGTTACTCAAGATATGTGCCCAAGTGGTATAACGTTTTGAAGTTGGTGATTTTTCTAACGTTTGACGTGTGTGCTTCCATCCCCCCCCCCCAACGTCTTCTCTGCACCCTTCTCCTTGTGATATCATGGATCCCTTATAGTATGAACACTTTTCCCTTCCCTCATTCCTTGGTCATCCACCTGTTCTAGCACTCGCGAAGAAGAACGTGACGAAATAGTTTTGACCATGGCGTGACTTAGTTACGTCAATTTTTTAACGAAATGACATCTCAGCGTAATTCTAAATATTAAACAAGGGCACGGAAATTCAAATAGATTTATTGATGAAGAAAAGTTATCCTTAAATCGAAAGGGAACGGTTATCTACTGAAAAATGAAACGTAAAGGTCTACTTTTAGGCCATGATTCGATAACTGCTTTAGCGCAAGCAAAACAATTCCCCGAATCGTCTGTCTTTCAATGACAAAATGTTTACGTGTTACGGCAAGTTTAGGTGAATTCATGCCAGCTTCAAAGCTCGCTAGCGCCTTCTTCCGGCTTGCTCTCATCGAAGAAAAGTCAACTCCATTGAATTTCTTGTACTTTTCTACACAACTTTCCCTAAAGAGTTGGGCGAAGCAAAGCAAAACTGCCAAAAAAATGCTTGCATTTTACTGGTGAATTATTCAACTTGGCGAAAGCAAGGGACTTCCCCGAATCGGCTTCTGTGTGTCAGTGATGTAATGTTTACGTGCCAGGGCAAGTTTGGCGAATTCATGCCAGCTTCAAAGCTCGCTAGCACCTTCGTTCTTGCTTTCATCGAAGGGGTTTTCATGCCATTAAATCGCCAGTAATTTTCTACATCAACTTTCATGAAAATTCTGGCGAAATAACGCTAAGCGAACCAAGATTACCGGCAAGTATTGTTTTGACCGAGCGGAGGTCTGGGGCAAGTGACCACGACGACAAAAAAAAAAAAAAACAAGAAATGCCCCAGGGGCATTGGACCCCGCTGTTTTTCTCCTCCTCCCAGGGGGCAAAATATGTTACGGTCACTCAACATACGAGCCCAAGGCGTGTAAATTTTAAAGTTTGTGATTTATCGTACCTTTGACGTGTTTGCTGCCATTCCCCCTTACGTCTTCTCCGCACCCTTCTCCCTGTGATAACATGAATCCCTGATAGTATGAACCCCACCCCTCATTCCTTGGTCATCCCTTTGTCCTAGCTTTTGCGAAGAAGAACGTGACGAAATATTTTGACCGTAGCGTGACTCAGTTACGTCACGTTTTTTAAATAAACGATCTGACATGCCAGCGTAATTCTAAATAGCAAGGGCACGGAAATTTAAATAGATTTCTTGATAAAGAAACTTATTCTAAAATCTAAAGGAAACTGGTAGTTATGGGGAAAAAATGAAAAGTCTATTTTAGGCCGTGATTTGATGAGTGATTTGGTGCAAGCAAGTTACTTCTCCGAATCGGCTTTTGTCTTTCAATGACGTAATGTTTATGTGCTACGGCACGTAGCTTGAATCATTGGCTTTCAAGGCTCGCTAGCACCTTCGTCCTTGCTCTCATCGAAGAGAAGTCAACTCCATTGAATTTCTTGTACTTTTCTACACAACTTTCCCTAAAGATTTTGGCGAAGCAGAGCAAAACTGCCCAGAAACTGCTTGCATTTCACTGTTGAATTATTCAACTTGGCGAAAGCAAGGGACTTCCCCGAATCGGCTTCTGTGTTTCAGTGATGTAATGTTTACGTGCCAGGGCAAGTTATTAGAATTCATGCCAGCTTGAAAGCTCGCTAGCACCTTCGTTCTTGCTTTCAGCGAAGCGGTTTTTATGCCATTAAATCGCCAGTAGTTTTCTACACCAACTTTCATGAAAATTCTGGCGAATAAACGCTAAACGAACGCACATTACCGGCAAGTATTGTTTTGACCGAGCGGAGTCTGGGGCAAGTGACCACGACGACAAAAAAAAAAAAACAAGAAAAGCCCCAGGGGGCATTAACCCCGCCGTTGTTCTCTCTGCCCTTGGGGTCCAAAATATATTACGGCCAGGTAAAAGTTGGTGATTTATCGTATCTTTTACGTGCTTGCGATGATAATATAAATCAAGACACGACTTGCCTAATCACTCTGTTTTAGCGTGCGTGACGAAGAGCGTGATGAAATTATTATTTTGATCATAGCGTGACTCAGCCTGGCCTCGTAGCTCAGTTGGTTGAGCGACGGTGTTCTAATCCGGAGGTCGTGGGTTCGAATCCCGCCGGGGTCAAAGATTTTTCTTTTATCTTGGTTCTCATTTCTAATTTCTTACTTTTAAGGCCTGTGGTCGGGGGGAAATTATGGAGGGCAGTATTACTCACTTCTTGGCACTCATACATACATACTTTACATCATAATTACTAAGTTCATAGCGATCGCGAGTTCATGCCAGCTTTCAAACTTAAGCTCCCTAGTACATTCGTCCTTGCTCTCGTCGAAGAAATGTTAACTCCATTGAATTCCTTGTACTTTTCTACACAACTTTCCCTAAAGATTTTGGCGAAGCAAAGCAAAACTGCCAAAAAAATGCTTGCATTTGACTGTTGAATTATTCAACTTGGCGAAAGCAAGGGACTTCCCCGAATCGGCTTCTGTGTTTCAGTGATGTAATGTTTACGTGCCACGGCAAGTTAGGCGAATTTATTCCAGCTTCAAAGCTCGCTAGCACCTTCGTTCCTACTTTCATCGGACCCCGCCTTTTTTCTCCTCCTCCCAGGGAGCAAAATATATTACGGTCACTCAAGATACGAGCTCAAGTATTGTAAATTTTAAAGTTGATGATTTATCGTACCTGTGTTTGCTGCCATTTCCCCTTATGCGTCTGCTCTGCACCCTTCTCCCTGTGGTAACATGAATCCCTGATAGTATAAACCCCATCCCTCATTCCTTGGTCATCCACTTGTCCTAGCTTTCGCGAAGAAGAACGTGACGAAATATTTTGACCATAGCGTGACTCAATTAAGTCACGTTTTTTAAAAATAAACGAACTGACATGTCAGCGTAATTCTAAATAGCAAGGGCACGGAAATTTAAATAGATTTCTTGATAAAAAACTCATTCTAAAATCTAAAGGAAACTGGTAGCTATGAAAAACCGTAAAAGTCTATTTTAGGCCGTGATTCGATGAGTGAGTTTACTTCTCCGAATCGGCTTCTGTGTTTCAGACGTAATGTTTATGTGCTACGGCACGTAGCGTGAATCATTGGCTTTCAAAGCTCGCTAGCACCTTCGTCCTTGCTCTCATTGAAGAGAAGTCAACTCCATTGAATTTCTTGTACTTTTCTACACAACTTTCCCTAAAGATTTTGGCGAAGCAAAGCAAAACTGCCAAAAATATGCTTGCATTTCACTGTTGAATTTTTCAACTTGGCGAAAGCAAGGGACTTCCCCGGATCACCTTTTGTGTTTCAGTGATGTAATGTTTACGTGCCAGGGCAGGTTTGGCAAATTCATGCCAGCTTCAAAGCTCGCTAGCACCTTCGTTCTTGCTTTCATCGAAGGAATTTTCATGCCATTAAATCGCGGTAGTTTTCTACACCAACTTTCATGAAAATTCTGGCGAATAAACGCTGAACGAACAAAGTTTACCGGCAAGTATTGTTTTGACCGAGCGCAGGTCTGGGGCAACTGACCACGACAAAAAAAAAAAAAAAAAAAAAAAAAACGGGTATTACTAGACCCCGTCCTGACGGCGGGGTAAAAAACGGGTATTACTAGACCCCGTCCTGACGGCGGGGTAAAAAACGGGTATTACTAGACCCCGTCCTGACGGCGGGGTAAAAAGAAACGGGTATTACTAGACCCCGTCCTGACGGCGGGGTAAAAAGGAGTATTGCTAGACGCCGTCCTGACGGCGGGGTAATAAAGAGAATAACCCCCTGTCCTTAACCCAGTGGGATTTCCCCGTTTAGAATTCCCTGATATGATTGGGTTGCTTCAAGAGATCACAGTCTCTTGGTTGTTCGTTATACCTTGAAAAACTGAGTGTTTCGGTGTCAGATGAAAGGTTATGCATTTGCACATTGGCAGTAGCCTGCGAGCAGAAATTCGAGACGTCTGCACGCAGGCTAATTGGCAGTTATTGTGGTACTTTTTGGAGTTAAAGAAAGGTAGCCGCATATTACGTGTTCAGGCTTCACTACGAGTTGCTTGAGGAGCTGGGTACCAGAGGATTTCCTCGTGTGTTTTCGTGTAGCGGCGCCCCGTCCCCCCCCCCCCCACAGTGTTGGGGGGGCAACTGACCCATGTTTGGGTGTAGGGATGCCACTGAGGGTTTGAGACCCTGCTCCCGTTTGAGACAAAAAAGCCCTAAAATGCCTACCCTGTGTAAGGGTGCGTTTCTTTGGGAAAATCCAAATCCGGATTCTTGTATCCAAAAACGGATTTTGTGTTTCTTTACCTAAATCCGAAAATGGACTAATCAGGGATTGGTGATCTGAAGAATCCACACTCCGAGTGGATACGTCAGATCAAATCTAAATCCGGATTTTTAGGATTTATGATCCGTGCGTTTCTTTGGGGGATCCGAAAATAGTACATCTGTCAAGCGGTCTTCCATGCAAATTTACTGGTCTCGCCATATTTTCTCTCGATCTTGCGTGACAAAACATTCGATCGTGAAAAAGAAAAATTCAGGTGATTATTCTGTTCCGTATATTTGAAAAGTTTTCTCCAAAAGTACAGACAGAAGCATTGACACGTCAGGATAACCTCATTTGTGTATCATTTCTGTAATTCAGGGACCAGTTTTTGCTAATTGTGAACGCAAATAGCGAGTTCACTTGAACTACTGCAGATACTGCCCTTGTTTATAAATTATTTGTATTCCATTCTAGTTGAATTCTAGGGCAGTACGAGAGAAATATCGTTCTGATATATATATTGCGTGCCTCCAGCCGGTCTTGTCATGACAAAATAATCCTTTTTCGGATTTTGCGTTTCTTTGGTCTCGAAGAGTCCATATGATCTGGGATCACAAATCCGTTTTCGGATTCTCCCAAAGAAACGTACCCTAAGACAACGCCCTCCATTTTAGGTCCCTATTTAGGACAAACGACAAAAACTACACACACTCTTGTTTTTATACAGCTTTAAAAGAAAGACCATTGCTAACTACTAAAATCCAAATGGTACTGAGCATAGCCTGTTTAGGACAAGTTCAGTCCCCGTTTAGAACAGACTCGCATAAAATGATACACTCTGTTCAGGACAGAGAGGCCAAAACCATACCTGTCCAGGGGAACGTCCCCGTATAGGCCATATAAGGGAATACCCCCCTAGGAGCGGCGCCAGATCATAAGACGGGCATTAGTGAAAATGGAGCTTCCCTGGCACCAGCAACATGCTCTGCACAAATGGAAATTATTCGCACCTGCTGTTGCAAAAAAATTCAAAGCAGTAAGACCGCGGAGCTCTCATTGCCGTAGCCTGCGCGCTGACGTCTCCTATTTCCTTTGAGGCAAAGGAAATAGGAGACGTCTACCCGCAGGCTAACATTGTCGCAGAAAAAATTAACCTCTGGGACACAACGTAGAGGCGAGCGTTATCACTTACAAAACCCTTCCTCACCGATCTTCAGTTTCGAAGAAAAGTAATCAGTGTTCTATGCTCGTAGATCTTGAATAGGACAAAAGCCGACCCCGGCTTCGAACTCCTTATGACTCGATTTCCCGAAATAACGGTTAAATTTCGCCCTGGAACCTAGCCTTGAGGGTCGAAGAACTGGGTAACATTGTCAACGATAAGGGTAAGTGAATAAACAAACAAACAAACAGACAAACAAACAAAGCAAACAGAGAGACTAAGGTCACACCCCCTACGCACCCCTCATTCTGGCCGATCGCATCCGTGAGGACTGGCACTAGTAAATGAGACCCTGTTTGTTTCGCAGCTCTACCGTAAACTGGGTGAGTTTTGTTCACAATGTTCCCCATTTTAGTCATCTGATTTATATGTTAACCTCTTTATTATTGACAGTAATCATCACTGAACCTTTTTGTCCCATTTAGGCTTCTTCCTAACCGCAAAATTCGTGCATATAACACATAGGACCCTTGCTAGCGGAACCAAGATGGCGCTGGAAGAAGTCTCAAGTGCAAAGTGCTTTGGTGGTTTCCAGAAGGTTTTCAAACATCACAGGTTTGTGACTTTTGTTGTTGAACGCCCTTAGCTATATTGTGCGCTATTTTTCTCTTTTTTTTTTTTTCAGGCACATAGAGTAAGGGTGAAAGCTAATCGAATTTGTAAAACTCGCCTACCACCCACCCCTCCCCCCGCAGGCATCTTTCCACTAAAGTATAAATGAGTGGTTTTTGGACGGTGGAATCTCTTTCCACTCACTATAAAAGTCAATATCGAACAAAATTCGTTAAAATATTGAGTTGCAGTGCACTCTTGCCCAGATTCAATACAGAAATAGAAAGCACTATCCCAACTCACAATGCAAACACTCATATCCCTTATATTCCCCTCTCCCCAATTCAATATGGTTGCTGAATGTTTTGGACGTGGTATGGGTAGCAAAATATCATTGAAAGGGGGAGGGACAGGAGAAAAGCAAATATGTGTGCAGGGCAAAATGTTTTGCACTGCATTGCCTTGTCCCCATGACCCCATCTGATTTTATATATCTTGTCAGCACCATACCTTGTTAGGGGCTGTTTACATGGAGGAAGATCCTAGAAGGTGGATCATCCTAGCACCATGTGTTTTCTGTATTCAGTTTACATGCAAAGTGTTGTACTTGGCCCTAGCGCAAGGATCTTTTTAGCACTAGGATCTTCCTAGCTGAGAGGTAGGAAGACCCTAGCACCATGTAATTAAACTACCTAAAGTTGTTTGGAAGATCCTAGTACTAAAGGACAGAAAAACAAATATGGCAGCAGCAGGGCGTTCAGCTGCTTAAGACTGACAGTTTTATTTGATTTCCAGTAATCACCCGGACCGGAAATTTTTGCATGTAAACCAAACGAAAATTTGTTTTGCCTTCTAGGATCTTCCTAATGCTAGGATCTTTCTCCCTCCATGTAAACAGCCCCTTAGTTTAAATGGTCATCCTGTTTTTATGGCCACTTTGTTAAGGCCCAAAAAAGATTCAAAGCAGTTGTTTTTCATATGTGGGAAACCCATTCCAGTCACCCCTTGATAAAGGTTCACATTTTGTGGCCTGGTTCCACTTTATTATGATCCCAGTCAAGAATCATTGAGTTGCTTATAGTACAGTATTTTTTCTTGTTCTCAGTTCAGAACTGAAGTGTGACATGAATTTTGCAGTCTATGTGCCCCCTCATGCAGCATCAGAGAAATTTCCTGTTCTATATTGGCTTTCAGGTAAGTGCAGCTATTACACTGCAACCCTAACAAAGATGTCATCAGAAAACTTACTCAGTTTTGTGAAAGGGTATTTTCACCCTAGCGTTTGTTTCCTTTAAGCATATCTGGGTTTTAGGGAGTGAGAACGTAAAACTACAGTATGTTACTTTGCATCCCCCGGGGGGGGGGTACTTCCCAAAGATTTGGGTGGGGGTGTGCGGCACGCTCCTGGAAACCGTTACCCTATTTCCCTACCTTATTTCAGACCTTATCCAAAATTTGATACCCTATTTCAGACCAGACCCTAACCCTATTTCGTTTGCATAAACATTTGATAGGGGCTTCAAATTCCCAACGTTAATCAAACCTCAGTTCTTAGGAGAAGAAAATTAATGAAAAGATAGCATCTTGTAATAACCATACCAGATTCCATATCAGAGTGCACAAACCTTACACTATTTCAGACCTACATGGTCAAAATCTATACCCTATTTTAGACCAAAAAGGCACAAAAACCACACCCTTTGGCGCCACACATACCCATATAGCTTATATAAGGGAGTACCCCCCCACCCCCCGCGGGCTTTGCATTTATTGTTGCCGCACGCTAGGAGAAAAGTTCTGGACAAGACGTTTATTGTTAACTACCCATTTTTGCCAAAAGAATTGAATTACAGGGACCAAACTTTGCAAAAAGTTCCCACAACCAGATTAAAAATAAAACAATCAAAGACCCAAATTGGACCATCACTGCAACAAGTTCCCTTGCATGTATGCTCAAGGGACTTTTTCCTTTGATGCAATCTACGAAAACATCCCAAGGTCCCTGCAAACAGTCCCCTTATGTAAACACTTCAGACTTGTCCTTTGGTATGTTGATTGTTAAAACAGCTTGAGCATTGTGCAATCTATTCACTTGTGGCTTAGTGTTCTGTTTTTTTGAACAACAATAAATAACAAATATATTGAGGACATGAAAAATGTAAATTAATCTGCAATGTTTAGTAATATTATATGAAGGAGACATTTATATTAAAATATGTTTAATTTTAGGCCTAACATGTACAGAACAGAACTTCATCACTAAGGCTGGTGCACAGCGCACTGCATCTGAACAAGGCATTATGCTTGTGGCACCTGATACAAGCCCTAGTAAGTTAAATGTCACAGGAACTTTATCAGTCAAACTTGATGAAAGTAGAGAGAGGTCTTGGGTAGCACAACAGACTTTGGACCTGAAGGTGCGGTATGCTTCGAGCCTGGTCTCCACCATCCAGTTCTGTTTATTGGCCATAGTTCTCATATTGTTTTAAATTCCATTCTTTGATGGAAAGCTAATCCTGTTTTAACTGTAATTTACTGGTAAATAGCTTTTTGATTGTTCCTCATTGTTTCAGGATCATGTGGTATTGAGGGTGAAGATGACAGCTATGATTTTGGAACTGGTGCAGGTTTTTACATTGATGCAACAGAGGAGAAGTGGAAAACAAATTACAGAATGTTTTCTTATGTGACAAAAGAGGTTTGTGGAAATGCATGATATATACTGGTCAAAATACTTCTACATGTACAAATGTAGTTGAATCCTGATAACTTGAACCCTCATAGGATAGCCCAAAACATTCTTAGTTAATGAAAGTTAGCTTGAGTTAAATAATTATTGATGAACTTGAGTGAAACACGGGATTTGCATTGCCCTGTACCAGACCAAGAAATTCTAATTTTGTGACCCTGTTCCAGACTAAATGCCGAAAAAAGATACCCTGTTCCAGACTAAATACAGTTAAGGGCAGTTAAGGAATATCCGACTTATGAGGTGTTTGTAATCACCCCCGAGGGTTACCACCTGGCACATAGCAATATTGTTTATTAAACCGTAAGCTTATAATGAGTAATGAGTAATCTCCTTTCATCTATTGATATAAAAGACCTCTTGTTTCTGTGGCCTAAATGAGTTGTGTGTTGATTTCTGGGAAAGTGATACCCTGTTTCAGACCAGTGAACAGCGTTTTGTTACACCCTGTTCCAGACTAAAATGTTCGAAAAGCATACCCTGTCCAGTGGCACGTACCTAATAAATATTATATAGCCCATCTAAGGGAGTCTCCCCCCTCCCAGGGGTAGGTTCAGCTTTGCCAGATTACTCTAGGGTTAGAGACATGATGCAGCATCCCCTGCTGCTTTGGGTGTGGTGTGGGTATAGTGGGTACAATCACCCCACCCCATAAGTATCCTCCTGGTTGTGGAAGCCATTGGGTCTTGTGCAAGATGTGGGGTAAAGAGAACCAAGTTAGTGAAGCAGTTAAAACTGCTTTTGGTTTTGAGTTAGTGATATGTTTGTTAAGTTATCAAGATTCTAGTGTTTAATTGGAAAAAAAATCCTTGAAGATGACTGTTGATTATTTCCCCTGAATGTTTATTGTGATGCAGTCAGTCAGTCACCCCCCAATGCCCCCTTCCCCTCCCCCCCTCCCCCCCCAAAAATAAAACATTGTTCATGGCGTTCATGATAGTGGAAGGACAGTGATGTTCCAGTTGAATGTTTGGAAAGTCTGAGAGTAAGGCATGTTCACAGCCATAGTACTGTGGACATGTCCTCTATATTTAAAGTGCCACTGGGACCAGAATTTTGGTATTCCATATTTTTGCATTTTCGAAAGTAGTCTGTGGTTGTTAGTCACCATGCCAAATTTCAACTCATTACGACGGCTGGAAGTCGCTTTTTTCGGACGGTTTTTGTCGAGATTTTACGGCCGCCATTACTGGCCCTTGTTCCGGAAGCTGGCTTGTGAATTAGTGGAAGTGACGTTAGAGGCTCACCTCAAACCTAATACCTTCATACGTTTACTTGCGGCGAGAAATTTAACTGTCGTCGAGGGAAGATTTCCTGCCAACTGTTTGCTGCACGACCTTGAAATTTTCGTTGCTGCAGCAGTTGTAAAGGATATTACTTGTGTTGTACAATGCTACAACAATAAATCCAACCACCGAGCTGGTATTTTGCTTCATCAAAGCCTGGAGAGTGGACCCGCAATGGAAAAATGGATAATTTTTGTAATCACACACAGTGCAAATTTCAACCCGAGAGGTATTTTTGTCGGCTGTTCTGATCACTTCACGGACGAGTGTTTCCAGAGGGCTGTTCATGTCGAAGGATCCCAGAGGTCGATTATTCCATTGTCAATTCCAAGTATTTGGAAAAAAGATCCGGAAAAAACGAGACGAAAGGTACGTAATCTTAACGCAGTTGAGGTGACAGTTTGTTTCTTTTTCAACGCATCCACCATTGAGCAAAGCTTATTTTCTTTTAACGTATTTTAAAGTTTATTTTTCTTGTGGAAAACCCTTTTAGTTCTGCCGTCTGCTAGCGCGAAGACCTTCGGTGTAGTCCTCATAAAATGCATCCTGGGTGAATGCAGGACCGCCGTGATTAAACCAATAGTTTGTATTGCTTAGCTTTTTTTTAATTCCGTGTGTGTTAATTTCAAAGCAGTAATCGCTTAGAAGCATGGTCATTTATTTTATAGCATTCCATCCTGAATGTGGAGAAACTTTTCTCCTTATTCCCTGTCGGTGAAGAGTCGATTGACATCATTGTTCAAAATATATAAAGGCTTCAACAGCTTGGACCGTCTTGCGTGGAAATTTAAGTTGGTTGGGAAAAAATATCACACGCCACTATTTGTCTAAGGGGTTTACAATGTTATTTCTTTTAACTGTCGTAGCAATCTTAGTAAATGAACTACTAAGAAAAATGATTAGATATCAAGTTATTATTTTTACGCAATGAATAAAGCAAGTGAAAGCTTCGTTTCTTCGGCGGTCCGCATGTTGATGTTGAGCAGCAGAAAATTTTCCTTGTGGCTTTGATTTGCACGACAAATATTTAGACTCCGGTCACACAAGGCCTCCAGTTCTTAAAAAAAGGTCTTGGTTTATTTCACTTTTTTGGGCTCAAGTTAAGAATTCTACAAAAACTGTTCAAAACATAAATATTTTAGAAACCCAAGCACTTGACGTGTTTCTATGCAAGCGACCACTGTACTATGATTGACACAATAGGTTTCATCAGCTGACTGCCAGATGACTACAGCATTACGGCTCTTCAAGAATTTTTCCCATACTATGCTAAGAATGGCCAAAAATCTCAATGCTTCACAATATAAATATAAACAACGGCAGACAAAATATAGCTTCTTTTATTTCTCCAACGAAGTGACAACAAAATCAATCGACGATGCTTGAGAATTCGCGGACATCAAATTCTAGAGTTTTATAGGTGTTTTGTCTAAATTTCCAAGGCTTAAAACATCAGTTTTTCGAATAGCTGGACAGCGATTTATCCGTTGGATGAGAGTTATCCGCTCTTTGAGCAACTTGTGCCTGAACTGTAATCACTATAAGCATTATTTTGCGGTTATTTTGAACTCCCGCCAGCATGGCGAGAAAAACAACTTTGAACAGTTTGTTTACAAGCTTGTTATAAGCTGAAATCTCCTGACATCAGTTCTTACATTGTACGGTAAGAAAAATTCTTCATTTGCCGAATGAAATGAATCCTCTGATGCTTCGGAAGCTAAAGACTGTTCCGAATCATAGAAATACTCTTCGGAGGTCTCGCAGTCGACGGGTCAGTCGACGGTAGACATCTTGAGTCAAAACACAAGCAAATGCGACTGAGGTGAGCCTCTGACGTCACAAGCTATTAAATTGCGCAATCACCCAGGAACACGTTTTCAGTAATGGCGGACACATTTTACGTAACTTTGGAGCTAAAAAATATTAGGATGGATGGTTTCTTGTTCAGTTTTCTGGGTAAATATAGATACAACGCGATATTCTTCGACAGAATTTGGCCGAAATAAACCTATGAATTTTCGTCTCAGCGGCACTTTAAAGGGGCAGTCTCATGGCGATTTTCCTATCTTCTTTCTCACAATTTTGATTAATTGATATCAAAGTACCTTGCTCATACATGAATTGCTTTTAGACCACCAAGGGGACTGTTAAATGAATTTTCAAAAGAAAAAAAGAAGCCAAAATTAGTTTTTAGAGATTTTATCTGAGACACAAGGGCAGAAACTTGAAAAATTCTGCCAGAAGTTTTCAAGTCGGATGCCATTTCCATCCTGGCCATCCCTATCCAGGGGGGGGGGGGGGACAGGGGGGTTTAAACTTCCCGCTTCCCGTACCCTTTAATCCCGGTCCCCGCCCTGTATTTTTTGGCTCCCGCCCCTTTGCATATTTTCGATTGCAAAATATTGCGCAATGTTGCTTAATTTTCCCCTTTTTCTCCCGCTTCCCGCCACCTTGGGAATCCCGCTTCCCGCCCTCTCTTCTCCCGCCTCCCGTACACCTCCCGCCCCCTTTTCTCCCGGTCTCCCGCCCCCCTGTTTCCTCCCCCTATCCAGACATACTTATTTATAGTTTCCATGTACTGGAATACCCATTTTATACTACTGACCATTATTTTTCGGCTTCCATAGATAAGAATGAGTCTTTTGGCTATTCACAGTGATACTAAAAATCAATGAGACTGCCCCTTTAAGAGAACAAAATCCTTCTTGTTGTCGCGCAAGGTTACACCTGTCACATATGTCTTAATTTTGCTTTAAAATTGTTATAAAACCTTTATTTTCTTAACTGTGTTTTTCACAGCTTCCAGCTTTGATCCAAAGTAACTTCCCTGTTCTGCCTGATAGGCAGTCAGTGTTTGGACACAGGTGAGCAGTACCAGTATTTGTTCAATTACTTTGTACCCTTTTATTCCAAATCCAAACTTTAAATAATTCTTGGTCTAGTAGGCGATTACAATTATATTATGTTAAACTTGATCTGGTGTGGGGGGGGGGGGGGGTGGGAGGTACTCCCATTATGTAAGCTTTATGCATATATGCTATTGTGAATGATATGGTTTTCAAGCAGTTTAGTCTGGGATGTGACAGAGAAATCAGAGGGCTGTCTATTTTTAAAACCCTTTAAGCCCTAACAGTGACGAAAATGAAATTTCTCTTTACATTATCGATACTTGTTCAAACATTCAAGTGATGAGAATAAAGAAAGTGATCACCAAGGATAAGATGTCTTGATATTCAGACAAATTCTCCTTACTAGATCCATAAGAAATGTATGGAGAACAGTAAGGAGAATATGCATTTTTATGTCAAGGCTTACATTGTAAAGGGTTAAACAAAGCGTAAGTTAGACCTGGTTTGAGGCTTAATCATGGATTAGATGAGGACTGTGAAACCCATCACTACGTGTAGTCCAAATTACGTTATTTGATTGGGGATGAGCTGGGTGTCCATGAAGACCATGTTTAGAGGTTGTCTAGCGAGTGTGCTATTGTTTGACCATCATCCATGGCTGCTACTCTAGAAGGAAGGTCACTGTTTTTCTACTGTTTTCTTGTAACAAAAGTGTTACATTTATAGTGTTGTATAGAGCTGTACATAAATTGTACTCGAGATTGACACCAGATATACAAAATGGTAACAGATATCATATAAAACAACTCAGCTGATGCAGGAGAGGCATGAGGGTCTTAATCGAGTACTAACTGGACTCCCACGAGTTAGAATCAGAGAAACAAAAAGTGTAAGAGTGTTAGACGATGTCTAAACCTGCTTGTGAGCAGGTCTAACTTGCTATTGTTTGATATGTCTACGGTTAAACATGCTCTAGACATATTTTAAGGAAAAAGGTCTTTTAAATAACAGTACTGGAATTGCACACTAAACCTCAGTTTAGACCACGACTCTCTCAAGCCTGGTTTAATCTTTGTTTAAATAATCAGCTTAGAGGGTTCAGGTCTGGAATGGGGTATCAGGTATCAGGAAACTGGGGATTGACACACAGTGAGTCTGGGATGGGGTAGAGATTTTTGGAGTCTAGCCTAGAATAGGGTGGCATAATGCAGCTGAAAGTGATCTGGAATAGTTTGAGGGTCTCAGAGTCCCAGCTGCACACCCCCACCCATAAATTTACAGAGTACCCCCCCCATAGTGTTTTTTCTGCTGCTTTTTTCACTGTTCCAAACTTCCTCCATTAGTTTTGGAATTTACATGGCAGAATCTGTGGTTCAACATTGATCAGGACTTTTGTTTTAGCATGAGTGTTAAATTTCTATGGCTTTTGCCTCAGCAAATGGCCTGTACAAAAAAACAGCACCTGATGGATAGCAATTTAACATCCTTCAGGCAAAAAATACACATCAAATGCAAAATGGGGCAAAGGTTAGCACAAAATCTGTAGTGTATGCAGAAACTGGGCAACTTTGGAGAGGATTTTTTCATTTTTTGCCTAGCTGAAATATCATGTTCTCAATATCTACCTTTAATTTTTGGGATGCCTCCGAACTAGATACTTTTGACAGTTTCTCAAAAACATAAATGGAAAATGGATGGTAGGATTGGCCCTGTGCATGTTGGATTCTTAAGTAAGTTATTGGTAAATGCATTTTTTTCTCTCTAAATTATTTTTCCAGCATGGGTGGTCATGGAGCTTTAATTTGTTTCCTTAAAAACCCTGGGTTTTATAAGGTGAGTTGAACGAAACAGGTTTGGATTGAAAGGTCAAATCAGCACTTATGCCCTTTTTTCCAGTGAGCTATTTAATTTTGAAGACAACCTGAGTAGGCCATTAAAAAAAGAAGCAAACAAAGTGGATTGAAATCAACCAATCAAACTTATGAATGTGACCTTTGAGACCTCAAGCTAAAGATTTTGTTTATCGAAATAACTGATGGCAGCTAAAATACAATGATTGGTTGAGTCTTACACTTCAGTGTTTGCATGTCACCGAAAGGTGCAATAAATAACTATTACATGATTTTCAACTTACTTTATTGTATTCCTATTTTCCACAGTCTGTGTCAGCCTTTGCACCCATCTGTAACCCAGTAGAGTGTCCCTGGGGACAGAAGGCGTTTACTGGATATATGGGAAGCAATAAGGAAACATGGGAGGTAAACGTGGTTAAAAGCATAGTTTTCCAGGGAGGGGTTAAGTTATGATCAGACTCTCTCTCCCCCCCCCCCACCCCCAGAGTGGAAAACCTGATACAATTTTTGGGGGATCTGATGTGAAAAATGCAGATTCTGAACTTTGTCCTGATTGGTCGAGGAACAATAGGTAGTGGCAACTAACAGACTTCTGTTGCCCTTTGTGTAACTACATCACTTCTGGTAAATTCTGAATGGCTTGTACCATCATATAACATCATCATTGATGGAATGGTTCACAGGTAGTTCAATTCAGTTGATTTTACTTTGAGATAGCTGGTGACCTTTCAAATAAATGTGTCAGTATTCCCCTCTTCAATGGAAAAAAGCCCATGTGATTGCAGGTTAGGGAGGACCAACACTTGTAACCCTTTCACTCTAAGATGCATTGGAGAGTGGTACTTACTAGTATTATTGTTGAGCGGCCAGAATATTTTACGGACCAAAACTGTTGTTATGACAAAAACCTGTGCAGCAGAGTCAAGTAAATTTAATTCTTTGATCCCCAAGGGCGCATTTCTACCTTAAAGTACCATTTCCGATTCTGGAGCAGTCTTTGGTTGCCTTTGTACCAGTGTATGCCTACAGAGTCTAAGATTAACCTTTGTTATCTTTCTCTTTAATTTGTTAGGATTATGATGCGACTGAACTGGTGAAAAGCTATGATGGGCCAATACCAGATATACTTATTGATCAGGTATTATTATTTTTATAGTTTATTTTTAAAGTTGTACCTTATTAAAGGAATTTAACGCTTTAAAGAATTAAGGGGAATTTCAAAAATTCACTTCTTTGTATTAACTTTATTTAAAATTACTTTATGTAAAGTTATCCAACTTTGCTGTGACCAGTGATTCCTGAACCTAGGATTGTGGTCCTGAGTGAATCCCAATCGCAAATAATCTTTTTCCCTGATCAGGGCATTTGTCAGTCCACGTTTAATGTTCACCGGACAAGAGGCCGGTCTGGTCGGACACACTTTTTTTTTGCAAGGTACTTTAATAGGCCGTCAGCAAAATTTATGATTTTCTGTTTCAAATTAAACGCCATTAACTAGCATATTCCACAGGTCATTTTGTCAGGCCAAACTGAGCTTTCACCAGTCAAAATCCAAAATTTACCGGACATTTGTCAGATGACAGGCTGTTGCAGTGGAATCCCGATTTTTCGAATACTTGAAAACCAAAAGTCGTTTCCCTTGGATTTGCTTCAGTCAAACACTGTAATTTTACCCCGATTTTTCAAAACTCCCGATATTTCGAACTTTCTTTCTTCCTTTCAAAAATTTACATTCGATTTCTCAAACTTTGAAAATTCAGGAACCAACAAAAACCGGTTTCAGCCCCATACACACCTGAATGCAATTAACAAGTTCCGGAGAAGGTGTTTTGACACATTTTTTATTACAGAGCAAGTGACAAAACTGTCATTGAAGTCATCTTGAAGAAACTACAACGCCGTTGTTACACAATCGAGGGTCTTGAATTACTACAAGATCAAAGTTCCTTCGTTTAGTTGCATTTTTCAAGCTCTTGTCGTAGCACATTAATAAATTTTGCTGATCCTTTAAACCGTGGAGTACAGGGTACGTTTTTTCTGATACAGTAAGAGGAAGGAAATGTAGTCAAGAGTCCGCGCAAAATTACAGACACATGTATCAGTACAGTACTGGTTTTTGTTCTGCCGAAATTGGCTTGAATCCTTAAATTTTCGTTTTGTTTTAAGTGCACGTTTTGTTGGTAAATAAAGATGGTTCACACATTAACAAGAGTGATATACCGTTGTTGTCTGCCTTCTTGGATCTTATAAAACCATACCACCGTAAAACAGGTGTGATTTGATGCCTCCTTCGATATTTCGAACTCCCGATTTTTCGAACCAATTTCCATTTCCCTTGGAGGTTCGAAAAATCGGAATTCCACTTATTTTCACGCTTGGAAAACCGATCCCTCTTTTTGATTCCTTATTCTTTACTGGTACCTCATTAACACCACGCACTGTATGTTTTAATGGTTAAAATTTTTGTTCTAGGGAACCGATGATCAGTTTTACCCATCTCAACTACTTCCAGAAAACTTTGTGGAGGCTTGCAGATCAAAGAATGTTCCTGTCACCTTACGAATGCAGGGGGTAAAACACATCTAAACTTTTTTACTGCATTCAACAGGGGCACCCAACGGTTCGTTTCGGCGGAATATCTCTTCAGCAGACCTGAATCGCCTGATATATTCGAATTAAATTAAAGTGAAAACTAGAGATTTCTTTGGCGAATCATCATCTCAGACTTTCGCAACAAGGTGATGGATTAATTCCTATTGTTTTCGAAGGCACAAATATGTCGTTTAGAGTGTAAAATATAAGGTCAGCTAGCATTTTCGGACAGCCATTAGCAGTTCGGAAATTCGGCGGATAGGTTTCCGATTCCTAAAATTATCTGTGGCCTAAATTTTCGGCTTAAAACGCTGAACAGACGAGCTGTATTAGCTTACACAAATATTCCTTTAAAAGGCTCTGAAACAATCTAAGAAAGCAGAAAATGACATTTCGAGTATTTTGCTAAAATTTTCTCGTTGGGTGCCCCTGAGTCGAGGTTCCTTTATTTTTTCTGTGGGCAAAAAAGGGCAGACCTAAGTCTTTACACTTTAGAGATGTCCGTACAGTGATGACGATGACGATGTTGGCGACAATGTACCTTGTTCTTACTAATTTTCGCGCGCACTTAATCTTGCGAAAATTTGGCAGCTGTATTTTCGCGGTTTTGCTATTACTTCAGTCTTGCAAACCCTGACCCGAGGGCCCCATTTCAAAAAAAGGGAATTTTCACAAGCTAACTGGACAGAGTACGATTTTGAAGGTCCTGGCTTCTGGAAATTACAATAAAAATAAAAATTTTCACAAGCTAACTGGACAGAGTACGATTTTGAAGGTCCTGGCGTCTGGAAATTACAATTAAATAAACCCGCCCGGAAAAACAGTGAATCGAAGGAAGACTGCTAGTCTAAAACAAGACCAGAAAGATATATTTTCAACGACAGAAAGAAACAGTTTTAATTCAGAACAATTACCAACAAGCCCGTCGGTAACAACATTTAAAATTCATGTATTGTGTTTTAATGTAACGTGGTATTAAATTTCGTGTGTTTAATTTTCGTGCTCTCTTTTTTTCGCGAGTATTAATTTTCGCGATTTTTTCCAAGACGCAAAAAATGAGCAAGAATAAGGTAGACATTCAGTAATAGAAGTGTACCCCTTTAATAAAGTAGCAGAAAGTACATTTAAAGGGGTACAGAATGTAGAGACGTCTGATATTTCCTTCCCGGCGAAAAAGGTGGGAAGAGGATGCAGGAGGGTCTATGCTTTCCTTCTTTCCTTACTCTTCAATCCCAGTTCCTGCCCCATTTTTGTTGGCTTCCGACTCTTTGCCCTTTTGTCGCAATAATACACAATAATACGCGATGTTTTGTATTTTTCCTATTTTCTCTGCTTCCCGCCACCTGGGGAATTCCGCTTTTCACCCGCTCTTGCCCCCCTTCCGTGCACTTTCTTCCCCCTTTCTCCTGGGTCTCTGTTCTGTCCCCCTGTTACCCCCCCGGAAAAGGGGAAAGAAACACATTTAGGAGACGTCTGAATGAAGGGTAGAGAGGGAAGGTTTATTTCTGGTTTGGTTTTGTTGAGACCTAGCAATCTGTCAATCAAGAGGAGTTGTCCCTATTGTTTTGGTATACGGTTAGGTTAATTGAACTGTGTTCTATTCCACAACACTTGTTGTTGTTGTTGTTTCTTTTGTTCTCAGTTGTATTTTAAGTCTTTGGCTGAGACCGCCAAGAAAAGAATCTCGTGTAGCGTTGGTCTTACTCATTGTAATGTTTTTATACCAAAGAGAGTTGGGGTGAAAGGTGTTAAATATTTTATAACTTGAACGTTTGCGTGACCCGCGAAAGTCATTCTAGCGTCACTGACAGCGTCACTTACTTAAGAGTCACGTGCGCGGAGTTGCGTGACTTTCTTGTCAATAAAGCAAACGCACCTGTGTATCCCAATTAGATCTGATGTCATTAATGTCACTTGTCTAAGTAAAGTTGATTCTGATTCTAATTCTGATTGATTCTGATGTGGGTCTATGTCTTTCCATAGGGTTATGATCATAGCTATTATTTCATCTCGTCTTTTATGGAGGATCATATCAAGCATCACGCACGATATTTGAAAGCTTGAGCAGAGGATTGATGCCCAGGCAGCAAGCAAAGGACTCAACTAGAAATAAAGTAGAATCGAATTTTGTAAAACTTGAGTGTCAGTTTGTTTGTCACGCACTCTCTTCTTCTAAACCCTCAGCATAGGGCATTTTCTCGATGGCGCCATTAGCCTGGACAACAGGCGTTTATTTAGCCGAGCGTGAGCATCATTCGCAAATTAGGGGCCATTGTTGGTTAAACCTCACTGTGATGACAAAAGGAAAGATAAGGAAGGAGAGATAAAGAGGAGATGAGGAAGGAAAAAAAAAGGAAATATAAACGAAATGGATTCTGCTAATTGTGATAGAACAACGCCACCGACAAAATGGCGATGGGAAAATTCACCCGGAGGTGATTCGCCCGGAACCGTAGTTGATCCGCCCTGCCCTGCTAGCAGAGTCCCATTCGATCTTCCTAGATAAGTCGGGAGAAAATCGAAATGAATTCTAGCAGTTGTCAAAGAATAGCGCCACCGTTATCTAGGGGGGATCGTTGGGGACTCTGTTAGCAGGGTATTTCGCGCGGAATGAGTATTATAAATGAATCAGTAACGGAGTTAATAATGAAGGGCCGTTTATTTTAACGGCCTAACTTAGACCATGGTTTAAGACAATCAACATACCCATGTATCTCCTTATAAAAGGGTCATTTTAGGCACAGAAGTATGTGTCAAGTCACTGCTTTATGCCTTATTAACACTGCTTACAGTAGACAACGGTAACCCTTAACTATTCGGGTTGGAAAGAATGTAATTGGTTTAGACCGTGATTTTTTTAAACCCCGTAAGAATTTTGTTTGAATAACCGGCCCAAAGAGACTAGCGATAAAATAAAGCGAGTGACAACGGATAAAATATTGTTGTTTGAGTTTCGTTGCCTGCACAGCGCACGGATGAAACCGAGATATCAAAAACTTTTATGGCACTTTGTAAATTTGAACGACAAGAACCTTTTAAGAAACAGGAAATGTTAAACGAACGCTTACGTTTTTGCAAATGATAAACAATAGTTTTGAATAAAAGGCTTCTTTGACGTTTGTTTTTTGCCTGTTATGGTCATATTTTGTTGTTGTCACACACTCGATCGGCGTCTTACAAACACATGTTGACTTATCAGTCACGCCATCAAAAAATGAGCACGCAAAAAACGATGCATGCAGAAAGCGATCATATTTTGTAAGTAAAATAGGATTTATTGCAAAGGGTTAGATGAAAGGTTTTCAATGCATAAATATGAGGTTTTTTGGATACAGGGCGTACTGGAGTATTGTCATACCCTATCTTGGGACAAAACATGGTGGCTTACAGAGAATACGAGGACAAGGTAACCTATGATTCATATATGCACGATGAAAGGGCCTGTTTTCCAAATTGACCATTTCGCCGCTGTCCGCCATTAATTCGTCCGCCATCTTGAAAACAGGATTTCCATAAATTTCCCAGTCGTCTTCTCCATTTTCCACTTCCCATCACCCCTTGCTATCACACCTCGTGCTCCCGTGCCGTGTGCCTCGCGTGACATGACCACGCGGGGACGAGTCAGCTCCTGTACCAATACTCAGGGGCACCCAACGGTTCGTTTCGGGAATATCTGTTCGGAAACTGAGATTTCTGGATTTACTTGCAGTGAAAGCTAGAGATTTTTTTGGCCAAACGTCACCTCAGACTTTCGTTATTCGGGCCCAATTAGCATTCAGTGCGAAATACCATTGACACCTAAATAAAGTGATTTATTTACTTATTTTATTTAAAGTGCCTATGAACTAAAAATTTTTTCTCCCAAATATGATAGTTTATGATCCCTCAGTCTAAATATGTAAGTTTTGCTGAGTAGAACCCTTTGCATGGGATATTTTTCCAGCCGCAAAGTTCGAATTTGGCATCCGAAAAGTGTCTCCATTTTGCGTTCGGCCAAATATAAATTTCCAGATAAAAACGCCCAACAGATCAACTCTGTATCACTGATAGCTTACACAAATATGCCTTTAAAATGCTCTTTAACCCTAGAGGTGCCACGGTTTTGAGCAGAAAGTGATGTTTCAAGTATTTTGCTGAAATTTTCTCGTTGGGTGCCTCTGAATACTTTTGAGAATACCGGTTCCGTTCAGTGAAATTATGTTCCTTTGTTATAATTATGAAATTATGTTCCCTTGTTCTGCGATTGAATACTGGAAGGCTTGTGATGAAATTATAGGCGAAGTCTAATTGTAAACTGGAAACCGGCGGTGTCGTAACAGCAGGCGAGTCTGACTTGTCTGAGCTGAGAAAATCCATTTGACGGAAATCCTATTCTGTGAATTCAAGGTTTTTCATCAATGGTGATCTTTTCGTCTGACTTTTCTGTAGTAAGCGATAGGTAAATGCACGGACAATTTAATTTTGAGACTGAGACTCTAGACGGTGACCGGTTCACTGTTTCACTTACAAGTTGTTTTGCTAACGTCCAGTTCGCTGGCGTTTAATGTCAGTTCGCTAACGTTTAACAAAATCACATTTTGAAATTATGAATATATGAATTCATATATTTGAACTGCAGAATGAAGAAATAAATCTTCTTTACATTTATTAAAATTACATTTTATTCTTGATTCGAATGGGGTACTTGAAAAATTTTCGAAACTGGACCACGTGAACAGTAGACCAGTCAAGGTTTGGTTTAGCCTACATAGCAGGCGTTATTGAGCCCAGCGAGGCATTTTCTGTTTCGAGCGAGACAAATAACAATAACGCTTGTTAGAGCAGGATCAAGAGCCTTAGGTCACATCGACGAGTAATCAAGACAATCGATCACTAATCGATGACATCAATGACTAAAGTTTTCTGGCCTATCGATTAGTCATTGTCATTAAATCATGTAATTTATTATTAGATAGGATTTTTGAAATTTGTAAAGCGCTTTTGATCATATGTAAATGTAAAAAGCGCTATAGAAGTATTAAACATTATTATTATTATTATCATTGACTACTTGGGAACTCATTGATTATCGGCAATAATCAATGACTAATCAACCGATTATCCATTGATTATTCATCGATTACTCATTGATATCACTGTTTTCATTGACTTGTACGTGTACAGACCCGTAGTTGAAAGGTTTGAATTATCGATAGTTACCGACTGTATTTTTCCTAACAACGTAAAACTGACGAAAGAAAATGAACATCCAGTTTGTCGTTTTTCCTCTAAATTTTTGCCGAATATGCTGCGAATGTTCCAGGCTCCGAGATAGTGGGGAAAGCGCGAATGGAGAAAACCAGCGCCAAAAACGCGTTGGGGCATATTTTCGTGCCCTATGCGTCTCCCATTGCGCCAAGCCCTGACATGACATCTCACGTGACCTCGTCGTGTGACCCCAGGGAAACCCCCCCCAGTAACCGCGCGCTCGCGTCGGTCGCCATTTTCCCGCCAAAAGTTCACCTCGCAGCAGAGGTGTGTTTGTCCTTTGGCATTGTGTTTTGGGAATATTTTGAAAGGATTTTCACGCTTTGTGCCTTTCTTAACCCCGGAAATGGCGAAAAATGGTTATTAGTATTCAAGAAAAGAGAGAGAAACAGACACCTTTCGGTGGAAAGCTCCGGCTTCGCAAAGCGTAGTCGGTCGAAGGGAAGCGAGCAGCTGCAAGAAATCATTCGATTCACCGACGAATCGCCTCTGTTTATTTGTCGAAGGTGAGATTTTTTGTCTTTTCTGGCTATAGTTAAGCGTTCTTAGCGTTTTGTGGTACGTTCATACATTTTAAACGTATTAAACACCCTTCTGCCAGTGTTTTTTCTTCTAGATAAAAATAACAACATCGCGTAAAATGTTAGCGCGACCATGTGACGAGGTTTGAGTATAATTTGTAATTATGGGCAATCTACCAACAAAGGGGCATTTAAACATGTGACAGGAACAGGAATAGTTACCTGCCTGTGAAAATAAGCGTGACCTGTAGATCTTAGCAGAGGTTGGTTGATCTGCATGTTATGAGCGTAGTAAAAAGATAAATTATTAAGCTTAATTGCAAGTTACCGACACCAGCAGTCGGATGCTCTAGCTTTGAACCGCTGAGCTACAGGCACATGTAGAGTGGCGGCGGCTATACAGTGTATTTGCGAGGCATATATCTGACACACATCTTGCATTCTGTATCTGGTCCTGTTTTGCGAATTTTGTTTTCAATGAAAATATGGGCTTAAAAATTTGATTTAAAGGAGGTCACTCCAGAAACGGTGTATATTTTGAAATCGCCAATAAAAAGGTAACGAGAGAGGAATTTCAGTGGGATCGGATGCACTTTAGAAGCTAAAACCACGGTCAGTAACTCAACTTAGTTTTATCTTTTTATAGGCGATTTCAAAAAATACATCGTTTCTGGAGTGACCTTCTCCTTTAAGGTAAAAATTTGTTCATCTTATCTTACTATACATGTATAGTATTTTATTTCTTTTTCTGTTGATATTATTATTTATTCATTTAATTATTTATTTGAATAATACATAAATATACACACATATTTGTTTATTAGGTATATATTTATTTGTACAGTTGAACCCCATTAATATGACTAACATTGGGCCAAGTCAAAATGTGCTTGTACAGCCATGTATTACTTATAATGAGGTCTCCAAATAAGTGGATGGCCGAAATCATCTTTTTTCTAACGTCTAAAAAATAGTGGTTCTAAGGCAGGGTCTCACTACACTTACATGCTCCTTATGGCCTATCCGCACTAGTGGACAAATTAGGAATTGTCTTCGAAAAATCCAAACAAAAAAATTTGCTCTGGCGATTTCTAACTTCTAATGTTTTTAAAACTTTTATCTGCACTCAAAACTACTTATACTTTATAGTCTATGAAATTTGTCAACAATTGCTAGAAATAAACAGTTTTTCTCCTAGTGCAGATAGGCCCTTAGGTATTTTAATTTTGTAAGTTTAGAATTTGCAAAAATTCTGGAAGAATTGGTGGGTTAAAATTATTAGGGTAGAATTTTACAAATTTTGATGGGTCACTTACATAAACTGCAAAGCACTTTTTCATTTTTGCACTTTTTTGAAGGATACCATGCAAAATGGAAGACCTCTTGAAATCAATGTGATTGTTCACCTGGTCAAGAGCATTTGACTTTTCTATATAATTTTAATAGAAGAATTGAGAACAAGCAGTAGATCACCTATAAAATGAATGAAGTATTCTACTGTTTGTGGTGTGCTCACTGCTCACTTCATCATGCTTGATGCACTGAGAGCTAGTTAATCCAGGCAGTTGTCTGGTGATACATTTAAATGCTGGAATTGCATAGAAAGAAGTAGGATGGTGTTAGGTCAAGGTAGTTATTTTTTAATTGATTGGGCATACATGTAGCTAATGTATTGAAATATAGTAAAACCTAATCTACAGTGTACTAGTGTTGTACATGTTACACCATTACCCGGTATCTAAACCTGTTATATGGTTTGACCTTCCTGAGCGACCACCTATCACGAGCAACCACTTGTTTGTCTGTGACAAGACAAGTTTTCAGTGATTACCTCAGGACAAAGTCCAGAACGAGTTATTGCACTAGTGGACTGTGGTGGATTACACCTACAAAAGAACGAAAATTATGGAGATGTTTATGAGGATTACATCTGGGAAGCACTAGGAAGGAGCCTAGGGGGTGAGGTCATATGAATTTGCTTTTGTCACCACCATGTTGTAAACAAAAAGCTTACATGACAAGAGGGTTTTGTGCATTTTGCTCCCCTGCATAAAAAGTCTCCAGGAACTGCTTACAGTGGTAATATTCCCATTGCCATACCAAATAGTAACCTGTAGTCACTGTTTCAACAATTCATATGGCCACTTCAAGTAAAATCTGAACAGCAAAAATTTTTTGCCAACATTGTTTCTAGACACTTCTTTCACCTGCTGCAATAGAGTACTGGGTTTCCACAGCTGAACACTGAAGCTGTTTGAGTGTTATGATTTTAAACGTTTTAATTACTTAATTTTTTTGTAATTTAATTAATGAAAAGAAAAGGTTTTGTTTCGAAAATGCATTGTTGTTAGATCGCGTGTGACTCTGCATAATGCTCAATTATTTTTTAGCATTGGTTTTAGCGTAGCTCTTATTTACAATAAAGAATGAAAAATCTTTATCTACTGGAAATTGTTTGCTTTTGGCATTTTAAACTATAGTTTAAGCCACTGTGACTAAGAAGATCCTTGTGATAAAAATTTTGGCAAAAATATTGATAGATATGGTCAAGAAGGATCGATAATTCACTGTGTGACAATGGAGCACACTTTTTTTTTCACTTTTTTTACTTCTTCATTGTGTGATCTTCATATGTTTCCCTTGATGTGTTAAGCCTAAGGGTCAAGCCGTGTTTGATCACACTTAAGGGCATCTGTTTGGAAACTCAGCCATTTTAAATAAATATTTATAACATATTCACCCCATAGAGAACCTACACTAGAAAAATATTTATTGACAGTGTCAATGAAGTCACTACTACTAGCACTGACATTTGTGAGGTTGTTCTTGAGTCATGGCATTCTCTCCTTTTGACTCACTTTTACACCTACATAAAGAAGGTAGAGAGACATGGTTGCTTCTGTGCATATCATAATTGTGCCTTTGTTTTAATCCACACAGCCAAAATACTTATACACCTTAAGGGCTGTGCGCATGCATTTAAGGTTGTGGCCAAACCCCAGAGATTGTGTTTGTGTGGCTTTTGCTGTTGGTTTTGTTTCTTTCTTATTACCCACAGTTTTTTCCACAGATGGTGCAGAAACAAGCTCTGACCACAGCAGAGTTGGTGAATTTTGTAATGAAAATACTTTCTAATTTTTGTAGCACAAGGAACCTTAACTATATGTAGATCTACATGATGCAACTGTTACCTGATCGTAATGTTGTATGTTACTCACTTTGTTTCAGTTGGTACACAAGATATGTATGACTGAACATGATTGAATTATTTTAATTGTAAATTCTAGGAGGGAATTATCAACTGCCAGGCTTGACAAACATGGAGTTAATGAATTACAGTGACGTTTCTGATAAGGACCTTGTCAGTTGGTTTGGAGGTGTCGCCTATGACCATGAGAGTATGCCAAAGGTGGTGGCTGTACACACTTGGACAGCTGAAATGGAGACTTCAACTGACAAACAAGGAGAAGCTCCAAACCCTCCCTCATTAGAACAATCTTCTTCAAAAAGATGTTACTCTATGAAAATTGGGATCAGAAGCATACCACAGACTTCAGAAGATGCTGGCAATCTGAAAAGATGGACATGGTTTAAAGAAAACTCAGGTGTCAAAAGCACGAAGGTAAATTAGTTGCTAGCAGTTTAACTTAAGCTCGGTCTCTTTGTTTGTCAATATGGGGAAACAAATAAAAATGTATGGTCTTGGTTATGCAGGAAAAAACCTTAACCCTCTAACCCTTTGACTCCCATAGTCAGTTATGAAGACACTTAAGGTGGTTCAAAATTTTGAGTCTGTGGATGAAATCCTATGGTGTGACCATTCAAATGAAACCTCTTCAGCAGTACTTTCACACGGTACTACTTTATATGTCAGTATTTCTCAAAATGAAATTTGGGATTTTTCTTGAATTTTGATTTTAGGCACTCTTAGGAGTAAAAGGGTTAAGCCTGAATATCAACATGTGTATTCTCCTCACTGTTCTCTTGATGTTTCGTATCATACATGTTGGGTGAGTTTGTTTCAAAATCAAGACATTTCATCTTTGGTGATCATTTCCTTTATTCTCATGACCGGTATGTTTGATCATGTAGTGATATTGAAAGGAGAAGTTACATGCTGGTCCACTCTTGGGGGTTAAAGGGTTATTAAGGCCAGTAGGTGGGACTCTGCTCTTTTATCGGTCAATTAATTTTGCGGACATGGTGGCAGTAAGGAGGATCTACATGTAATTTTCTGGCTTCTTGTTCTTGTACTCTTTCCTCTCTGTTTCTACCCCTTCGTGAAGGTTCCAACTGTTACCTATGAGATCTCAGTTTAGAAGGCTAATACACACTATTGTGAATTGCAAGAGTGGGATTAGAATGGTTACCATTTTAAAATGTTCTAATCTATGACCAAGAAGTCATTCAAAGGCTTAAGACTGCATTTTATGAGCCAGGATAGAGAGAACATAAACCTTAATTTAAAGGAGAACTGAAGTAAAAAATCAAGCATTTTTTTCCTTAAAGGTTAAGCCATAAATATTAATGTTTGAAACGTTTTTTCTGTGTACTGGTTTACTTTCGGTCTCAAAAAAATAGTTTTACTGCGAGTTTGGGCCATCAGCATTGCGGCGCAGAATGGGTGTGTCAGTGGTCATTTTGGTAGCCTATGACGTAGGTTATGGGGAACGAATGCAAGAGTTACAAAGAGAAGTACTGATTTTACCAATGTAGAACTTGTACTTTGAGTGTACAGTGGTACAATTGCGACGGAAACGCCGGATAAATACCCATTCGGAATGTTATTCTCTTCTACTATCTCTACTGGATTCTTTCCACTTGTCCTTGAAGACGTATGTTACATTTTCACCGCGGATCAGTGACGCGCTTTCGATACTAATCACCCGCGCAAATTTTCGGAAAATATCATCTCTCTTTGCTTCTCTTTCCGAAAAAATACTAGGTTTTAAGTTAGTTATATCTAATTTAATAAACGATTTGTCTAAATTTATCGATAGACAAGTTGAAGTTTACGGGAAACTCGACGGCTGTAGTCAGTTCAGGATCTAGTAAATAAACAATCACAGATGTTTTCCAGCGTCTATATTTTTGTCTTACAATTTTTTGGTAGCCCACTCTACTGTATGTCATGTAGCCATTTATCCTAAACTTTGCAAATTTATATTTACTTTTGTAATAGTGGATTGCGGCTCAAACGTTTATAACATTTAGCGCTCCGCTCACGGGTCATCAAATAACTGCAATAAAGCTTCAAATTATTTCTCTTTCTTTTGACATGTCATGTTTTCATTACACTGTGAATTACTGTCCTTATTTTTCAACTGAAGACGGCAGAAATTTGCGTTCTTGCATTAGGTATTTGAACTGGTAGGCTAAAATAACTGATTTGTTTACAAATAAAACTACAATATGTATCTTGCCTTCGGCACACTCACGGACTATTGTGTATCGGTTTATTGTTTTGCCACACCACTTTCCTCTATAGGTTTGTTTCGAAATATCTTCACTGACAATCAACACTGGAGTGATTCGCCAGTTTATTCTGCCCAGCACCAAGTTCCAAATGCCATTTTAGCGAAAAGCTGGAAGCCAGGCGAAAATATTGCAATAACAGTAAGAAATATCAGACCACGAAATTCAATACGCAATAAGCGCTGTTGTATGACCTTGGTGTCAAAACAATGGATCTGCTG
Source organism: Siderastrea radians (assembly GCA_964017195.1). Taxonomy (NCBI): domain Eukaryota; kingdom Metazoa; phylum Cnidaria; class Anthozoa; order Scleractinia; family Rhizangiidae; genus Siderastrea; species Siderastrea radians. The sequence goes on from OZ024895.1 coordinate 22,200,189, forward strand.
GGCTAGAGATTATTTTTTGCCACACAGGAACGGTACAGAAGCTGGAATTCTTAACTTAGCACGCTCGGCTATATTTATACTGCTGCATGGAGGAGAAAAATTCGAATGCGAACATGAACATGTCGTCCGGGCTGTTAGTGTTACACGCAACATAGCGGGGCATATCACCCAGTCTGAAGTCTGCATTTTGTACTGACCGGCCGCGGAGCGATAATTTCATTGACTCTAAATCCAACTCATTCACTAACAAAATAATAGAAATACCAAACGAACGGAGACAAACCTGATTGATCGCACTTTTAATTTAGCTCCTTAACTTCTTGATAAATTAATTCTCGGCCGTGAACATGACGAACATAGCTTGAAGTACTGAAATCCTTGCTTATTCAGGGCTCCAGATTTTCTCAATATTTGGGTCACAGACTTCTTCTTACAAGCCAGTTGCTTTTTCAAAAGAACAATAAATTATTCCAAACTGAAATGGCTGTACACAATTCATACTGGAAAACAATATGCGAAATAACACAGCCTTAGCCTTGTAGCGGCTGGTAGTACTCTTCGGACAAATGCTGCAATCCTCCCCATAACCTACGTCACAATACGCCGCTGACATCTGTTGCGAGCCCACAATGACAAAGCCCGAAAAGCGGGAAAATCCCAATTTCAAACCCATTTTTTTCGTGAATAGCAACTCGCGAGTTAAAATAATTACCAAAACTTGATTTTATATGTCCAAGACTTCCAAAGGAAACAATAAAAGCAAGGTTGATTTTTGGACTTCAGTTCTCCTTTAAAAGAATTTTTGGTGTATCTGTGGACATTGGGTGGACTCGTGTGAAAAGGTGTTATTTAATTTTCTTCTTTCTCAGTTTGGAAACAAGGTCGCTCATTCATCTAACTTTGGTTTGGAAATACTCAATCAAGGTGATTTTCAAGAGGACAATGCAGTAACCACCAGTTCAGACACTAGTGGAATATTGAGACCTTTGTTGCAGAAATGCAGCACTAAACCTCCTGCAGGTGACAGAGAAGGCTGTCCAAGCCATAATAAGACCTTCTGGGGAGAAGAAATGGGTAATTTGTCGCAGATGCCTAACTTGTTATTGATGGAGCACACTAACAACAAAGTTAACATTCCAAAGCATTCAGAGACTGTCACAGAAGCTTTGCCTGTTGATAAAAGATTGACGTCACCTGGTTTTAACTTTTCAAAGACTGACAAGAGTGAAAAAGGAAGATTGGAAGTCCTTGACTGGTCAAGTGTTGGTGTAGTTAAATATAAAAACGACCACATGACGTCCTCACCTCAGCGTGTCCGATGTGGTTCAAACAGCAGCTCGCAGCTTTGCTCTGGAAGCAGTTCAAAAGCTGTGGAAGTTGCTGGGAGTGAGTGCCTCCAGGACCAATCCATTGAAAGCTCAAATGGTCACATGCCACAAACGTCAGATGCACATTTGTGTAATTTACCTGAACAGTGTCCAGTCAGTGACAAACAAATGCCCCAAACCCCTCTCATTAGACCTCGAAAACGATCACGGAAGTCCACTCCCAGGAAGGTTGATGTGAACAGGAAAAATCTGTGTTCTGGTTCCCACAGTACTGACAGTGAGGCAACATTAAGCGCTGATGACAAACCTTCCGAGTCACCCGATGAGAGCGCACCGGTTGCCTCTTCCCACAGCAGATTTAGCCCAAGATCTGATGAAGAGTCTTCTTGTGGTGGGACCAAAGTACTCTTTAAGAGGACGGCAGGTAAACGATGTGCCTTAATAGTTATTATAACAAGTTGTAAGTTTAAGGAAAATAAAATACAGATTGTCAAAATAACTTGGTTTGTCGAGCATGATCAGCTTTGAATTTAACTTCAAATAGCGCTCGTATCTCTTAATCATTGAATTTGTTAGCCCTAAAAATAAAACTTTTGTAAAATTCGTAGATTGCTTGTATAGAATACCAAAAATCACTAAAATTGGTTAACGCTTGCTTGCCGAAAATTAGATTCATAAAATGGATCCTCCGTGGTAATAAATAGCTGCGAGCCACATTAAAACCCTGAAAATTAAGAGTGCTTAGAATGCATTGTGTGGTCAAGTAATTACCTATTCCATTGTTCCTGGATACAAAACGGACCACTCGATGGTAACCATGGAAATTACAACAAACGCTAACCCCAGAGGGCCGGGTTTCTGGAAATTGAACACATCATTTCTATCGGACATTGATTACATCTCAAAAATAAAAGACACGATCCAACAAACAAAAAACGAATATTCAAATGATCCGTCTGTTTCTCCTGCTCTCCTTTGGGAAATGATAAAACTTAAAGTGAGAGAATCATCGCTATATTATTCCAAAGAAAGAAAGAAAAAAAGCGCTCTTCAAGAAGACGAAATAGAAAGGACCATAGCCGCGATTGAAATAAAATTAGAAGACAAAAACATTGAAGCGAAGCAGCGGGAAGAACTTTTAGGCGTGCTGAAAAGCAAAAAAGATCAACATGAAAAGATAATAGAATACCGAACAAAAGGGGCTATTTTAAGATCGCAGTGTCGATGGCATAATGAAGGTGAGAAAAACACCAAATATTTTCTTAATCTGGAAAAAAGACATTACAAACAAGGAACAATAAGCCAGCTAAAAACCGACAATGACATCGTCATCACGACAGACAAAGATATTTTAAAGGAATGTCTTTCCTTTTATAAAAATCTGTACGAGACAAAGCTAACTTCTGAACAAGATCCATCTATCATGGAAAAATTTTTCCCGGCCGAAAATACAATACATCTTTCACAAGAAGAACAAAATTTGTGTGAAGGCCCACTCACGGAGAAAGAGTGTCTCACTTCCTTAAAGCAAATGGCCGACGGCAAAACCCCTGGAACTGACGGGTTACCAGCAGAGTTCTATAAAATATTTTGGGATGATATTTCAGGCGCTCTTCTCGCTGCTCTTAACTTTGCATACGAGAATGGGCAACTCGCAATGACACAGAGACGGGGCATAATAAAACTTATCCCTAAAAAAGAAGCAGACCTCAAAATATTAAAAAATTGGCGGCCTTTATCTCTGTTAAATTGTGACTATAAAATAGCAGCAAAGTCAATCGCAAATAGAATCCAGTCTACTCTTCCAAAACTTATTAATAACGATCAGACAGGATTTATTAAAGGTAGATTTATCGGCGAAAACATACGACTGATCGACAGTATTATTAATTACACCAATGACCAAAGCATCCCGGGCTTGATTTTGCTTCTAGATTTCGAAAAAGCCTTTGACACACTCGAATGGTCTTTCGTTGAAAAAACGTTGCAACACTATGGCTTTGGCCCTTCCATTCAAAAATGGATACAAACTCTTTACTGTGATATCGAAAGTGGCGTAATGAACAACGGATGGATGAGCGAATGTTTTAAAATTGAGAGAGGCGTGCGGCAAGGCTGCCCTCTTTCTCCATATTTATTTGTCCTTTCCGTCGAAGTTTTAGCTAGCGCAATCCGAAGTGACCAACATATTAAAGGAATTTCAGTCAACCAAAAAGAAATCAAATTAAGCCAATATGCTGACGACACGACATTAATCCTTGACGGCTCAAAAGATGCGCTTGAAACTTCGCTCGATGTTATCGGAAAATTTAGCAAGATTTCTGGTCTCAGGCTCAATAATAAAAAAACCGAAGCATTGTGGATAGGTTCAAAAGCAAGAAGCCAAGACATTATGTTTCCCGAGAAAGGTTTCAGATGGCAGCATTTAAAAATCAAAACATTAGGCGTGTGGCTCTCAATAGAACCCGAATTAACGGTAAAGCTGAACTTTAACGAAAAAAAAGAGAAAGTTCGAAATTTACTTAGAAACTGGCAGTACCGAAGGCTAAGCTTACTTGGAAAAATCGCTATATTAAAGAGCCTAATTGCTTCACAGCTTGTTCATGTTCTTTCCCCTCTCCCAACAAACCACCAGGCTATCAAAGAACTGAATGGAGCTTTCTATCATTTCCTCTGGGACGGGAAACCCGATAAAATTAAAAGAAACATTATGATTAACGATTACAGTAATGGTGGGCTTAAAATGATTGACCTTTTCTCATTTAATAAATCTTTGAAAACTATTTGGATTAAAAAATATCTTGACAAAACAAACTTAGGAAAATGGAAACTTTTCTTTGAACGAGAACTTGGAAGATATGGCGGAGAAGCTGTTTTTCTTGGAAATTTAAACAAAACAGATATCAAGCATCACTTCTCATCTACCAATATCTTCATTAATGAAATTCTGATGATCTGGTCCGAGGTTAATTACACTGACAATATCTCCTCCTTACAACATTATCAATCACAGCCTCTCTGGAATAATTCTCTTATCAGAATAGACAGCAAACCCATCTATTTTCGAGAATGGCTTGCAAATGGAATATCGACCATTAGGTCTCTCATGAAAGACGCAAACAAACCTCTCTCCTATGAAGAATTTCAGAATAAATACGGACTCAAAGCCTGCCCTTTAGCATTCGGGGGGATTATTGCCACGCTGAAGAATCTAAGAAAACGTTTCAAAGAAAACATAGATAGCCCCGAAAAAGATGAGATTGAACCATTCATTAAAATTTTCCTCAAGGCAAAAAAACCCAGCAACTTAACGTACAAAATTCTAGTTGCAACTAAAAGCGAAGCACCGGAAACTTCTCAGGCGAAATGGCACGAAGATTGCGACTTGGAAAAAGGTGAATTTGACTGGAAAAGAGCTTTTCAATCTACAAAGATTTGCACAAAAAGTACCAAACTAATAATATTCCAATTTAAATTTCTTCATCGACGTCTACCTACAAACTCCTTTTTGTATAAAATTAACGTCAAAGACAGTGACCGCTGTTCCTTTTGTGAAAAGGAAACAGAAACTTTGCTCCACCTTTTTTGGCATTGCAACCAGACCACTCGTTTTTGGGAAAGCTTTTTTAAATGGCTTCAGACATCCCTATGTACGCAGAAAGGGAATAAATTAGACATGACCATTGCTCTCGGCCTAAAGCCAGACACCTCAAATGCAAAGTTGCAAATTAATTTCTCTTGTCTGATGAGCAGATATTGTATCTGGGTCTGTAAATTAAAAAACGAAATCCCTAGTCTTTCGCACTTCTTGCATCTCATGAACAAAAGCTATGAAATTGAAAAAAATGATCCAAATTCTTCATCAGAGAAATGGAAACCTCTCCTCGGCCACCTTTCAAATTAAAAATTTATATAAAAAAAAACTGAATCAAATTTAACTTTTCAGTCCTGGTTTGACCCTGTTAGTAGTAATTTTTTTTCTTCTGATCTCCTTAATTATACAATATTACTCTCCTAAAAAATATTTGTTTTAAATGCTACGGGGACTATTTTTTTTTATAAGGTATAAGATAGGCTAGTGTTTGTAAGTTCTTTTTTTCTTTTATTTCTAATAAGGTTAACTTACATTGTATTGTAACTGTAGTTCGTAATGTATTGTTAGAAGTTAGTTTTGTGCAAATAATATCTGTAAGTAGTGTAATAATAACACTGTTAATGTAATGTTTGTAAATGTGTGAGCAATCAATAAAAAAAAAAAAAAAAAAAAAAAAAAATAATTACCTATTCCATAGTGAGGTCTCTTATTATTATTATTATTATTATTATTATTATTATTATTATTATTATTATTATTATTATTATTATATTAACTTATCATTTGATAAAATTTAGTAGTTTTGTTTATACATTTGTACTTCCATTGTCTTTCCGGTAGTGGGCGTAAGTTTTGAAACCATGGTGCTCACTCTCCTTGAACATGTAGCTTTTGCCAAGGGACAACATATACATATAAGTATAGATATGCATTCAAGTTCAGACTCGCCGTAACAAATTCCTTTCAGACTGTCATTAGTGGGAAGAGGAGAGAACCACGATTGTCTGGCACTGGTTGTACGTTCTGCAGCTCTGCAATTTAGTTAAGATGAATACACAGATTTTAATTTTTTGACTTTAAAGTTCCGAGAGCTGGTGGCGTTGAAAGTGTTAAAAGTTTTGGAAAACAAAAGATGCATATACCGAGTCAAGGTAATGGATGTCATTCGTAAGTCATGTTTTGACTCAGCTTTTTCTTGGTTTGTTTTCATTTAGGTGTGTGGTCAGTGTCTCCTTTAAATTCGGACGTGGGAGAAAACAAGGAGCGTGAAGAAACATGGAACTCAAACAAAGACCTTACAAGCCGGGATGCCACAGACACTCTACGTCCACTTTTTGGATCTGATTGCGATTCACAGGCCAAGAGTACCATGTCTTGCCATTTCACAGATCGTCCCATAGGGTCACTCAGGTCGTGTGATCCGTTAATGGAACTGTGTTATTCTCCGGCGTTAGATCGGGAAGCCCGCATTAAGGAGCTCCTCAGCAGACAAGAAAAGCTCCTGATGGAAATGCGCCAGAAAAAGAGCAACTCTCCTTAACTATCAACGAAACAGTAAAACAGTTACAATGTAATCAAATTGACGCGAAGTTATGTTACTGTTGACAGTTTTATGCTAAAAAACTGCTTACTTTACTTACCAGATTGTAACGTGCGGCATATCTTTGGAAGCTGTGAAAGCTAAGTGAACTTTTTAAATTTTAGATTTATATAGTATCCATATGCATCTGTCGAGGTATTATGCGGCAATGGATTTGTTGTCATCTGTTTTTTTTTTAACTGTTCACTTACATTTTGTATCAATATGACAAAAAATTATATTTGTTAGTTTGAGTTCATCAGAGAAGATAAACATTTTAATTAAAGGGTTAGGGCGGCAGGATAGTGTTCACCAGTTCTTAAGTTTCTGTAATGCAGATGGCATATATTAAATATATTAACTTTCGAGTTGAGAATCATAGCGCCACTTCAATTACACTTGAAGTCGAATTTGTACTACCGCAACTTTGAATGTAGAAAACATTTTTTTACTGCTGCGGATTTTATTGACAACCTTTCTGTCTATAGTCGTTATTGTAATAGATAAAGTTTTATACTCGTCTAAACTTGCTCGGGGTGGCTAGGCCATGTTGTCGCATAGGTGACGATCGGTGTCCAAAATCTTTCTTGTATGGAGTCCTTGCCAAGGACGAGGGCTTTCGGCCCTCAGAAAGACGCGTGGCTTCGCTTCAAAGATTTTTGTAATTTTCATGGGATCCAACAGCACAGAACAGATCTGAATGAAGGAAATCAAATACATCGACCTTGAAGTTTCATCCTTTGATTACCTTCTGTATCCTTATCCCTAGGCTTTCCGTTCGGTTTTATCTTCGCTGTCTGCCTTTCCAGTCGCGGAGAGGTTTTTCCGGTTTTTGCTTGGCAGAATCATTTTCTAAGCGTGAAATGCCTTCTTTAGTTTGGTTGAAACCCGACTGAAATGTCAGGCAATACTTTTATCAGAAGCCCATTACGGCATCCATGTCAGTGCTTAACACGGTATTCTAAAATTATTGCTGCATAAAATGCATAATGAACGTTAGTCGTCAATTCATCGTTTCTGTCAAACAAAATGTCGTTATTAAAGGACGGCAATTACGTTTATGTATTTGAAATGAAGTACTAATAAATAAAGTCAAAATTCATGAGAAATTTAGTCTAAAATTAAGTCGATCGATAATAAAGGCCGATGCATAGATACAATATGGAAGTAAATCATTCTTGGTAATGGGCATCTGTCCAGTCGCCTTATTTGTTTCTGGACAGAAGATAACCTGGGAACGAGCTCGTTCAAACCAGAAGTTCGGGAAATTGTAAATGAAGAGAAAGACCATGGTACGCCATAAATACGTAGTCCTCTTACGAAACTTACAAAAGTGTCAGCGTTCCCCTGTGCTGTTATCTTATCGTGGTGGGAAAATACCCAGCTCCGATCTCTACAAGAAGACCAATTTCCATAGTGTGGTGCTTGAGATCAATCGCGGACACCTCCGATAGCTTGGGAGCGCACTCAGGATCGATCAGGATTGTATCCCTAAAGTGGCACTCAGATGGACTCCATCTGGTAAAAGGAAAGGGAGAAAGACAACGATAACCTGGCGAAGGACTGTCATGGTGGAGATGGCGAACATGGGTCTAACGTGGGGTGAAGTGCAACATGTTGCCCTGGGCAGGTCCAACTGGAAAACGTACGTCCGCTATGTCTTATTTTATGTCACCCGGGGGCTAAGACGATTAAGTTAACCTACAAGGGTGTTAGTGATACTGGGACTTAACGTGTTTGTAGACATTTTAGATCCCCGAGTCTTCGGGCTTAATTAACTGCGTATAGCTCTGGATTTTTTGCGGCGACGGGTTGAATAAGGCTCTGTTTTATACACACAGGAGAAAACGGTGGTTCTTTTTAAAGGGAAAAAAAAAACTTTTCCTCTTCCTTTCGTCAGCCCTTATACTTTTATTATCACTTAAGCCCCAATTCAACGAACATTTTTTCTAAAGCTACTTCCGCACTGGAAACCGTGCATGCCAAAGTTCAATCTGAAACAAGAGTTGGCAAATACAAGTTGGCGTGAACATTGCAAAAAAAAAATAACCAACATGTTGGGAAACCGTTTTTGAAACGTAAACACGCGCCAGTTGTTGTCTAGAAGAAATACAAGTTATGCAATGCTTTCGAGTGGTATACCGTGAAATATCCCACGAGTAAATTGATTTTGGTCAGTATACACACGAGCCTTTAGGCAAGTGTGTACACAAAGAAAAATCAAGTCACAAGTGGGATATTCACGGTATACCACGAGAAAGCATTACGTATCTAATTTATCCCATGCCACTCTGACTCATCATGACAGCGTAAATGAACTGCTAAACCATTATTTTACATTGTTCGATTTCGTTTTCCTCTTCAACTTGTGGTTCCAAGAATTCCAAATTAAGGCTAAAACTCGGGTTTTCTTCCATTTTTTAGTTGTTTACACTAAAATCCGCTTCGCCTGTCAAGATGGCAAAGCTGTTCCACTTTCGGCGGGAAAATTTGGAGGCTGCGAAGAACGCTGGGATTTTTTCGTGAATACGACCCATTTCATACCGCAGAATATATGTAACAGCTTTCTAGCTCTCTGATTGGCTGTATTCTTTATGGCATGGGATAAAAGCTGGTATGAAACGAGCTTTTTCATGAGGTGGGTACGTCCTCCAGTTTCTTACAGCAGTGGTTGTAACTTTCTTTGCTGAAAACCATTTCTTATTTTTTGGCTACGTTTGTTTACAATATTAACTTGATATATGCACAATCTAGAGAGAGCTTCTCTAAGAATATCTCCTTTATTGTTTTTAAGTCAAACAAAAGCTACGGAATCAAATAAATAACGTGGCTTACTAACATGTTTAATGGACACCAAGTATTTGCAAACCAGTTAAACCATCTTAATTTCGGAACGATATAGAAACTGTTTTGGAAATGTTACCATGGTGCTGCTAGACTTCCTGTGAGAAATCATTTCACAGGGTGCCCAGACAACATGTTTGTGTTTAACCGTTTATAATAATTATAGTAACTGTATGGGATTTACAGGATTTACCGCAAGTTTCATGCTATCGCGACGCATCGCTAAATATATCTATGGATCAATGTTAAACAACCGTTAAATTAACTCACCTGTGGTGTGTTGTCGTTCTTTTGCCTCAGAAATGATATTTAAAGCGATTTCGAAGGATTTTGAGTTCGCCGTTGACAGTTCGCCGTTGTGACAGTCAACGGCGAACTCAAAATCCTTCGAAATCGCTTTAAATATCATTTCTGAGGCAAAAGAACGACAACACACCACAGGTGAGTTAATTTAACGTTTATTTAACATTGATAGCACGTTTATTTAACCGCGATAGCATGAAACTTGCGTTAAATCCCATACATTTACTATAATTATTATAAAAACGGTTAACACAAACATGTCTGGGTCCCCTGTGATCATTTGTGACTATAATAGACATCGAAAAGTCCTTGATCATAAGTTGGAGTGAACTTCCAGAATGAGGGTAAGTAGTAACCTTAACTCTTTACAAAAGCTTAATTACTAAATGTTAAATCAGTTGTTGTTTTTCTTAAGTCGAACACCAAATCGAGTAAACTCCAACCCTAACTTGAGTAAACTTGAACTCAATTCGAACGTCAAAGAAATAAATTCCCAGGTCCCAATCTCAAAACGTACCCCATTAGAGGCCAAAACGTTCAAAATCTCTGTCCTATTTCAGAGCACTAAAACCGTTTCAAAGACAATGCCCTTTTGCGAATCAAACTCAACATAGTTTTTTTTCCGACAGTATCATCAAAACATCAGCACAATACCCGGCTTGCTTCCAGATGAACGCTACGTTAATTCTGTCAACGCAAGCTATTGAAAATTTATCGGTTTTGTAGCTGCAAAAGTTTGGAATACTCTTCACGAAAGCAATAAACAGCTCTCCCTTAAAACCTTTAACAGTAAAGTCAAGTTAAACTTGTTGGAGTCTTCTTATGCTAACTGAGTCAAATAATCACTTTACTCTTTAGTTTTCATCTGGTACCTATTTCCTTTTCTTTCCTTTTTTAGTTAGATGAGACAGTCTTGGAATTTATGCCTGGGTTCTGTCTTAGAGTTCTGAGTTTGTAGATCATACACTGTGTCAAAAGCCCCTTTCAAGAAGCGGGAGGTAATTGAGAGACCTAGCTGAAGTGACTCTTTTCTGGTGTTCTGCATCATGATACGCTGAAGGTCCTAATCCAGCAGTCCTGACCACTCTAGGTAAGAAAGGCAATTACAATGACAGGTCAGGTTAAAACAGTATTGAAACTTCCGAGACAGCTTCCTTGACGTTTACATGGATGACCCCCGGTGAAGGTACCCCGTATAGTGGGTTATACGGGGAGGCTCCGCCCGAAATGGGTGCCTTTGTGGCGCTTGCAGCATACGAAAGGGTCATCGAAATACAAACTAGATTGGAAGAGATGGCAGCTAAGTCCAAGTAACCTTTACCCGCCAAGAAATGAAGAAAATATAATACGATAACCACTCCGAAAAACATCTTGCTAACTTGAAATATAAGTACAAGCAAGAGATTAAACAACAAACAGAGAAATAAACGTAAAATTTCGGTTCTTATTACAAGACCATTATCAAACGTAACAAAGATAGTAAAGCGTTGAACTTATAAACAGAGCTAGCTAGGAAGGTGTGAACGAAAAATTAACAAGCTGTAACGAGAGGTTTTTGGCCTGTACTGGTAGTGTTTGTGAATGTTTGAGCTGGGCAAATATTGCTGTCGGCGACTGGGTTACTGCGCGAACCGAAAACTGGCAACAGAGCTGTGCTAGCGACTGCGTGAACGGGGAGAGCTCGGTAGAGAGAACTATCTTGGCAGCTGACACTCGTTACAACTTGCCAGAGGTACAAGGTCTAGTTTCTTCGCCCAGGCAGACAACAGCAAATCGAAACTTCAACTGGAACACAGCAACTTCTTTATTGTGGAGTAAACCTCGTAGATACTTCACAACTAATCACCAGCTCGTTGGCAATCATTGGTAATTGTTTGGTCGGGTAATCGAAGACGATCGTTCTGCCAGGAAGTCGAAGATAATCGAAGGTAATCGAATAACAATTCTTTCCGCGCTACCTATATATCGTTTTATACAAACACTGGTGGTAACTTAATTCTAAAAAAGCACAAAGAGAGAACACTAGGGCACATGTAAACATGTTAACTTGTAAACGCCTGATTGGTGACTTTTCGATCTCTAACGCAGTAAAACCATACATCTGTTTCAATACTAGCATGAGGTAATTTTGTTCTCGATTTCAGCAATTGAAAGCACATGTGAAAACGTACATTGTTAAAGTTCAGAAAAAGTTCTATTAAAATGTAAATTAGTTCTATTGAAAGTACATGTGTTCTATCGTACTAAAATATTACCATTTGATAGTAGAACTACTGTATGTCCTTCATATGCAAAGTAGAATCATGCTAGAAAGGTTAACGCTGATTTCTCTTGAAATCATCGTTATGAGGGTTTCTTCATAGTTCGTATGAGGATTACTGTGTTCACTTGCTCGTTGTTTACTGCTACATTGATATATGTGCGTTTTTCTCACGTGACAAAGCTAATAATCAAAACAAGCATGCAAAAGATTTAACACAAGAATGTGGGGCAAAGTATAACAAAAATGTAAACTACTAAAAATAAAATTAAACCTAAAGCTAAAACAATACGAGTTCTTTAGCAGCTTTGATGCCATAATTAAGCTGAGGTTTATGCCTCTTAATTAATAGAGGTTCCAAGAAGTATGAACTGGTTAGTCTATAATTGTTGTTCCACGCAATAATTGTTACGCTATTTAAAATATTTTGGTGAACGTGTGATTTAAAATTAGCTTCATCGGCTTTGTTGCAAAAACACTCAGGTAAATTATTCAAAGAAAACAAAAACTTAATGCCTCGCAGCCGTGCAAGTGTTGAAACATGGTAGAATTATGGTCAGAGCTGTGTTCGTCCACTGGTACTCTAAGACACCTATCAGTCTTGCCTATGTATTCAGCATTACAAGCTGGGCATGACAGTTTGTAAATTACGTGAGATTTCAGACACAAAAGGGTAGGATCCTTTGTTGTTTGATAGAGAATTTTGAAACGAATAGGCTCCCTAAAACAACGCTTTATTTCCACGTACTAAACATGTTTGCATAGAGCAATCAAGCGACCAAAACATAGCGATGATGATATGTTTTGGGCTTACTTTTGAGGTAAAAAAGGGAGGGAAGGACAGTGTTGCCAGGTAAGGCATTAGGTGACGTGGCTACATTTTTGTTTATCTTGCCCCTAACAATCCTGCATGCAGTAGTGAGAAAAGACAACACCGAAGAGATCAACTAGCAGTCTCTACATTACCTAAGACATAGGAACAGTCTTCAGTTTTACGGAAGGAAACGTTCGCTATTTTCAGATGTAGTGGTGTTTCACGATTTAAGTTAAAACATAGGCGTTCTTTGGCAATTTGTCTGCGTTGTGTTAGATAGCCACGAGGTGTCTTCACTCTCGTTTCAAGAATAGATCAGGCCAATTAATTTCCTCAAATTTGCTTCCTCAGCAACAGATTTAGCTTGCTTTTCGAGCTGGATGACACGTGAAATAGTCGTCATCGGCAATGTTTTGCTAATTTAAGCAGACGAAATAATATCATATGCAAGGTAGGCAACAATTCACTGGTAGGGAAGGGAAATCTCACGTCTTGAATATTTTTGCAATAACATGATGCCCTTGACGTGGAACTGACGTGGGTTGCGTGACAGCCGCCGTTTAGCGAGCCAACCGCCAGAAATGCCAAAAATATCCCGTATAATATTTTTTATATTTCTCTTTTTGCGAGCCAAAACAAGAACGATGGTTTTGTGAGAGTAAAATCGAAAGATGACGCTCAGACTTGACATATATTTTTGTTTTTAAAAAGATATGCTAGGCCAGATATAGTCTTCGGAAAATTGACCCAAATTTTACTTTGTCTTGAAACCTCGAAGATCAGTGTCCAGTTCAACGGGCCAACGAGCAGACTGAAAATACGATTACTACGCGATTGCCATACATAAGGTAGAAGGTCGATCCAAAAATGGATCCTTTTTTCTTATATAAAGTAAATATCAAGATATGATACTGATAAAGACAGCTTCTAAAGAACTTCGGATCACAAATCTTTGTCAATAGAGGGCCAAATTCTGACCATGAAGACTGCCATCTTGGATATTTTTAGTAACCGGGCGACGCATTTTGTGACGTCAAATTGTCAAATTCCAACAAAGGGAACCCTCACATCAAATCAGAAATCAGAATCGCTTCGCAAGGCGGCCATTTTGATTCCGAGCTGTCAGGCTCAAGCGAGGTCTGGAACTGATGCCGCCATTTTGAATGGGAGGTCTGGAACCCGGAGAAGCGTTTGGAAACCGTTCTTAACGGTAAGAAAATGACACAAGATGAAACTGGATGGAGATTCTTCGAAAATCATGGAATTACATAGTTAAGTCTACTTTTACGAAGACGGGTTTCGTGGCAAGTTATCTACGGGCAAATTTTGTCAAAGTATTCACAACTTTCGAATGTTTTCAAGTCGTTTTTCGTAGCATGTCTGCCACCATCAGGGGGTCACGGAAGTGAGAACTACCAATACTTGATTGACAGATTGAAGGCGGAGGTAGAAAGTTCGTACAATCTGATTGGTGTATTTGAAATCTGCAACGTTTTTCGTTCCAAAGCTCGCTCGTCAATTCCAAGTGAGATGTGACCGTTTTCATTCGGTTTCAGTCGTTTTCAGTCGGTTTTTAATTTACAGTGCACCGAAGGAATGAGGAATAAACGATAACTAATTGACCGGAGCAATCAGTTTTACTGCTACAATTCATTCTCTTTATAAAGCTGTCGACATGGTTTATTTGCATTTCGGTTTGTCAAACAATTCTTGTTTATACGTTCTATCAAGGGCGCTGGTAAGTAACCATGAGCTCAAACAGGGTTATACTCATGTTTAAAATGTTCTGCATCAAATAAATCTTGTCTGGACGGTAAGACTTGTTGAGGAGGCGTCAGGGATGAGCCTAAAACACGCTAAATAAAGTTAACTCAATTCTGTTTATATCTATTGTATTTTCTAATGCAGACAAAACGTTTATTCCAACTTATTCGGCAAGAAACATGTGGTAATTGATCCATGACTGCCGTCACGAATACGGAGGTTGATAGCATGATATTTTTAGGTCATCATCCTTCACAACTTGTAGTAGCTGTAATTGGTAGTTAGCGTAGTTGGTGTAGTAGCTGTAACAGCTGTAGTTGGTGTAATAGCTGTAGTTGTTGCAGTAGCTGTAGTAGCTATAGTTGCTGTAGTTGCTGAAGTAGCTGTAGTAGCTGTATTTCCTGTAGTTGCTGTAGTAGCTGTAGTTGTTGTCGTAGCGGTAGTAGGTGAAGCACCTGTAGTAGCTGTAGTTGTTGTAGTTGGTGTAGTAGCTGTAGTAGCTGTAATAGTTGTAATTGGTGTACTAGCAGTAGTTGTTGCTGTAGTTGCTGTAGTGGCTGTAGTTGGTGTAGTTGGTGTAGTTGTTGTAGTAGCTGTAGTAGCTGTAGTTGGTGTAGCTGTAGTTGCTATGGTAGCTGTAATTGCTGTAGTAGCTGTAGTTGCTCTAGTTGGTGTTGTAGCCGAAGTAGCTGTACTAGCTGTAGCTGGTGTAGTTTCTGTAGTAGCTGTAGTTGCTGTAGTTGGTATAGTAGCTGTAGTTGGTGTAGTAGCTGTAGTTGGTGTAGTAGCTGTAGTAGTCGTAGTTGTAGTAGTAGTTGTAGTTGTTGTAGTAGCTGTAGTAGCTGTAGTTGTTGTAGTAGCTGTAGTAGCTGTAGTTGTTGAAGTAGCTGTAGTAGCTGTCGTAACTGTAGCAGCTGTAATAGCTGTAATTGCTTTAGTAGCTGTAGTTGGTGTAGTAGCTGTAGTTGGTGTAGTTGTTGTAGTAGTTGTAGCAGCTATAGTTGCTGTAATAGCTGTAATTGCCTTAGTAGCTGTAGTTGGTGTAGTTGTTGTAGTAGTTGTAGCAGCTATAGTTGGTGTAGTAGCTGTAGTTGCTGTAGTAGCTGTAGTTGTTGTAGTAACTGTAGTTGTTGAAGTAACTGTAGTAGCTGTAGTAACTGTAGCAGCTGTAGTAGCTGTAGTTGTTGTAGTAGTTTTAGTAGCTGTAATTGGTGTAGTAGCTGTAGTTGCTGTAGTAGCTGTAGTTGGTGTTAGTAGCTGTAGTAGCTGTATTTGGTGTAGTAGCTGTAGTTGTTGTAGTAGTTTTAGTAGCTGTAGTAGCTGTAGTTGCTGTAGTTGCTGTAGTAGCTGTAGTAGCTGTAGTTGTTGTAGTAGCTGTAGTAGCTGTAGTTGTTGTAGTAGCTGTAGTAGCTGTAGTTGTTGAAGTAGCTGCAGTAGCTGTATAAGCTGTAGTTGTTGTAGTAGCTGTAAATGTTTTAGTAGCTGTAGTAGCTGTAGTACAGCTACTACTAACAGCAACTACAGCAACTACACAAACTACACCAACTACAGCCACTACAGGTACTACAGCAACAACAGCTACTACAGCAACTACAGCAACTACAGCTACTACAGGAACTACACCAACTACAGCTACTACAGCAACTACAGCAACTACAGCTACTACAGCTACTACACAATTACACCAACCACAGCTACTACAGCAACTACCACTACTACAGCTAACTACAGCTACTACAGGAACTACAGCTAGTATTACAGCAAGTACGGCTACTACACCAACTACAGCTACTACAACAACTACAGCAACTACAGCTACTACAGCTATTACAGCAACTACAGCTACTACAACAACTACAGCTACTACAACAACTACAGCTACTACAGCTTCTACACAAACTGCACCAACTACAGCAACTACAGCTACTACAGCAACTTCAGCAGCTGCAGCTACTACAACTACTGCAGCTACTAAACCAACTACAGCTACTACAGCAACTACAGCTACTACAGGAACTACACCAACTACAGCTACTACAGCAACTACAACAACTACAGCTACTACAGCTACTACAGCAACTACACCAACTACAACTACTACAGCAACTACAACAACTACAGCTACTACAGCAACTACAGCAACTACACCAACTACAGCTACTACAGCAACTACAGCAACTACAGCTACTACAGCAACTACAGCTGACTACAGCTACTACAGCAACTACAGCTACTACAGCAACTACAGCAACTACAGCTACTACAGCAACTACAGCAACTACAGCTACTACAGCAACTACAGCTGACTACAGCTACTACAGCAACTACACCAACTACAGCTACTACAGCTACTACAGCAACTACAGCTACTACACAATTCAGACAATTACACCAACCACAGCTACTACAGCTACTACAGCAACTACCACTACTACAGCAACTAGCACTACTACAGCAACTACCACTACTACAGCTACTACAGGAACTACAGCTAGTACTGCAGCAAGGACAGCTACTACACCAGCTACAGCTACTACAACAACTACAGCAACTGCAGCTACTACAGCTACTACAGCAACTACAGCTACTACAACAACTACAGCTACTACAAGAACTACAGCTACTACAAGAACTACAGCTACTACAGGTTCTACACAAACTACACCAACTACAGCAACTACAGCAACTTCAGCAGCTGCAGCTACTACAACTACTGCAGCTACTTAACCAACTACATCTACTACAGTTACTACAGCAAATACAGCTACTGGCGCTGACACTGAATCAGCTCCGATCAACGGTTCTTTCTCGTTGATCAAAAGTTTAAATCTTAAATCAGCGGGGAAAACTCTGTACGAGGGCACCGATATCCACAAGGTTATTTTGATCAAAAACCTGCTTGACTTTTCGGACGATTTTTCGAGAAGCGTGGCTAAAAACCAATTTTGGTATCGTGACTCTGACGCCACCACAGTGACTGATGGCAATGCGACGAACGTCGGAATGCGGGCAAAGGCACTTCTGTCACATGGCGGTGCGACAGTTCAAACTATTATCCCTTTGAACCGATGAACCGATACTCCTTCTTCCAAGGTCTATCAGACAGGCTGCTGCCACCAATGCAACTTGAGTTTGAAATTGTTCTGCAAGACGACAGAGAAATGATTTTCCAAAACGATGGAACAGCTCGAAGGATTGTCGTCCGTAGATTGGAGTTGTGGGTGCCATAATTACAGTTTACTGGCCAAGGACAAACCCTGGTCAATGCACGTTTCTTGCGACCAACCCAATGGAAATACCTGAAAGAAGTTTTGCATCTCAGCAGCTCCCGAAGGGATGCAAATGGTACGTGGTTGATTACACCTGGGGTAAAAACCCGAAGCATGTCTTCGTATTCCTTCAACAAACCCGGAAACAAAATTCTTATACGCAAAACCCTTACATCTTTGACACATTCGATATCGACGGTGAGGACTCCGCAAGATTAGCCACTTGTCGCCTTCAGTACGGCACAAGTTTTTACCCTGAGCTTGATTCAGACCATGACTTCAAAATTAGAATTTTGAATGATTTAATCAATTTCAGATACCGAAAGAACGACCACAACACCGGCGTTCAGCTGCAGCTCGCCAACTTCCAGGAGTTATACCCAATTATCTACTTTGATCTACAAAACACCAAAGAAAGTGTGAGAGGCGACCCGAAAAAGCTCGAGTTCCATTACAGACTGAATGAAGCCGCTAAAGCTCAAGATTACACAATCTTTGCCGTGGTTTTGAATGAGGAAGAATTTGTGCCGAAGCAAATTGGGAATGAACTTGTCGCCGTCTAAAAAAAATTCTCAATTAATATATACGCAAGATGGCTACAACTTATCATCCATATAAAATAGCGCTGACCGATGGTCAGAAAAAGAAACTACAAAAGGCTTATGTTTCGAAAACAGCTGTGGCTCTGAGGGTAAAACTGGACCAAATTGGACGCGGCGACGAACTCCTTCTCACTGCTACTCAAATCTCACGAGTGAAAAAAACAGCCGCAGCAGGGAAAAGGCTTGAGCTCAAATTAAGACAGACCCAGATTCAAAATACTGCGCAGCGTGGTGGAAATTTGTTTTCTGCTGTGCTAGGTTTGGCACGACCTTTGATAAAGCCTGCCCTTGGGACGTTAGCAAGTGCTGGTTTGAGTTTCAGTGCTGAAAAGGTGCTGAAAAAGATATTCGGAAAGGGTTTTGGGCCGAAGGAAATTGAACTTTACAAACTTGCCCAGAGGATGACTCCTGCTCAGAAAAAGGAAGTGGAACGATATCTTGTCGGACAAGGTGTTGTAAGGGGAGGCGCCGCACAATACGGCGGTTTCCTTGGTATGTTAGCGTCCATCGGAGTACCTTTGGCTATCGACTTAGTCAAAAAGATACTCGGGAAAGGCTTGCAAACTCAACCACCACGTCCACGACGCTTCCCCCGACCCCCACCTCCAAAGGGAAGAGGAATACAAATGCGACCCCCACCTTTCTTCGGAACGTGGGATGATTATAAAAAAAATAGAGTTTAAAGACACGCCTCTCTCCAACATTGACCTTAGAAAATGGTGCGATTTTTTGCGCATTCCCATCAAAGGTATTTTTAGCAGAAATGAACCGAAACCTCTGTTCCATTCCCCGTGCATTATCAACTTGGATGATTTTGGAAATTTGGGAACTCATTGGGTGTGTTGTTGGCGTTCCAAAAAAGGGACATACGAGTATTTAGACTCATTTGGGCTTCTGCCACCTTTAGAATGGGAAAAAGGAAATGTCAGTGCACGGAAAGAAACATTTTTTCAGAAACGACAACCAAATTCAATGGGAAAAAAGTGTGAGATGTGGTTATTACTGCCTTCTCTTTTTAAACGAAAGAAAGAAAGGCACAAGTTTCGCCAACATTTTGAAAATGTTCACCGACGATGTTCTTCAAAACGAAAGCATCGTAAAGAATTATTTTTCATTAGATCTACAAAAAAAATGGAAGTGTACTGTGTGAAAGAAAAACGGCAAATCCCCAATGTGAAAGGAAGTGAAAAGGTTATAATTACGAAGAGCAATCGAAAACTCTTAAAGACAAAATGCGCTAGTTGCGGAATAACAAAAACACGTTTTCTGCCGGGAAACTAGGCGAGCCCTCCCGAACGGAGGGCGGTAGTGTTTTTGGTAATATCGCTATGACGGTGGGTGATCTAGCCATTGAAAAAGGAATCCCGTTTCTTGCAAAAAAGGGGCTCGAGGCTGGACGTTATTACGCGTCTGAGCTTTGCGAGACCCTAATTTGCAAAAGAAAGCAATCAATTATACGCTAGACAAAGCCCGCCCAGTTTTCAAAAAGTTGGCGGTGAGATGCTCGGTCAAATTTCAACCAAAGTTCGACCAAACAGACGCCACAAAACAGACAGACCGGATTTAGATGGGGCGGGGATTGACATTCATTCAGCGATTGGAAAACTCCCCAAACCAAAACGGGGTTGGACGTTACCGGGCCATTATTATACCGGGCCATATAATGCCCTTGAACAGCAGGTGAACTACGATCCAGAAACAGGTCAGATTAAGCAAATATATCAACAACCAACGGGGGCAACAGACGCGATCGCAATGCAACATGACGTGGACTATGGTGTCTGTTCGAACCGAAACGAAAAATACGGTGAAAATGAAAAAAAAAGCGGACAAAAAAATGGTGAAGGCTCTCGACGCAGTTCCGTGGAAACAAAGGCAGTGGGGGCATGCGGCAGCAAGGAACACAATTAATTTAAAACAAAAGTTGGGGTTGGTTTTCAAACAGAAATAGTGCTGCGCCATTCATCAAACTCCTGTTTTGCGCGTCGCCTGGCTGCAAAGGATTTGGGAAGGCGATGAGAAATAGATGCCATAATTTCTTTTTTGCAGGGCCAGACCAGAAGGGACCATTTCAAAATAATTGTGCAGAAAGCAGGAATAGTTCACTGACTTGCCGGTTTTCGCCTGAAATTGAGCGGTAACATTTCCCAGAAAAGAGATCTGGTTAAAAGAAAACATTTCGTAAATTTTCCATTTTCGAAGAGAATTTTTTAAATGAGCAGAGGGAGCAGCAGATCTGCCCGGACTCACCTCTTGAATGTGATCATCATCATATTCAAACACTCTATGGCATTCTGGGCATTCACGACAGAACTCATTCATCACATTAACAAGGTGCACCTCGCATGAAGGACAATGATAAATCCTTGGCAGTTCATTAAACTTTTTTCCACCATTTCTGAGATCACTTTGTAAAGGTCGTGCTCGACCGACTCCACACCTCGTAAACAACCAAATGGGTCGTCCATTTTGTTATTGTGTGATCTACAGTGAGCGCGCAAAGTTTTAATAAGTTGTCAAAAATTTATTACAGCCCGCAAGGGTATTGGAAAGGGTTTGCAGCGATCGAAAAATTAGCAGAAGCTGCGAAAGTCTCTGAAGATGTTGCTCAAAACTGGTTGGTGAAGCAAGCTCTTTGGCAGATTTACTTACCAGCGCCGCGGTACATTCCAAGACCGAAATTTGATGTGCCTGTTCCAAACAAAGTTCACCAAGCGGATCTTCTGTATCTCCCACACGATCGCCCACCACGCTCCCGTAAAACTTTTAAGTACGCCCTCACAGTGGTAGATGTGGCCTCTCGTTTCAAAGCGGCCGAACCGTTGACTACAAAGGAGGCCAGAGAAGTCGCAGCTGCTCTGGAACGGATTTATAGCCGGAGCCCTTTGAGTTGGCCAAAAGTGCTTCAGGTAGATCCTGGTCGTGAGTTTATGGGCACTGTGAATCAGCTGCTTTCGAAACGTAATGTCGAGGTAAGACGCGGTCGTGTGGATATTCACCGTGATCAAGCTATCGTTGAAAGATTCAACCGCACCCTGGCTGAACGACTGTTTGGACACCAATATGGGGTTGAAATGCGCCTCCCAGACGACAAAAGATCGACTGAATGGGTTACACGATTGCCCGCTGTTATTTCAGCTTTGAATAAGGAAGTCACTCGACTGAACGGTAAGAAACCCGCTGAGGCCATCAAAAAGAAAACTGTTTCAGCGAATCCCTCGACCCCTTATTTGAGACCCGTTGGTGTGAACGAAAAAAAGCTCCCCTCTGGTTCAAGTGTTCGCTATCTCTACCGACCCGGTGAACTTGAAGGTGGCCTCCGAAGAGCTACCGACCCAATCTGGTCTCTGAAAGTTTACGAGATTGAAAAGATTATGATAAAACCGGACGCACCGGTTATCTATTATTTGTTTTACGGCCCAAAACGCGGGTTTGTCCGTGAAGAGCTGCTGGTTGTCCCTCCAAACACAGAGTTACCACACGAGCAACTCTAAAGCTTCTTCGGCTGCAGCAATTTCAGCATCTGTAAATTTAAAGGGGGGGTTGTATCAATAAGCTTTTGTATTTATACCATCTTCTTCGATCCATCGTTTCGAATCAAATGGTGATAGCGAGATTTTGTTTACATTCATTCCAAAGATGGAGTGTTTTTGGCTTCGAAGAATGTTCATTCCGTTCCAAAACTGCTTCTTTTCGAAAAGAGCTTCCTTGTAATTCTCATGATTCATTTGTTTTGTGACGACGCACTTTTTTACGCCTTTTCCTTTTTTATGTTTTTTTCGTCGCCTTTCAGGATCGAGTACATTTTTGGTCTCAGACAGACGCACTCTGCAATGGGAGTTCCATTTGCATTCGTCTTTCATTTTGCCTAAG
This sequence comes from Siderastrea radians, assembly GCA_964017195.1. Classification (NCBI taxonomy): domain Eukaryota; kingdom Metazoa; phylum Cnidaria; class Anthozoa; order Scleractinia; family Rhizangiidae; genus Siderastrea; species Siderastrea radians. The sequence continues at coordinate 22,222,420 of OZ024895.1, forward strand.
ACCTTTTTGTTGGCGTCTGAATAAAGTGGATGCTCTTTCGGAAAATCGCTCGTGTCGTAGAGGTTTTTATTTGATTTCATGTCTTCGTAAAAGTCTTCTGTTTCAATCTCAAGAAGAAGGCTGTCCGTGTCTGTGTATAAAAGCTCGCATCCCGGGCCGTATTTTTTTTCAGCTCGTTGTAGAAAAAATCGTACATCAAGATCTTGCTGTTGTCAAGGATCGTCATCCCGGTGTAGACCGGTTTGTTCAGAAGAAGCTTGCTTTTGCGCATGTCAATTCCGACCAGGTCGTTCGAAAATTCAACATGCCTTGAGTACAAAGGGCTTGCAACCAATTTCCTCATTTTGTCCGTCTCATTGCTGCGCACAATTTTTATGCCAACGCGGTTGCGAAGGTTTTCCATTGTTTTACCAAAAACAGAGTTGTTCATTAGCTTGTAAAAGTTCTTTTCGAAGTCGCTCTTCGCGTTTTTCCTGAACTCTGTGTTCATCCGGATGTACGGCTCCATCCAGCATTCTTGTTCGAACTCCAGCACCCTGTGCACACGCTTTAGTTTCATACCCTGCTTCAGATAAAACAGCAAATTCCGGTAATGCACGACGTAGTTCTTTTTGTCTTGAAGAGACAACAACAACTTGTTGCATTTTGGTGGTTTTAGATCCAAGTCTTTTATCAAACTGTTTTGGTAGTCCGACATTTTCTTCGGGGCAAGGGGAAAGCTGTTGTGTTCTTCATGTAGTTCCTGCGGATAATCAAGATCAACCTCAAGAATCCATCCAGTTTCCGCTGTTTCTTTTTTATCTAAAATTTCCTTTTCTATGGGCAAAACACATTTCCATTTGAAATTCTTTTTTGGAAGTGGTTTGCTCATTGCCCAGCCGTAAAGGTTGTTTGCCGGTCCAGGTACGCAATGTAATTATTTGGTTTGCTGGGGTCATAATCCGGCACCAGTGGGTTGTTTGCCTTGGAGTATCTCTTGCTTACCATCGAGATTCCACCACGCATTCCCCTTTCCACGAAGAGCTGCTTTTCAAGGTCTGTGAGCAACTCAAACTCGACCCCAGTCTTTTCAAGAGCGTGTCCCAGGAGAGTCCCGGCGATGTGTAATAGTGCGCCGGATCTAACCCGTACTGCTCTTGGCAAAGGTTTCGAAAGTTCTCAAAAACATCAGCCAGCAGTGCGACGTCCGTTTTTACATAAAGATCGTGGTAGTCACCCAGCGTTTTACATTCAAAAACCTCCCAGACGGTTTGCCCGTGCGCGTACTCTTCGTCTGTTATGTTCTCGTCGTTCAGTTTGCTGTAAAACTTCTCTTTGTCCGGCAGACTTGTCTCACTGAATCTTTCCCACGAGTCCATGTACTCGTAAGGGTAGATCCCTTTTGCAATCGTTGATGCTATTTTCAATGCCTCCTTTGGCGTTGCGCTCACAAGCGGATCAAGGCTTCCTTGCAAAAAATTCAAGCTGTCAATGAAACGCAGACCTGAGACTAAAAATGTTATGTATTTTTCCATGTTGTTGGCGATGCATTTCACCTCTTTATCGATTTGCGACATCTCTTGCATTAAATGGTGCGCGTCGTAGCCTCTGAGATTGTGAAATACAACAGGTATGGGGGTCGTTTTGGGGTTAATGCGCAGTTTTACATTGCAATTGTTGTGCGCCCCACCGCGGTGCCTTCCCGTTATGTGGCAATGATCTTTTACTGCGTCTCTGAAGTTTTTCTGGAGTAAAGGGTTCCCACAGAACATACAATTTTCCTGCGTTTTTGCTTTCAGCTGGTCTTTTTTGTCTGTCAACTTTTTTCAGTCTAAAAACCCCCCATTTTTGCTGTTGCTCGTTTTGTGCTTTGTAAAAACATTTTTTGTGCCCTTGGCCCTTGTAGCTGCATTTTTCTCCGCCTTCTCCACCTTCACAGCCTTCTATGCTCCAAACCGGTAAAGAGTCTTAGAAGTCATCTTTTATCAAACTTTTGCTACAAATAAGGCAATCTGTTGCGCTTTTGAATTTCTCCCAGTCTTCGGGCTCCATCACAATCGGTTTTGGTGCGGCTAAACTCTCTCTTATTTTCTCCTCTTCCTGCAAAATCTCTCTAAAAAACGTTCCCACCGCGTTTATCCCCCTGTAAACTTTTGGTCCTAAAACTTCACCGTCACTTCTCACAACCGTGTAAGAATACGCACGTGCTTCGTGATGTTCCGTCTTCACCGTGAAGCTTTTCTCTTTGTCCTGCCGTTCACAGAGCGGGATTTTTTTGATCAAAGCCTCGAAATCCGCATAAATCAAGAAAGGCGCTTCCATCTGTTTGTGATGATTTTGGAATGTGAAAATTTTTTCCTCCTCTTTGGGCATCTCAATCCTTGTCGGTCTGCCGTTCAGACCTTTGCAGTATTTTTTGTGGCTTTTCAGCAAATCCTCTCTCGAAAAACCTGAAAGACACAATATGCAAAAGTGCTTTGTGTTGTGGGATTTGCTCTGGTCGCAAAGAAGGGCGCTTACTCTTTTTACATAACAATAGTGCTGCTTTTCTCCCGACTCAATCAACATCAGGTTAATCCGCGGCAAACATTTTTCTTTTTTGCTTATCCTGTGCACAATCACACAATCCTTTTCCCAGCCAAAGACGTTTATTGCGAGGCTGCTGTTTTGCGCCTCAAGCCTGTCTATTTGTTTAAGTGGTGTGGGGAAAACGATTCCGCTCCAGTCAATACCGTCGTTGACCGGGTAGGAACTTGGTCTGTTTGTCTTCGTACCTTCCGGTGGGGGAAACAAAGCTGATCTGAGCGCCCGCTTCAAACATTCGATTGTCCCTGTTTTGCACGTTGATTATCGCTTTCTTGTTTTTCAGCTTTTCTGGAAGTGGCAAATAAGTCCCTCCGCGCGGTGGCTGAAAACGTGCGATATTCACGTAGACAAGCTCTATTCTTTCTACTTCCCATCCTGACCCTTCTTTTACCCATTCATCGATTTTATTGTCCTCATAATACCCTTTTATCTTGTTTTCATCATCGTTTTTGCTGAAAACTTCCGGTTGATCTTCTCGAAAATAATTCTCTATGTACTGAATTTCTCCTTCTTCGTTTTCTTTTTTGAATTTAACTTTCATCTCCAGACTTACTTTTATGTTTTTTAACTGTTCAAGCTCTCTTTTTATCAGTTGTGTAAAACTTTCTTTTTGTGCTCTTTCAAACGCAAAAAAATCTTGATTGTGGGGGTTTCTTTCCGATACAATCATTTTCCAAACGCGAAGCCATTCAGAATAATTGTTTTGGGATGTGAAAAACACGTCTTCGCGCTTGTTAATTGGAGGGGTTTGTCTCCTGTTAACCTGCTGCGAATTTTCACCTTTAAACATTTGAAGAACATCGTTCTGACGACTTGCTGCAGACATGTTGGGGTTTTGGGGCATTTGGTACAACAAAATAACACAAATCTCTAATTGGAAATTTTTTTGTCTTTTGAAAAATTTGTAAAAACTCAAAGGGGGGAGCTTGGGAATGTTAGGGGAAAAGTAGGGGTGTCCCAGAACCCGCGTTAATCGCGCGCACGGGCTGCGGTCGGGTTGCGATGCTGCGGGCGGGGCTTTTTTCAATAACCAACCCTGGGTGTTCTAAGGCAAAATGCGCGCGCCCGGGATGCGGTCGGGTTGCGGTGCTGCGGGCGGGAGCTTTTTTCGCTCTGCTGGCGCGGCGGCGCGCAAAAAAGTGAAAATTCAAAGGGGGGAGCTTGGAAATGTAAGGAAAATTTGAGAAAGAGGAAAATTTTGAAAAAATTTGGAAAAACTCTAAGGGGAGCTTGGGAATGTTAGGGGGGAAAGAAGGGGTGCCCCAGTACTCCTATTTTCCTATACTACTAGAGCGGCACTTCCATCGGCCCGTTCTACCTGTAAGGTATCGTCGAAAAAATTTAGAAGTTCCAAACCATTTGATGGACCTTGGAGAATATTGAAGCAATCAACACCGACTACTGAATGGAGCAAATTAACTGTAAATGTCGCGTTAGATGCGTAACGCTGCAGTTCAATAGCTCGCTCGTCGACCCTAGCGTTTCCATACTTGCGATTACCCGTTGTTTTGATCACACTTGATTCATCAAAGAAATGAAGCTTGCTGGCTGGATACCTGGATATAGCTTGCAAATATTCTACTTGCCGATCCAGTGCACCTGGCTTTTCTGCTTCAAGCGGACGAACTGTCAGTTTATTCTAACCGGAACATGAGGTGTTCTCTGAGTCGTCGATTGATTTGTGATGATCCTGGCAAGGCATTGGGGTACAGTAGCCTTTGCTGTATCTCAGACGCGTATGTGCTCGGTTTTATTTGCTTTTGCACTTTAATGTATTCAAGAACATTGGTGTCAATTTTAGGCTCAACAAAATTGGCTCGTGGTATACGAATAGACGAATTTGCTACATCGTAACTTCTAATAACGTTGTTTACAAATGTATGAGTAGTTCTGTCCTCTCTTGCAATAGCACGTTGACCTAAACCTTGGTGTTTCAAATCTAATATCCGATCACGAACAAGAAAAGGTAGTGCTCTTCCATTATCGTAAAAGCCGCCGTTTGCGTTTACACGTAATTGTATGTTTGCTGCGGATGCAAAAAAAAATATTGCCATTAAAATTGAAATACTTTCAGACAGATGCATTCAGTCTTTTTTTTATTTTTTACTTACGAATTCCTTGAAAATTCATTCTCTGGCTGACAACGAACGACTCGGTAATCTTATTTACGGCGTCTTGTTAACGCGCGCTAATTACAAGCTGTACGATAAACTCCGCCCCTCAATCAAAAAAGTGTCGAAAGTGTCAAAAAAGTGTCAAAAATCTTGGTCTAGTGGAAACGGTAGCGCCCTTGCGGTGTAACACTTGCAAATATGCGGGAAAAGAGAGCAGGCCATAAGCAAGGAATCGTTGTTGTTTTGCGATAGGAAATCTCGATTTTATTGCGATGGCCTTACACCATTATTCTCTTGCTCACAATAGGTATGACTGCGAAAAGTGTATAATGCGCGCCCGTCGGTACTAACTGCAATAACGTTGTCATACACAAATGAAAGAAGCCAAATAGGAATAAATTAGGTATGCAGATTAAATACAGGGATTCACTCTGGTCTGGTGGTCAATTTTACCAATTCTTATCAACTCAGTTGATATCGAATTGAAGAATTATGCCGTAGCGTATGTTTGCCCTAAGAATTATTTAAATTTGAAAATCTAGCTAGTTTGGATGCCTAATTAAATCCTATTTGGCGTTTTGCTTTTTTTTCTATCTTTCAGTTTGTACGACAATGTTATTGCTGCAATTACGTGTATGAATGTGAGATGTATGTTACTTTATAAGTTGTGCTTTTTGCTGGCCATGTTCAGTGCATGTTAGCGACGTTGTTGAGCATCGAGCATCGCGCATAGGTTACATGAACACAAATTGTTAATTTGGTTAAACGAATAAAAAAAGTGAAATTGCAACTGCACCAAAAATGGGAAAAAAAGAAAATTTCAACCAGGTTTCTTTAAATAAATCGGGGACACCTAACGCGGTGATCATTACGGGGGAAACCGTTTCTGTTCGCAAAACCTTCATCGCCTCAGATTTTCGATTTAACTTTAATGTGTTTTAACTCTTTGGCGAAAGGTCACGTCAAAATTTCGTAATATGGTAAAATTAATCCCTTTTGTTTTCGGAGCGGACAAATAATGTCGTGCAAAGTGCGAAATAAGAGCACGAGCATTTTCGAAAAGTCAACAGCACTGTCAGAACTTCAAAAAAAAAAAAGAGATTCTGTTCCCTAAAATTTTTTGTGACTAATTTTCATCTTAGGAATCTGAACCATGAGCTGAAACGACCCTGTCTTAGCTGTCCCCTCAAAAGGCCCTGAAATAATTTCAGAAAGCAGGAAATGACATTTGAGGCGTAGTGCATACATTTTCTCGTTGGGTGCACTGGTATAATAATAACTTCTTTGAACATTTACCCAGCCTGGTTGATACATTAAATGAAGCCTTTTTCGGCGACCTGTATCATACAGAAGCACCAAATATTTTACTGTAAAAATTAAAAAATAAAAAATAAAAAAAAACATGTCAGGAAACCTACCGTACCTCTTATTTAGGCACTTAACATGGCAAGCGGAAATGAAATCCTGACGTACAACTGGTTGGGAAAGGTTGGGTGAATTTAACGACAAATTGGGTAAATCTATATAGACCTTAAAGCCAAATTAAGCTCTACTGGCACGGAGATGGATCAGTAAATCATCCAAGACTGTCCAAAAAAGGAATTTTTGGAAATTATATTAAGGATAAACGTCTTCCAATTTACCATGTCGCGAGGCATACTCGGTCCATGTAAAATACTCCGCATTATTTTCAGATCAAGTAGTTGCGCTGTGAACGCTAGGTGTGAATGGCTGAGAAGTAAAGAAAATCACCATGCAGAAGGTACGGAATTTTTAGGGTGAGTGATTAGATTAAAACTAGAAGCAAAAGCTGAACGAGAAGCGAAACACGAGCATGCCTCAAAATTATCATGGCCCTTCGCTCGGAAACTTGACTGACTAGTAGTTTTCGTTTGGTTTTTTTTTTTTCGATCTTAGTGAATATTCATGTTATTGAATGAAGGAGATATGTTTCCACAATTAACGAAGAAAGTCAGTCTGTGAGGAAAAAACAGCCGGCTAACAATATTCTCGAAGAGTCTGGCACGGGAACTGAATCATTACACAGTTTCGTTACTATTTATAGACTAAAACGTCCTGTTTATCGTATGACATGTCCGTTCCCTGGCAACGAATTGTTTAAAAAAATCGCGTGACTTCACTGAGTCTGACTGCACGAGAGATGATGTCACGCTTTTTTATAAGAAGGGGGCTTCCCCTTGCTTCAGTTAAATGTCCATAGTCATTTACAGTATTTAATCCAAGTAAAGGGGAAAGGAAAGAAAAAAAAAAAAAGAAGAAAAAAACATGTATAAGTGAGACTTTTGGATGACACATTATGTATGGCTCCTCGACATGAGATTGTCGGAGACGACGGAAATATAAGACACCGCGGTATTTTATAGTATATTGTTGTTTAGGAATACAAGGCAATCAAAAGCGTCACAATCATTATAGTTTAATTTGTGGTTTAAAAAAAAAAGTCTTTCACATCTCTCAAATGAAAGAGAACAAAAATTGAAAAGGGCAAAATGACTAGGTAATTTTACGCTGAAACTCGCTGGGTGCTCCCTTGATGTTAATGACCTTTGAATCAGCACAGTCTCACGAGTCATATCTTTCAGCTGAGTGGGAGTGTATTAAAGCTCTATCTCGAGGCTTATAATGCAAATTCAAGCCACGTGCATTTATTCTTGCAAGCGCTTGGGATCTGCAAAGAGCAAGAGAAGATAGCATATTGTACCGTAAGTATTTTACAAGATTTCCTTAATTTTCCCTAGTATTGCGTCCGTCGCCGATTTCACGGATCACAATGATATGTCACAACAAAACTGAAAATGGCACTGCTATGCACGGAAAATAGGCATGTAACATTTAGTGCTGCAAGTGATATTATAAATGTTTCTAACTTAGGGTGAGACGCAGGTATACGTACTAGCACTCAGTTCATAATGCACCGCAAAGTTTGTGGTTATCGGAAGTTACGAGTCACAGTTTGTGTTGGGCACTCATTTGCGCTCGGAACGGTTCGAGGATCGAGTTTTTGTTTAGTCTCTGTCAAACACTGAGGTAAGCTTCTATAAAGTAGTTACCCGAGCGCAGACGTCTCCTAATCCTCTTCCTTCGACGAAGGAATCCAGCAATACCTAGGGCAGTAGCTATAGGAGACGTTTAAAGACCTACGCGCTCACAGTAACATAATATTCTGCACAAATCATCATCAGTGAAATGACAAGACCGTGGCGGATTAGAATTTTTTTCGCTTTTTTTTCCCTTTTGTTTGGGTGTAAAATCACTCTACACGTGCAAAAAGGACATCGTTACCCAAACTGCAGTTTTCCTATTGATCGGTAGAGGACAGCACATACCGTACTGCAACAATTAGGTAGGATATGGATGAGTGCGTGACAATGATGGGACTCAGGATGACGTTAGTCTCGCGTGCGGGGGTTTCCCTTTATTCTTACACTGTCCACTTTATCCAAATATTTGCATAAAGAAATGGTGATTTCAAAACTATTAAGTTAAAATGTGAGGCTGATAAACATAGAAGAAGTAACTATTTACTATATTTTAGATGTTAAAATTTGACTTAAATAAAACATATGCTAAGGTTATTTAATTCTATAAATCACGTTTCTTTTTAGCCAACGAGGAAAGGTGTAAATAAATTATTGATTGTTCTTTTCCCTCGATATCGCCCACTGCAATACATAACGCCTTTCGTATCAGTTCAGATGCAACTAGAACATTAAAAATGCGGGAAAAATGCTGAATAACTCTGAAAACGTGCTGACGCAGGATGAGTTGACTACTCACCGTTTTCAAGTTTGGCAAAGTATACAGATAGTGTTGGATCTTGGACATGCTTGGAGGCTCTCAGCTAAACTTGAGGTGAGCACTGACCTCCTTTGTGTGCCATCCCAGAGAAGCTATATTTTTGGTAGCCACCTGTAAGATGTGTGACAGTCAAACAAAATGAGCCGATGAACAGAATCATACTGAAATGCTCGTTATTAATACCTACTTATGTCAACACTGCATATCGGACCTAAATTTAATTGCTGTTTCACTTCCGCACTCAGCTAGAGGGACTTCTCACAGCTTCTTAGTAGCGTGCCATATCTCCGAAAAGAAAAAAAAAAGGGGAAAGAGCAAAGGAAATAACCATTAGTCGTTGAAAGGAAAAGCGATAGCGAAATAAGAGCACACGTGAACCTCCGTGGGGAGACTCGACTAACTCGCAGATACGTATTCTCAGTACTCAGAAACAGTCGGGATACAAACCGATAGCAGAAACGTAAAGCTTTAAGGCCAGCTTAGGGTGGTCAATTAGGATAAGGCTACGACCAGGAGCGTGGAAACTCTTGATCGACTCCTTATTCTTGTATTCAGTACAGGATCGCTTAATTCACCTCAAAATATTTTCTTCACTTAAAGACCTGATTACGCGATCAAGACTAACTCAGTTGAAACAGTTGAGACAAACAAGCAATGAAATGATTGCATGCTATTGCTGTACTGGCTCGAATGTATGACTCAGCTTTTAATAATTATCTTTCTAAAAACCGTTCGTGCTTTATAGCTAGCAATTCATACTTTTACATATTATTCTTTTAGACTGTCCTATTAATGTTTCTTAATAGTATTTCCATCCTGTTTAATTTCGTTCTTATTCCCGAGCGCCGGCTGTAGGACAATCGTCAAAACGAAAATAGAGCCTGATTGCAGGTTAATCCCGGCCGGAAGTTAAACATGTATGATCACGTATCACCGACCATTCAAAGCTACAATTTACATGACTACGCAAAAGCTACGTGATTAGCTTGGAATGAACATACGCATAATCTTTTGTGCTTACGTTTTACGGAAAAAAACTCGCAAAATCTCAGTTCTGTGAAGAAACGATCAGCCATCATATCATTGGAGACACACCTCCCAGTTTACACTCGTGGATTGTCAGTAAAGCCAGTCGACAAGGGACCAATCGTATGTGTTGCGTTTCATGTATTCTATACGACTATAATTATAATTAATAACTGTCCAAACGTTTAAAGGGGCATAGTCACGCTATTTTAGTTCACTTAAAAAATCAAAAATATGTCCTCATATCAATGAACGCCTACAAATAACATTTGGTCTAGTTTTGTTACCAAAGACTTTATTACTTCACGGGAACTATTTTCTGTTGTCTGTTGCTACGGATGGCACGGATGGAAATGAAGTGCAATTTGAAAAAATTAGGCTAAACTTTTCAAATTCTTTCAGCGTGTTGATATAAAATCGATATTTATAGGTCATGCTTTGTTTTCTCTTAATGAAATTACGTTAATATGTTCCTTTAAATGTTCGACACAATTTTGGGCATGGATAAAGATAGCTACTGATAATTTTAGCACAGTTTTGACCAGAAATCTTCGAAATCCTCGTGACTATGCCCCTTTAACATCTCTGTTACCGTTCAGGCTGAATGGAGATTCGGCTCTAGCGTGGCGTTTTAGTACAAACTATTGTGTCCCTCAAAGAGAAACGCAAGACTAAAAAGAAGTAGTGCAAGGTAGCACTCTGTAAAACCTCCAAACCTCCTAATCGTCGAAGCTAGAACTCGTTTGTTTACTTTCACTAGATAGCTAAACGCAAGCACTGCAATTTATTTGCTCACACCGCAGATACCTGGGTCAATGAAAGTCGCTAGGTCGACAGATTTAGTACTTGCGATTAGTATTTGTGTCAGAATGGTTAAAAAGTAATACCGTTCTATTATTCGGAAACTTTTATTGTTTATGCCATTTCAGTTTCTTCCACACTGTAGCAAAGACAATATACACCTTAAATATTAATATGACACCCGGTCTGACGCCTTCCCCTAAAACTGAAACTAATAATACACCAGTTTTTTGTTGTGACGCAGTGTAAAACAGTGACGTCATTTTAAAGGCAAGATGACCTGTTTCTATATTATTCTTTCTTTCGTCAACAATACCCCTTCCTATATTTGACAATGAGGAAAAGTATCTCAGCTACGCAGACCCGGAACGTAAAAGCCACTTAAGCCACTTTAATCCCTTCTTTTGCATAACAGCGTTATTCGGCCGTACTGAGCCTACGCATTGGCAGTAACATAGCTTCGCGTTTTATCCCCAGATCCAAACGTTTCTCAGATTTTCTCACGATCAAGTTCAGGAACTATGTCTAGTACACTGTACACAATCTAGATCGAAGAGTGTTAACATATTATCTATTTTACATAATATATATTTAAAATTATATCCGGTTTGTAGGGATACGTATTATATGACATAGTCTGTATTATGACCTGTGTAAGTATATCCTCATACCCTTTGTTATGGCTTAGTGTTTGACTACAATAAGGATACAAGGTTGGAATAAACATTATTACATTATCTTAGTACCAGAAAAAAGGACATTTCATTTATGAAAGTGGCTTTAGGCCTACCGGGTATTAATATCAAATATAGCAGAGATCGTTCAACTTCACAGCGGTAAAGTAAACTAAATCAGCAGTGTCTAACACTAAATGTTACTAGTTTGACGTCAGTGTGTGTACAGACGTCACAGAAAGATAAACTTTGGAGAGGAATGAGCAATAATTTCAATTGAAAATTACACATTCAAGGGTTTGTTTATATAATTAGTTGTCTGATGCAAGACTTGCAGCAAAATGGAAGTTTCACTGACAAATGTTGCACGCTGTTTGGTTGTTTCAGCTGTTTTAGTTTCCGTTGTTCATATTTCTATTTTAGCTCGCGCGCTCGCAAGAATTGCAGCAGAAGCAAAACAACATTTTCCGTGTTGTATTTTGCGTTCTCTCACGCTTTTCGGTGACTAGTTCCTTTTTCATTCAGGGAACCGAGGCTGCACTCAATAAAGCGCATTTTATCGCGACACTTGTGTTCGAGGTTTGCCTTGTTTTACATGTAGTTAGCCTGTCATTTTTGAGATTTATTTTCAAAAAAAAAAATTGATCCTAAAACTCGAAACGAACAACTGGGCTCATTTCAAGACCGTAAAACTTTGATGACGTAAAGTACTGAGATGATTATGACGTCATATCACTTCTTGAGCTCTCATATTATTCAGTTGGAAGTTCCAAAATTAGTTGTACATGTCTTTAATTGAAATATTCTGCTCTCTTGAAAGTGTAAATTCCAACTTGGCACACAGTCAAAAGTAAGTTCGTATATCGATCAGCAAACATGGTAAAGTTTGCAAATTTCGTTTTTCAGTCTAATTTTTTCAGTTCCTTGAAGAGTTCCTTGAAGAGTCGTGATATCATAAAGACCTCAGTTGCAAATAGGAAGTAAAACGTCACTTGTGATGCACTTAAATTTCCTCCCTTTTTCCCTCTTTATATCATAGACAAAACTGTTTGATGATTTTTCCCTTTTAATGGTGCAGTCAATATAATGACGTTCAAAAAACACAGATTAGATATCGTATTTCTCAGATGGTTATCGCTTACCTAGATTTTTGGCCTGTTCCAGGGTCCGAGATAGTGGAGAAAACGCGAATTGAGAAACGAGTGCTAAAAAACGCGTTCCCTTTCTGTTCGCGCCGACCCTACTTTCTGAGAGTCTGGAACAGGCTACTAGATTTTCCAATGGTATTTTTTGCTTGTGTCACTCATCATATTTCGCACAATAACAGTAAAAATACGTATTTTATCTTAACGTGATCACATTCACGTCTTTTAAGCATTTTCCGCATGTTAAATCTGTCTTCCAGTTTCCTTCATTCCGCCGAATACTCAAAAAGTAACGACTAAGCAAAAACTCCTTATTTAAAGCACCTTTCCTCTTGATCACTCTAAACGCAAGCAGTGCGTTGTTGTTTATATTATTTTCTATCTTTTTTTGTTTGTTTCTTAGTTGAACCATGCCTGGATACGATTTGGCTCCAATCGATCGATCAATAATCGACAAAAAGAGCTTATGTCCCAAATGTGAGGGTCTCCTTAGAGAAGCTGTTCAGACCATAGCATGTGGCCATAGATACTGCAAAACATGCGCAGATGAGATACTAAGGTAAGTTAGTTTTGAATTCTACGACGAAACTTTTAACACAACAACAACAACAGCAACAACAATAATAACAAACAGAGCTTAATAGCGAAATAATTTTACGAAAGTGAAGAACATCGTAAGCTAACGTAAACAAACAAACCCAGTGAAAATCGCCAAATAAACTAGTCGATTGACCGGCCAAAGTACCGTGAGCGTGGAAAGAGTGGTTTATTTCAAATGAATGTTAGGAACTTTGAGGTGAGGAAACCGGGCACAATTAAAATGATTATGTTAATATCTCACACTAACCTAACACAAATGTGCATGCAAAATCTGCATTACTTTGAAGTGCTCAACTGGTCAGTAAAACGAACTGCCATTAGTAGAGGCCCTATTTTGGTACTCTATAGCAAGGTAGTTAAGAGAGAGCCACATGCTTTCCACCTATCCTTATTTAAAAGTGACATAATCCTTTTACTGACTTTTGTTTCCTCCTTGTTTTTTTTTTAGCCAAGCAGTTGGAACGTGTGTGATCGATGGATCAGTGATCAAAAAAGAACAGGTGCGTCTCGTTCAATTTCCTAGAGACAATTCTGCCTATCGCAAGATTTATATCATTTCCCTAATTGTTTACGTTAGTTTTCTTTCCTGATGCAATTGCAATATCGTATGTTAACGTATGTTAGCGTAACTCCCGCGTTTTGTATTGTAGGTTTTCCGGGACAGATTTGTTGAGCGTGAAATTCAATCACTTCAAGTTCACTGCGTAAATCATGAACAAGGTTGTGAATGGAAAGACGAGCTCAGGAAACGAGAGGTGAGAAAGGACTTTCATCTATTTATTTATTTATTATGTATTTTTTTTATTTTTGATGCTGCCTGATAAACACTGTAACTCCTCGCTACCGGAGCTAGGGCATGGGAATTTTTTATGTCTCGAGGCAAAGCTGTGCTGGAGGGAGATATCAAGGGATTTTTTTCCAAGGGAAAACAAACAGTAAGCAGTTTTGAGAGATTTTCCAAGACTCAAGGGAAGAAATTTCAATCCATTTCCATTTTAGCTATTCGTAGGGCCACATTGGTATATAGTCGACGTCACCAGTTTTTATGGTTTCAGAAAAAAAAAGAAAAACTAAAAGTTTTCCTTTGATTTGTTCATTTTTGTAAATTATGATACTTAGAACTCGAATAACTGACATAACTCATTTAAATTGCCTTCTATATAGCCTGTGATAGCACCCTTTGATGATGATGATGATGATGATGATGATGATGATGATGATGATGATGATATTTTTAATTTCTGTCTTCGAGTAAAGCCCGGTAAAACAACTGCCGGCAAAACAGTATGCTAACAAAGGCTTGTCTGTCTCGTCTATAGTCACAGAAGGTGACTGCTCATTCAATACTTTTACGATCCCGTTAGGTTCACGATGCCGTGTGTGAATATGTTCAAGTACCATGCGTACATCCAGAATGCGGTGAACTGGTAACTAGGGCAAATCTGGCAGAACATCTTGAGCAGACGTGTCAGTACAGAATGGAGAAATGCGACTTCTGTAAATCTCCAGTGGTCTTTGCAGTTATAAAGGTGGTTATTTACATTTGTGTAGTCTCCGCACTCAATCAATTCTACTTCGTCTCGAATTACAAACAGCCAGGAGGCCATTCATTGACATAGTTGCAATTTGAAGTTTGAAGTTTACTGAACCCTGCAATGGACGAGCATCCCACCCAGGGCCAGGGGAGTAACAATACTCTGAGTTGCTTCATGTTACGGAAACCTATTTATTTATTTATCTATATTAATACTGTGATATTGTTTCATATGTTACTGCACACGAAACACAGAAAAAAAAATCAATAAAAATAAAAACAAACAAAATAAAATTTGACAAAAACCCCTCCAATGTAATGACTTATGGCTCTGTTCACTATGTACTTTAATCAAGATTGCATTTACTAGAGAAGCCTAAAACGTTATTAAGAATTATTAAATTACTTTGTTTTTATGAACAGGAACACCAGGCAACTCAGTGTCCTTCTGTTTTGATTCCTTGTCCAGAATGCAACCGGAATGACATTCCTCGTGCCCAGGTAAGATAGTGCCATCGCTGAGATCATTGATCGATATCGTTGAGATTTTTGAAACTAAGACTAAAGAGCAATGTCGCTTTATATGCACCTTCCATTAAATACCAGACAGTGGCGACCAATACTGCTGTTATAATAACTTAACTCTGATTTCTCAATATTTATATCTTATGCCATCCACACCTTCTCCAGTACATTGATATGTCTCTTATGCCTTTTAATCTGATCAAAGATCGAAAGAGAATATGCAAAGATTTGTTTCTATAGACATTCATTAGTCTAGCTTTGGTGCTAGGCATAGAGCTAGGGACCTTGATTTTATAGCTATATGACTGGACTCATCGTATATTTTTAGATATATAGGAGCTGAACACTGAGCTCTTAGTCTGAAATTGACGTGTGATTTCTCTTTTTTTTTTTTTAGATGGCTGCTCATGTTGATCCAGTGAATGGAGACTGTGAGGAGGTGCAAGCAAGTTGTCCTTGGACACAGATTGGATGTTCTGAAACCGCGGTGAGAATAAATCTCATATGTCGTTCTACTGAGAAACGCCTCATTATACAATAGGGCGGAGAGTGGCAGGAGAGATGGGGTCAATATCATAGCCAATGTTCGAAGCAGTCCATGTATTTAATTCGCTAGAGCTATTTTAATGCGGCCAAACGTTTTAGCAATGCTTCTCACCCTTCTCAATGAGATCGGATGGCGCAGCTCCTGAGCCAAGAGTCCATTACCCGGAGCGTGCAACTTTCATGCTCCGTCTCTGAAATGACGTTTTCACAAGCATGTATTTTTAGATAAGCCTTTCCCGCGAATTGGTTTGAAGTAGCCAATCAAAAAGCGATTGCGTAAATAATAATTGATTAATGCAGTAGAGCATTTGCCTGAGAAAACAGCCGACGTTTCGCGAGGTCGCCACTTGAGCCCTCGCAAAACGACGTCTGAGTAAGAAGCGCAGAAATTACATACTGATGACGTGCACTACCCAGATCTTGGTAGTGCTTCTGATTGGTTGTGCCACGAGGGAATTTCTTTCAACCAATCAGAAGCACTACCAAGATCTGGGTAGTGCACGTCATCAGTATGCAATTTCTGCGCTTCTTACTCAGACGTCGTTTGGCGAGGGCTCAAATGGCGACCTCGCGAAACGTCGGCTTTTTTCTCAGGCTAGTAGAGCATCGGTGATCAATTGATACATTAGATTAGCAGTGATCAAATCCACGAGCTGTGGGTTGGAAGCCCACCGAGGTCAAAGATAATATTTTTTGCTTACCTCGTGTGTACCACGTTTCCTTACCGGGGCAATGTTCAGTAGGGAATAAAGTATTTTCCTTCGTCACTTAAATTTACACTGCCGAGTTATTCTCTGTTTTCTCGGTTTTATCAATCGTAGAGGACTGATTTAGAATAAACGTTTGTTTGTAAATAGCTCTGCTAAGTCTTCTATCTGGTCCATAAAGTGCCTCTGCTGCGCGACATTTGGTGCTGTCAAACCGAGTAGCAGCTGTGCCTAATCAATCTTCTTTCCTCTTCATTTTCCAGACCATGAAATTGCAAGATAGAAAGATCCATGAAGAGAAAAGTACTCTTCTTCACCTGATGCTGCTCTTCCGAACCGTCATGCAACTTTTTTCAGTTGTTGGAAAGACCATGCGAGAATCGAATCACGCGGCCATGAATGGGGTGAACGTGCCTTCACAAAGAGAACTGGAACGCTATGTTAAGGAGCTTGAGAACGTGCTGAAAGAGAATGGAGATTTAAAATCAAGATTGGTGGAGCAAGAAGAGCGAATACGGGTTCTAGAGAGTTCTAGACAGACCGGTCCTCTTTTAAGTGCAGCATCTGTGCATGACTCAACTTTTACCAAGGAGCTCTCACGGAGAATGAATAACGAAGAGGCAAAAACAGCCGACCTGGAAATTCTGTTCGCTGAAGGTAACAGGCTAAACGAAGAACTTCAGCGCCAGGTTGCTACCATAGCTAGAGACCAGGAAGCTTCCAAAGGAACTATCAGCAGACTGCAGAGACAGTTTGAGTCCATGAGCCATTCACTAGCGTTGCGTAATGTGATGATGACTGACTTGGATGATTTTGTAAGACAGCAGGAAGTCTCCAGTCAGGATGGGACTTTGGTTTGGAAAATTTCCAACTTCGCTAAAAGACGACAAGATGCAATATCCGAAAGTCAGACGTCCTTTTACAGCCCATGTTTCTATACAAGTCGTTATGGATACAAGATGTGTGCGCGCATCTACTTGAATGGTGACGGCATTGGCAAGGGAACGCACATCTCGATATTCTTCGTCGTCATGCGTGGTGAGTACGACGCGTTAAACCGCTGGCCATTCAGACAGAAGGTCACATTCATGCTGCTTGACCAGAACAGTGTGGAACACGTAATCGACGCCTTCAGGCCTGACCCTAACAGCTCATCCTTTCAGAGACCAAGAAGAGAGGCGAACATCGCCAGTGGGTGCCCTACATTCTGTCCTCTTTCGGAGATAAACAACCACGGCTATGTGCTAGACGATGTCATGTTTGTCAAAGTCATAGTTGATACCGCGGATTTGTAAAGAATTTGACGACTGTTCATGAGTAGAGAGAATTAATATGGAATTGAACATCGTTTCACCCCATATTTACATTTTTGCATCTGAAAATATGTGATTTCCTTAGAAATCGGAAGACACAACAAAGAACGTAAATAACAAGAAGGACTGCTCTCACTGAGCTTTTAACACATGAGATGTCTCTACGTGAATAAGCCAGTTTACGTATCCGTCCGATACCATGTCAGAGTATTGCTATTGGCCATTGCGGTTAAAGAAGGACATCTGCAAAATTGTTTTTTCCTCATTCCAACTTGACTGCAATGGGGTACTCTAAATTAGTTTTTGCTAGGTAATTATTTAACTTACAGAAAAGATATTTAAGATGGTTATGGCCCTTTAAAAGGACATTTACTGTAGAGGTTTGTTCTTTAAACCATGAGAAATAATTTTTTTTTAAAGAAAATGTGCGAAAGTTAGGAGATTGCCATTGGAATTAATAGCCTTTTTGTTCATTTTATTTAGGATTTGGCGAACAAACCGGCAACTTGAAGGAGCACATATTTAACATTAGAGTCTAAATGAGTTTTTGCTAGGTAATTATTTAGCTTACAGAAAAGATATTTAAGATGGTTATGGCCCTTTAAAAGGACATTTACTGTAGAGGTTTGTTCTTTAAACAATGAGAAATAGTTTTTTTTTAAGAAAATGTGCGAAAGTTGGGAGATTGCCATTGGAATTAATAGCCTTTTTGTTCATTTTATCTAGGATTTGGCGAACAAACCGGCAACTTGAAGGAGCATGGAATAGCTGATCATGCTCTGTGATCGTCGAGTTGTTTTTGTTAACCCAGATCCAGTATGCTATTTATTGTACTGTAGTTAGGCTGGACTTAAATGGGTTTTTCTCCGGGTACTCCGGTTTCCCTCTTAAAATAATAATAATATTAATAACTTTATTTATGTGTAAAATTGATCTAGACACTTATGTCTAAACAATATATATATATATATATATATATATATATATATATAAAATAATTTTCTATATAATTCAAGTAGTCGTAATGAAAATACTAACTAACTAACTAACTAACTAACTAACTAACTAACTAAATAACTCAGAACTAACTAACTAACTAGCACTAACCACTAACTTAAAATTATTATTAAAATTTTAAATCCTCAGTCTAAATTGCCTCAAATCTTTGTAGTTTAATGAATAGTTAGAATGGACTACACGTACAAGTGTTTTTAGGTTTATTCACACTTTTCAGTTGCACGTGACTTTAAGTTAGGATTTTATAATGACTGATCCCTCGGATTTGTAACACGGGATCCTTAGTGGTATTAAATAAAAAAGTTGAGAAAGGTAGTTCTTTGTGTGTTTTGACGTCGCTTGTTCATCCCCATCTCAAGATGTGCCTGCATGCATCATTGTGCATTAGGAATTAATACACAAAAAATAGGTTCAAATCGTGACAAGGCAAAAAATAAAACAGATTAGAGAAATTCTACCAGATCACTGAATGGATTAAGAAAAGCGCAGTAAATTAAATCGAAGAGCATAATGCTCTCAAATAATCTTTCTTGGTTTATAATTTGATAGAACTTTGAAGCTTTTTTCTCCACAAACACCTACTTGTCGCATCGTTTATCATGGAAATGCCTAGATGTACTCCTACAGATTTTCAAACTCTTAACTTCAGTCCCGCTGGCTATGGCCCTCTTGGTGGCCATCCGCTGACTGATGTGGTACACGTTTAACAGTGATGAAACGCATGACGCATGCGTAGTTTCCGCCATGATTTTGCAAAGAAAATACAAACAAGTTTGCAGACCCACCTGACCATGGAGTGCCTGTGCTCACACATTCGCAACAAAAATATCTTGTGACAGACACTCTCTCCTCCGCAGAGGCTCCTGTTAGTAAACACCAATGAAAGAAAAAAAGAGTGTCTCCGCAGAGGCTCCTGTTAGTAAACACCAATGAAAGAAAAAAAGAGTGAAGCGGCCCCGCGCGCGTTAATTTTTCTCTCTTCCCAGCCCCCGCGCGCTTTTTCCCAAGTGTGCAGTCAAGGGGCGACTGTAGGAGGCCTCTGCGGAGGAGAGAGACGCAACGTCACATGAACGCAAATTGTCAGTGACTTTAATTATTATACGACATTCAAATTTGTCACGCAATCGTCTGTTATATGTCTGCGCAAGGACGATAGATGCCCATCTTCGATTACATTTTTGGCACGCGAGGGCCAAATTTGTCACACAATCCTTAGGGATATGATTCCATAAAAAACAGTGCCTGGTTTGTCACGCAATGTCACATGAATTATAGAGACTGCACGCAGTCCATTGTAACATGGGGCGTGACGCGGTAGAACCGTACCCCATGCGGCAAACACGTGTTATGTACGAAAATTAAAAGGACATTCATTCCAAACGTAGAAGGTTAGATACGTTGAGTCTCGATTTGAAACACGTATATATTTATCTGTGTAACGTTAATCCGGCGGCAAATCGTTAACTTATCTCTTTTTTATTTTTTTGATTTATTGTCACATGACATGTCACGTGAGGCAAAAAATGGGCGGCGATATCTAATTTATGCAGATTTCCACATGTTCTAACAAATGTAGCCGTAGATATGGGCGATCGTTCAGATTTCCCAAGGTTGGAAGGGACTAACATTACAATTTATACGTTTTAAAAAGAGCCTTACTCGGAGTAGGAGTACCGTCGAGAAAAGAGTACGAGTGTATCTTAAAATTTCCAATCAAATTATACGTTTCTAGGGCCGTCAACAAGTTGTGAAAATGTGAACATCTTGGTTATGTGTTTTAATCAGCCTCCTCCGCAGGCATCCTTTAGGATCTGTTTAGGGTACTTTGGCGAGAAGAAAAAAAACCGTTTTCATTCTCTCTCGTCCTGAAACATCAGTGTCTGTCGCGCACGTCTCTGAAACATCAAAGCTTGACAGTATTCTAAAATGAAAACTCGGTAGGCCTACCGAGTTTTTATGTTCAAAGATGGCCCAAAAATATATCGACTTGCACGTTTCCAGCTCCGTAGAGTCCTTCGTTATTAAAATAAGCGTTCTGCGCCTTGTCTGGCGTGACAAATGGAAACGGACAATTCGTACTCGATCTCGAACTCGTACTCCAATCTTAAGTCCAATTTATGTTTGAACTCCTTGATCAGAAGCGACAAGTTCTGTCTTTTATTCTTGTATCAATTTCCAGTGTAACAAAATAAATGTGTGAATCTCAATTCTTTTGTTGTGCTTTTTCTGTCAGTGATTTTATCCTATATAATAGTCTTCCGGGAATAGGTTTTTCTCTTTGTACTGCGTGAAAATTAGTTGGCAACACGTCAATACCGCCGTCATAACTTCCTGTAGGCATTGCAGACATTCGTTTATTCGTTGTTGCCCGTAATTGCGTGACAAATTTTAGACTGCGAGTAGTCTCTAATTTTGGCGATAGCGATCGTGGAGCGGGCAAAATACACACACGCGAGCGCGAAATTCCGGGAAGACGCGACGCGACGGGAGCGCGAAAAATGAGGGGAAATTAGAGACTACTCGCAGTCTAGACAAATTTTAAAAAGTCTCTGACAATTTGCGTTCATGTGACGTTGTGTGACAAAAATTCCCTAAAGATTGTGCGACAAATTTGACCCTCGTCTGTCAAAAATGGGCATATCGTCTATCGTCTATCGTCTATCGTCTAGCGTCCAGAATCCAGCGTCTGGGTTTTAGCACATGCCGATCTAATGTCTCTCAATAATTCACGCGGATTTCCGTCCATCCTGTTAGTAAACTTTTCAATTTTGCAGACAAGGGGTAAAACTCAGCTCTCGAAGAATGGAAAGAAAAACATGAGGTTCTTTGTTATCCTGTCGCGATCAACAAAAACAAGGAGCTTTTTTTTCCTCTGGCTTTTCAACACAGGTTATTCGAGCAAAAATATATGTGTGCGAGTGTGCGAGCGATTGAGACTATAATAAAGTTATTTGATTTTGATTTGTAAAAACCGCCTGCCGCGAGAAAACGTGCCTCGCTTTTGCATTGAGCCGAGCACAACGAGTGTGTAACTGTGCGCCCCAAAATGTATCATTGTACAATCTCTACAGGAATGATCACAAGCTGCGTTTATTCCCTTCCAACTGATGTAATTTTCTCACTATTTCGAAAACTTCAGTTTTCAGTGTCTTATTTTATTTATTTAATTTGCAATGTCTGCTATTTCTAGTTTCTCCGAAAGTTCTAAATACGTACAGAAACCCATCAACTGGTACGGGCGAAACTCGATTCGTGCTTGTTCAGCGTATGTCTGTATAAATATTCTCGCGTGAGCTTTAAAAGACTCAGTCAATGCGTCTGTGATTCTTGTCACCTTCTTCAGTTGCAAGTTTGAACCGCATTCTTAGATTTTATGAAAAATGTTTCGCTTCCACAAATCATTTTTAAACTGAATTAGACTACGGGAAGTCTCTCTTTCCGCTCTGACAGGAACAGTCGAGGAAAACGAGAAAGCGGGCGAGCGACCGCGAAATCGCCTGCGGGGTTGAAACGTGACGCCGGGGCGTGTCGAGCCGCTAGTGTAGTGAGACTATCCCTGAGCGGAAAGAGAGACTGCTCGAAGTCTATAACTGAATTTCAACATATACTGCACGTGATGAACCCTCTTTGATGCATGTATATTCGTAACATAAGCCTTCAAACGTAGTTCTTTCTGATCCTGATATTGAGCGACTGAAGCGGGAAACATCTCCCAAGACTCAGCGAACTTCTATCACTGCTTTACTGACAAACGAAAAGCGCACGATGAACACGAGCAGCCGTGAGGAAAAACCTCCCCGCCCCCCCCCCCCTGTCGGTTTTTGGCAAGTTGCAAACCAAATATTTCTTGGCTTTTATCCGAAACTTGCTGGGCGGATTAGGGTCATTGAACACACCATACTGGGTGGGTTCCCAAGTGAACCCACCGGGTTTCAACTTCTTTTATTTACTTTGACACAGTTTTTCACTAGCTAGCTCTGGCATGGCGTTAAGGCAGGACAAATTTCAAAACAATCAGGTATCATATACTAAAACCAAACCAATTACAAGATGCAGACAATCAAATGAGCCAATGAGAACTCGTAGCAAATACATGTGACCAGTACCAAGCGTGGAGAAAACAACGTTCAAGGGCGAAACAAAATTTGGCTGTCACTGCAGTATACGTTCTTACGTAAAGTCTACTTAACTGTCTTCTCGGCCGGGTCATAGCTGTTGTTGTTCTGTTTTTCTTGTGTGTGTGTTTTTTGTTATGTTTTTACCAACTGCTCTTGGTGTAGCGACATTTATTTCTCGTGACAGCAGCAAACAAAAACTGGCAAAAGATGTGTCATCTTGGCAGCCCCGCTAATAAAAGATGTGTCATCTTAAAAGCAGGAATGTTTGCCACCGTCACAAAGAAACAAAAAGTCTTCCGCTGATTGAGTTTCAACCAGGGTTTCAACTCTTTCTTTTTGTTTTCTTTTTTTTTTTTTCATTTCTCGTGACAGCAGCAAACACAAACTGGCAAAAGATGTGTCATCTTGGCAGCCCCGCTAATAAGAGATGTGTTATCTTAAAAGCAGGAATGTTTGCCACCGTCACAAAGAAACAAATAGTCTTCCGCTGATTGAGTTTCAACCAGGGTTTCAACTCTTCCTTTTTTTTTTGTTTTTGTTTTTGTTTTGTTTTTTTTTTCTCAAACTTCATTGCTATGAGAAGTGAGAAGACTATTTATGGCTCAGGTTGATCACGTATTTCGCTAAAAGCTGCTTTCCGACTTAAGGTCGCTGCTTTGAACTTTTTAAATATTTCTATGTTCATTTTGCCAGTTCGGGACTTAGTTATGCAGGCCGCTCTCGTCCTTAACTCTATTTACTGTGGCCGAGTAGGCTGACAAATTGTTTCAAGAAATTATCTGAGCACAAAGGCTTTGTAACCATAGCTTTCGTTTCTTATTCACAGACGGGTCATTATTATTATATGTTTGTTTGTCGTCGTTGTTGCTTTTTTTTGCTTTTTATCAACTGCTACATATTTCTTGTGACAACAGCAAACACAAACTGGCAAAAGATGTGACATCTTGGCAGCCCTGCTAGTGATAGACTGCGAGTAGTCTCTAATTTTGGCGATGGCGATTGTGGGGTGGGCGAAATACACACACGCGCGCGCGCGAAATTTCGAGGCGACGTGACGCTAAGGGAGCGCGGAAAATGAGATCTAATTTTCGGCGCTCCCTTCGCGTCGCGTCGCCTCGAAATTTCGCGCGCGCGCGTGTGTGTATTTCGCCCGCTCCACAATCGCCATCGCTAAAATTAGAGACTTCTCGCAGTCTATGCTAGCGAAAGATGAGTCATCTTAAGAGCAGGGGTGGTTGCTACCGTCACAAAAAAAAAAAACAAATATTCTTCAACTGAGTTTCAACTCTTCCATATGTTTGCTTAAACGTTACTCCTGTGAGAGCTGAGAAGACTCGTAATGTTACTCAGAGGGATTAGCCTGTATTAACTAAATTATGGACGGGCAAAATGGACATTGCAATAACTGAAATTTCAAATATCTTTCCATAAATCAGAGTTAGTAAGTGGCAAAAATACTGTCAACTTAGTGGACAGTCCTTCTAACAGAAGAGGTGCCTCTTCCATCGTCTGACTTGTTTATTAGACCGAAAAAGTAAAGCCGATTTCAAACACTACTGATTTCTTCTGATTCTTTCCTTAACATCTTACTGCAACCAGACCTCGGCTTGTAAACAAATTAATGTGGAGTAGCTAAAATTAATTTTAATAAATAAATTTGGTATCCAACTTGTCATACAATGCTGTTTTGCGTTTGTTTGGTCCACACAAATTCCCGCCGAAATTATAGACATCATAGTGCTTTTATTGAGCACTGATCACTGATCGGGGGCGTTCCTGCCTTTACGCGAAATACGCAAATGCGTACCAGAATTTCTCGCCTTTAATATGATATTTTTCTATTTGACGGCTTATAATATAGAAGTGGAAATTAGAACTCAAGTATAAGTAGATAAGGTAATGTTGTGCAATTTCAATATTGGCATTTTCTTCAACACACTTCACAGTACGGAGAAGTGCGCCCGGACGTATTATATTCTCTCTTCGTCTTGTACTTTCAAGTAAAACTGATATAAGTGCGTGCAATTGTATAACAGGAGATACAAACACTGCTGGAAAACGAAATTAGCTGTAGCCTTTGTTATTATGCGAGAACGACAATACGATTGAAATAATAAATGTTTATTCTGACTGTAATCATAATCTGTAACTATGTTTTTTTCCCTTCGGCTAAGGGAAGGACCATTAGAAAAGTTATGGGGGGGAGGGGGGGGGGCGAGCAAAGTACAAAAAAATTCATGCAACGGAAGATTGAGTGAAATAATTCATACACAGCGAGTAGCCCAGAAAAAAAGTTCCTGCATACGGAAAAAATATATTTTCCTACAAGGGAAATGTCAACAAAAAATTCGTGCAGCTGGAAAATCCCCCCCCCCCCCCAACACCTCAATAACTTTTCTAATGGTCCGTCCCTAAGTATCAATCTGACTTTGTGCGTACTGCCAAAAAATGTCTGGGAACGCCCCTGCTGATCGAAGCCGATCCAAAATAGTGGCGAGAAAAACCTGGCATGTAATTCATGTAACTTCGCGTTTGTGATTAGCAATGATTTATAGCTGTAATGAGTCGACGAAATCTTAAATGCAACCAAGCCATGTCTGAGATAAATAACAACGCTGTTAAATTCAGAGAATTACAGATCGAACATGTGGGGTCGTCTCTCATATACCGGATATGTGGCTTTGTTCAGTCCTTGTAGCCCTCTAATATTTTCCCATGCCGACAAGACTACTGAGCTAGCAGCTACAATTATACCGGTAAGGGAAGGTACGTTTTTTCTTGGGGGGGGGGGGGGGAGGGCTGGGGAATTTTGGGATTTTTTTCCCAAAAAAGTGTTGGCCCTCCCTTGCGTTTTAATGAAAACACTCCTGACCCCCCCCCACCCTTAGGTGACTGACAAAAGTGCGACCCTCCCCTCACTACTACATGGTATGTTCCATGCTGTAGAAACCTCAGAACGTTTCGCTTGTGAACGCAAAGTGTTTGAATATGAATATATGTCGATATTGAATGTGTGCACGCTGAAACAAAGAAAATGCGAACAATCAGTGTGGGATATTTACGTTTTATAGCTGAAGTTTGAATATGGAAGTAATTGAGTATTATAACAGTTTCAACATAAAATATGTAAGGGAAAATACACGCGCTTCTTTCTCCGACTAGCCGGCATTGCTGCTGGTTATTTTAACAGAAAGGTTTATTTGTTTAGCATGCGAAATCTGCCTCTCAAAAACAAATATTTCCTACATTTCCGACAGGGTAAAGCGCATTGTTGGATCTACTAGTAACTCTTCAGAACTAGACAACTCAGGAGATCAGGCAGCGGATAGCCAACAGCAAGAGGCTGAAGAAACGATACCTGAGTCAAGTACTTCTCGATACGGACGCAAAAGGACACGAGTCCTCCGAGAAAAACTATGTGCCATGGCATAATATACTTGTACAAATGCAACCTAGTACCTATAACAAAACACCAAATTAAATCAAAGTAGGTGAAAACAAAAACTTAATCTGTAAGAAAAATGGAAAGCAACATCACAAAAATTCTCATTAAAAAATTCCGGAAAAGATTTGTGACCCTCCCTTGAATAGCTCACATGAGGTATGGCCCTCCTCTTTTGGTGCTCACTTTCACTGATGATCCTCACCTCTGAGGCCCCAGCCCTCCCCCCCCCCAAGAAAAAACGTACCTTCCCTAATGATTTTGCGCGGCTTACATACAGATTCAACTTAACAGAGTCCACTACGCGAGACTTTTGTAAAGGACAGCAGGGAAGATTTTTCTAATCTTGTTCACTGTAGTCTAGTTTGAATTTATCCCATTGTTTGATACAAAACGAAAACAAGATGTCGATTCCCAGACTTCAAGTATAAAGTCAATCTAATCACATCGCTTTTAGGCTTCGGAAACGAGTGCACTGACGGTATTGGAAGGAAAATAACCACTGAAATCAGCGTTTAACAACCATTTGACATCGCATCGTTGCTCAAGAAAATGAAACCAGAAACTGCAAGAAAACACTTCATTGATCCTTTTGGTTACTGGCATCCGGTGACAAATAATAATGTACAAAAGTCAACAGTCAAATACTAGTCGCATCCAACGAACAGAACAAGCGTCATTATTTTGCTTTTCGTCGCGTTTTTTTATTTTTGTTTTTTATTTTTCGATTGCTTATACCTTGAGCGGTCTCAGCATGCTGCAGATAAATTTTATAAATGAGTTTTTGGTTCGAATTTCCTATTCGAATTTCCTATTTCCTGTTTCCTGTTTCCTATTTCCTATTTCCTATTTCCTATTTCCTATTTCCTATTTCCTGTTTCCTGTTTCCTATTTCCTATTTCCTGTTTGGTGCTAAGTCGAAATTCGATTGTTTATGCCCTATTTCGTAAAAATCCTCACCACTGTTTAACGATAAGCCATCTAACAATTATCCCACTGCTTCTTTTCAAGGGAAGGTAGCTTTATGACTTCGCGTGTATCGTTCCGACAAGGTTTGTCCTCGTAACCTTGCACGTTTGCATGTATAGCCACAATTTTAGGAAGACTATTGTGCTCCAATGCAACGAATAGCCACCACAGTCTTCGTCTTCGATGTCAGTTTCTTTATGCATTGTATTAGTTGGAACGCTTCTTCGTAAAGACCTTTCCAGAAATGGACTCTTGTTAACTTGGTCGAAGTTTACAGCGAGAAGTGTTCTCTCATTACTGCTTTCGCGTCCGGAGAGTGTGGAATGAATGGATAATTCTGGAGCGCACGAACCGTCGTCCTTCATAGATTCACCAGTTATGGCTGTTGCGTTTTTAAGTCTGTCAAACACCGTAGTGGTCTGCTCATAGCCTTTTCGCAACGTCCTTGGAAAAAGATCTTTTTCAACTATCGGATCGTCAGGTTCCGGTGATCTAACTTGTCTCCTGCCAATCAGCCGTCCTCTGTGATGCTCATAATTACCCTTCAGAGCTAAATAATGCTGTGCCTTGTTGGGAATTTCTAGTGCATTATGAAGCTTTGACTGGGTTCTTCCATGAAATTCGGAACTTCTGGTTTATACATTGTGTCATGGTACGCTGAAAGCCCCTGTTCAAGACGCGGAGGAAAATGAGATAGGCGTGATATCTTTTGGAGGGATCCCGTTCTGCGATGCTGTCTTTCTTGTCGATAGGCTTCCTCGCGATTGCGTTTGTCAGGGTTCGCTGAAACCCCACTTCAAGACGTGGCGAGAAGAGAGGAACACGTGAGATATATTGAAGAGGGTCTGTTCTGAGGTGCTTCATTTCTTGTCCATACAATCGCTCATGATACACGGAATTTCCCTCTAGCCCAGTCCGCTTTGGGTAAGGAAGGTGATCACATGTACAGTGGCAGATCAGAGTATAGCAATGTTGAAAATCTTCATTACAAGTTCCACTGCACACGCATGTACGCTGGTAACCGTAATCTATTCGCCTTTTCCTGTTCTGAGTTATACCTTCAGTCGGCGGAAAGATTGGTTGTTCCGCACATAACATAGTATTCTCCAATGCAATGCACGTTTGTGCCTCATAGCGATCATAAAGAGGAGAAAAATGAGATTTTTGTGATGTCTTTGTGATCAGTGATGTGTATGCATCGTTCAGAACGTTCAATGGCGATGAGCGACCCCCGAAACCCACA
This sequence comes from Siderastrea radians, assembly GCA_964017195.1. Lineage (NCBI taxonomy): Eukaryota > Metazoa > Cnidaria > Anthozoa > Scleractinia > Rhizangiidae > Siderastrea > Siderastrea radians. The sequence goes on from OZ024895.1 coordinate 22,250,578, forward strand.
GTAGAGCATTGTGAATGAAGATACCGCTTTCCGCTGAGGGAAGGTTTCACATCAAATTAAAAACAAACAAAGTAAAAGCATTTGTCAGTTACATGTTTAGAATAGAAAAGTGAGACGTTATTTTTTGTACATTGGTATCGTTTCTTATATTTGAAGAAGGCCGAAAAGTGTTACACGAGTTAAGAGAATGCCCAGTTTTCGCCCTCTTTTCCACGTGACCTCCCTACGCGGGTGGTATATATCTGCTGATAGCCTGCTAGTTAAGAACCAATCACCTAGGCGCCCTTGTTCATATCCAGAGGTTGACTAAGTGTACAAGCATCGTTGATATTCATCAAGAGCTTCTTGTTTAAAAACCAGTTTGTTTCAAGTGACTTCATATACGTCGATGCAACGTGAAAAGGTGTGGACTTAGGTAACTTAGGTAGTGTGGACTAAGGTAACTTGTGGACTTAGGTAATTTTGGTATACCAGTAGGTGTGTACAATGCGTGAAATAAGACCGTACGATAACCTGCCGGTCAGCCAGCTAGCCTGCTCGTCAGCTGCCTAATTTCTTCAGCCAGCCAGGTGACTATTTTTCCAACCAGTCAAACAGTCTACCTGCCGGCAATCTTCAGGAATCTTTTGTAATTTTCATGCGGTAGTCAAATTTATTTGGTATTCTTCACCCATAACAGGTTTTGGCCGATGTCTTTTGTGAGTAAGCTTTTTTTTTTTAGCACACCTATCTCACGCATCAGCAGCCAATTGCGCAGCATCATCTGGAATGCGAGCTCACGATTGGATAAAACGTAACAACAGAAGAGGTCATTACAAAAAAAAAAAACGAGCAGAAAATGCAAAAAAATTTGGGCGGGCGAAGGGTTTGGATAAATTCTCTTCATTAGCATGCATTGAAAGGGAAAATTTGAAAGAAGACCCTCTGTTTACATCAGCTTAGCCTAGCGGAGTAGGCTTGTGTATGATGTGTACGTACTCAGTGTCTCTTCGAAACGAGTGACAAAAAGCTGAATGTGTTTTGTCTCCTCCGGCCGAAACATTGCTTGAAAATCATTTTGAAATAGTGAGTGAATCCGTATTTTCGGTAAAGTATTCTTTTTGAAAAGATAGCCAATTAGACAGGTCTGAAAGGGTCAACTGTTAATGTCTTACAATTTAACCATCCCACCATCAAAAAGCTGAATTTTTAACCGTAATGCTGTTAATCTACTTCCCATTGATCGACATTGAGACCCGCCATCTTTCATTGATACAAAAATAAACTAAATAGCTAAAATAGATAAGAAGGAAAAACTGACATAATATACGATAAAATACGATAAACTGTAAAACTCACACATTTAGAAATTGTAACAAGAAATTTTAGGGTTATCCAAGCAATTCTTAATCTTCAAAATGCGCGGGCGATGCGCGAAGGTCAGGAACGATACAGCTGGAACGCTGTTGGACGGAGAAATGGCAGGGAAAAGATTCGGAGAGCACTCACACTTGCTGCGATGTGGCGCTGTTACAATTTAGTGCCAAGATACTGGATCGTTGTAACTCGTCGGCAGTGGCAAGGCAGAAAGATTCAGGAACAAACTGGAACTCGGAAGCTGTTTATTCGTAGACTTCGCACGTACACTCTAGTAGCTTCTGGTAACTCAGAGTTGTACAGTACGGAGGATAATTTAGTATGGTCGGTTCACAACGTAATTCTCGGTTGTACAGAACATATGGTAACTGAGGATTACTCAAAGAAAGCTAGTTGCATGGCCTTCTTAATATATGCTCATAATATGCTAATATGGTGCGGTAAGCCTTTCAACCTAAACTAAGGTCGTGTTCTATTGGGATCAACCGTTTTTGGTTGGTTAACTTGGTTGGGTTTTTTCGTGTTCTATTGGAAAAAAACCGTTTTCGGTTGGTTTGGTTGATCAACTTTTTCAACCAGCTCTGACTGAGGTCGGTTGAAACGGTTGAAAACGATGGGTAGCGTCTGCTGACATGTTGGCAAGCATCAGTTTTCACGCATTGCGTCATTATAATTTGCACGCGCAATCACGCGTAAACGGTGAACATGAATGAACAACTTTATTAAAGTGTCAGCCAAAAACGTATTTCTTCTCATTCGAATTTTTTTCTTTAAACTTGCTGTCTGATAAATAAGGGACGACATTCTCAAAATAGCCCGTAATACGACTGGCAGGTGTCCTCTCCGTTTACAGTAACAATGTTGCTATATATTCCAGTTCATCGTCCGATTCACAATGTGGTGGAACCAATTCTTCTAGCAGTTCTTGCTACGAGTAGCGCTTCCGCCATCTTGTCAACCTTGGCAGAAAAAGTTGAGGAAGTCTGGAAATGACTATGCCCAGTTACAACCGCGTGTCAACCAAGAACGGTTGAAAAAGTGTTCTATTGGAAACCTCATCCGTTTCAACCAAAACCGGTTTCGGTTGAAAGGGTTGATCCCAATAGAACACGACCTAAGTTTACTGCAGAGTAAATAACTAAAACAATTATCATTATTAAGGTGTTTCGATACAGTTTTTTTGGGACCATACCTAACTTTTTGAATTGGCTCTTAGACAGTCTTCTCCTTGTCAGATCAAAGTGAAATTTCCAATACTTGTTGGTTTTGGATTGAACTTTAGCGTGGTTTACATTTTGTGAAAATCGATATTTCCATGACAACGATAAACAAAAATCCTCGAAAACACTAAAATTGAAATTTTCCGTGATCCAGATTTCACTTTGAAAAGCAAATACCAACATCTTAAACTGTCGTGTATGGCAAACAAAATATACAAGAACAAAAAAATTCTGTATGTTTGTTTTGAAGTAAATCGCAAAAAAATTTTCGACCTTAGTTTTTGTATAGTGATAGTAATTGCACCGAAAAATAATCAATGCTTTGATGAAATGGCTAGAAAATACTTTCAAAATGCATCTTTTACTTACTATTTTACGCCTAGAAAGTTTTGTTGAAACTGGTGTTCGCGAACTCGAGAACGAATTGTTTTTCCAAAATCATTCGCGTAATAATTTTGTGATAAGAACGGCTCGATGGATTTTTTTAAAACATTAAACACGCGTGCTTGACGATGTGACCAATTTTAGTATCGAGTCTTATTAACATTGATTCACTGGAACACCTTTAGATTTAACGTTAAAGAGGACGTATGAACCGCCGGAAAAGCTTGCGTTACATATTCACATTTGGCAAATAAATGCCAATATATTCGTGCTATAACTATTTCAATTTGCGTCTAAGCTGTGAATAGTGACTCTATTTGGTTTTCCTTTTCCTGATGTCGATTTGTGTAAAGGTTTACTCCCTTTTCTATCAGACTTCTTTTCAACATAAATGTTCAGCTTCACAATGGAACAAGTATTTATCAAGGTTCTTTGTTGTCTTCCAAATACAAGTCTAAAGATAGATAAAAATAATCATAATCTGCGCTGGAAAAAAACAGTCATCTGCCAAACATAACTGTTTTTTACAACTGCATGTAAACATATTCATGAATCACTAAAATTCAGTCTTAAAACCAGAAGACTGTTGTTATGGACAGCTTGACATCTAAAGTAATAAAAAGTCACCCATGCACTTTTACTTTGCGGGTAAAGTTGTCTCCATATCTCGACGTTTTAGGTTTTACATTTGACTGACAAAAACGATGAAATATTTTTAGTGTGATCAGATAACCCTTAATTGGTCAGTCCTTTGGCTACTGTCTCACCTTGTGCATTTCTCTGGCATAACCGGATATTCACTACTGTATTTTTGTATTACGGAACTAAGGCTCACTGATTTTCTCCTGGTCAAGCGTTACCTTAGTTGATATCAACCAACCTTTGTTAATATTATGGGTAACAGTACGGAAAACGGAAGAGAAAAACATAATTGTCTCATCAGTTGCTGATGGAAATTGTTTTATTTCACAACATTTGTGTACAATTACCTTGAAAAAACTCCATGTCAGCCATATTACTATATGGTAACTTAGGCCAGTGAAGGTACTCGCGGGACCCTTGCGATTTAACCTTACCTTCTAGGCAGTGCAAATACAATTTAATCTTCTGCTATTAAATAGCAATTATTTTCCGGTTGAAAGATGCTTTTACTTGAGTTTTCTATATGCGAGATAACGAAAATGCAACTTTCACTCATATTGTTAATAGTAGCCTCAGAGTAACATGTTATATCAGACTGAAATTCAAATACAGATTCTATATGCTGTAATTATTCAGGACAATTTATTTTCTATCATTTTCATAAAATATCAGCCTTGGTGTATTCTTAGAATGTTCTTAGACGTTTGGTCAATCTGGAGCTCAATGTTCTATTAAAAGGGTGTTACATTACAAAGTGTATCTTATCAGATCATCACGAAACTTTTCGAACACGTTTTAGTTCAGCCACACCAGCTGTAATATGAAAAAGCTGTAATAATATATAGATTTAGCCAAGCCTAAAAGCGGAGCCCCCTTTTTGTTTTGTCTGTTAAGTTAATTTTAATACTTATTTCTTTCTTCGTGACAAGCTGCCTATCAGCATGAAAATGCTGGTGTTTTTCCTGCAAAATGTGTTCGAAACGCCGTAAAAACCATGGTTGTGGACGGAAAAAACCAAAAAGCACTAGCTCTGCTATATTTGGCGTCGAAACCGCTGCGAAAAGCTGCGAACTCAAGCGGTGTGCCGACCGAGTTTGAACAGAACCGACGAGGCAAATTTGAACTTTTTGCCTGAACTTTATCGCCTAATTTCTTTCGCCTAAATTGAACTTTTCCCCTTCCACCAAAAAGACAACTGGGTGTTCTTTTGAACTTTTTTTTTCCATTAACAAATTTGTTTTTCTTTTGTTGTCTTTGCTTGTTTTGCTACAACGCGGGTCAACATGCGGTTTCGCGCCAAAAACACACGGGATTCAGCACAGGGTTATATCCAGTGTATGAAGTGTATTGGTAGCCCTCTGGTGCGGACGGACGGACGTACGGACGGACGGTCACGTGACTATTACGTCACTACCAAAATTTACGTCACTACCAGTTTCCGTTGTTGTTGCAGAAATCGTTATGCAAAACATCGAAGAACGAGCTCTCGCAACTTACAAACGAACACTACCACTCTGGCTACGTTACGTTGACGATACCTTTACAGCCGTACACAAAGACGAAATCGACGATTTTCACGAACACCTCAACGGACAAAACGCCGACATACAGTTAACTAAGGAGATCGAGGAAAATGGTAAAATACCTTTTCTAGACTGCTTAGTTACCCGCGACAAAAACGAACTACGGACGACAATTTACAGAAAACCGACACATACCGACAGACTACTCGACCAATCATCTTACAACCCAACTTCTCACAAAGCTACGACTATACGGACCCTGACAAGACGCGCACAACTAGTTTGTGACTCACCTGACAGCTTAACGGACGAAATCAAGTACTTAGACAACGTTTTCAACAAGAACAATTACAACCGGGACTTTATTAGACACAACACTTACAGAAACTCCGAACCAAACGCTACGAACACTAACACGACACCTGTCACTACTGCAACCATACCTTACATCGAAGGGACTTCTGAAACTATCGCACGAATCCTACAACTCTGCAACATCCGCGTTGCTCACAAACCTATCACTACTTTACGACAGCTACTGACGAACGTTAAAGACAAAGACGAACCGAGCGACAGACGGGGAGCAGTTTATAAAATCAAATGCTGCCACTGCCAGGCCACTTATATTGGTGAGACCGGCAGAAATCTGAACGTCCGACTGACTGAACGCAAACGAGCGACTAGAAATGGTGATATCAACAATCACATTGCTGAGCACCATTTAAAAACAAACCACAGAATCGGATGGGACTCTGCTGAATGCGTTACCTACAGTACGGACTACTATCAACGAATCACTCTGGAAAGCTGGTTTACTAACTTAGAACAAACACCACTGAACCGTTGCCAACAGCTACCTGCACCTTACAAACGACTGATTGCCGACAATAACAAGACAGACAAACCGACTTATTTGACTAACAATAGACCTACGGACATTTGACTAACAAAAGACGGATCGAAACGCACCAATCACGTTTTACAGTCTTCACAGCCAATAACATCAGGGCTTAACTGACAGACGACCAATAACATCACGAGATCGTCGACCAATCAGGACAACGACCAGAGACTTATAACATCTACTGACGATTCACAGTTCACTTGACTCTGATGATGACTTCCGCTCAGGTTGTCGAAACGTCAGTCAATGTCACCTCAAACAGTCCTTCTCAGGACTACACTCACCCGGACGATCACAATTTACCGAATTATGAAATAATAATGTCCAGATACTATAAATTCGACGCACTTAGATGAAGGCGATATTTTTTCTGAGCATGTGCAATAGTCGGTCAAGGATTTTAAAAGTTACTTTGTATAATGCAGCGTAGCCTGCGTAGCAAGCGCTTCCGTAGGTTTTTCCGCGAGGCATTTTTTGCTTTTTGGCGGAGCAAATATTGGGGCGAACACAACACTCACCCCAATTTTCGCGCGTTCAAAAAGCGAAAAATGCTTCAAACCTGCGGAAAGCCCGACGGAAACGCTTGCTACGCAGGCTAAATGCAGTGTAGTTTTCTTAGTCATGTCTATTTATTCTTCGATCTCCAGTTCAAACTATACATTCGTGGATAATTAAAAACAGATACTTCTCCTTTTGTTTCTGCGCACCTGTTTATCTGCCTTTGATCTTTTGTTCTAATGTACGTGACCTACTGCTTAATCAATTTGCCGTTTATTCTTGCGCAGCTGTTTATCTTACCCAGCTCCGTTGTCCTTTTGTATTGGCGCGACTGTTGTGCAGGTGTTTATATAACCTTGCCTTATCAGTCAGTATTGTACACTTTTCGCCCAAGGGAAAGTTAGCAATTCAAGTTAAATGGCGGAAAGTAAATTGAAGGTTTCACTAACATAAGAAGAGTAAGGACCATGTTGATTGCCTTCAGCGTGGAATTTAGCGATTAAAAGTGTCGCAGGCCCTGAAAATCGACTACGTTAATCTGACAGAAGATTAAACAATGGAGGTGAGTCGGTCTCGAGTTTGACTTTCGACGTTAAGATGGGGGGGGGGGGGGGAATCCTGTCCTGGTGTCTGCCTTGATGTTTCCATAGACATAAGCTTTCCTTAAATTATCTATTTCCATTTCCAGTAGTATAAATCAGTGCCAGCGAACCATTGCAAAACTGTAAAGAACCCACGGGCCTGGTTCCATCCAGTAGGGTTTAGTAATACGCCTGGCTGCAGCTTGCTACAGAAACCGGTGATAAGCTCGATCTTGTAATAATTCTATGTGGCTTGGGCCCTGCGCAGAAACTATCTGGCTTATCTACGCATTTATCGACCTGGCAAGGCTAAGATGCCTCCATTTCGTCGTGAATTATTTGTTCAAAGATTATCAGTTAACTGTTTGCTGCAATTTTTTGACCAGTTCCACAAAACAAGAGTTTTAATTAAATCGTTTATTTAATGGTAACATATTTCTTTATTTCAGCCTTTCAATTCCACAATCATTCATTGCTGACTGATACCGTACGAAGACTCTAATGCTAGAAACAACCTTGTACAGCAGAATAAATAGCACCAAAGGAAAATACTGTTCGATACCTTTCATTTTTATGGCCAGGCTTGAGGATTTTATCCAGACTTGACGTTAGAACTACCTTGTCTTGGAGAATAAAGGAAAGTACTGCTCGATGCCTTTTTAAGGATTTCAAGGATTTCATTCAAGGTCTTACAAGTTAGATCCACACTAAATGACTCCAAGTTTGACTTCAGAAGAGTCAAAACCGTAAACAACAATAATTTTTGGTGAACCTAAACGGTTTGGAATAATCATGCTCAGACCCTATAAATTCGGTGTATTTAGATAGAAACGATATTTTTTTCTGAACATGTATTTGCAATAGTAGGTAAAGGATTTTTAGAAGCTGTTTTGTATATAGCGGAGGAGGAACATACTTGTCCAATACTCCGACAAATTTATGCATAGCATTGTTAAATGTCTTATTGTTTTGCTTCATTCTTTATTGTTATGCTTTTGTACAGTATTGTTATGTGAAGTGAATACAATACAATGCCATGCATAAATTTGTCGGAGTATTGGACAACCCTCAGGAGGAATGGCGCAGTGTTAAGAGCATTCGCCTCCTATCAGTGTGGCGTGGGTTCGATTCCCGGACTCGGCGTCATATGGGGTTGAGTTTGTTGTTGGTTCTCGTCCTTACTCCGAGAGGTTTTTCTCTGGGTACTCCGGTTTTCCCCTCTTCTTAAAAACCAACATTTCCAATTTCCAATTGATATATGTAATGCGCATGTGAACATATATATTCACATGAAACATGCGCAATATAAATTGATTTATTTGATATAATGCAGGGTATGTTAATCTCCAGTTTAAGAATTCGTAGTTGATCAACTAATACTTCTCCTTTTGTTTCAAAGCATCTGTTTATCTGTCTTTGTTCCTACTGTGTGTGGCCTACTGCTTAATCTATTTCCCGTTTATTTTTGTGCAGCTGTTTACTTTACCCAGCTCCGTTGCCCATTTGTATTAGCGCGACCGTTGCGCAGTTGTTTATTTAAGTTTTCCTTTTCAGGTATTGTACTCTTTTCGTCCAAGGGAAAAGTCATTAACTCAAAAGACTTCTCTGGAATGGTAATTCAAAAGTAAAATAAAACTATGCAGAACTTAACCACATAAAAACACAAACTTCTGCAGCTTGAATTCAAGTGAAATTAAGATTTACCAACAGATTAAAGGTTAGGACCACGTTGATTGTCGTCAGCCGGGAATTTCACGGGTAGAAATGGTAAAGGCCTTGAAAATCGACGACGTTGATCTGACATACTGCCCAAATAGTTGGAGGCGAGTTGGTCTGTTGATCTAAGTCTTTGTAAACATGCATGCAAAGCAGTTTGTGACGTCAAATCCAGAATAGACCCATGCCCTCACTAGCTCGGTCGTGTACCAGATGATGGCTAGATTTCGTAACTTTTACAGCCTATAAAAAGTTAAGACTGAGGGGGATTTCATAAAAAAAAGGCGTAATGCTTTTCAAACAGGTGCAAAGAGTTATTTTAGCGTAAAAAATACTTTGGGGTTAGGTGCACTTTAACCTACTGTGATTTTGAAAATGTTTGATTGGATGCTTCCATTTTGTGGTGAAATATCGATGCATACATAATTAGTGAAATGTTTATTTCGATCAATGATTCCACAAAACAAGAGCTGCACCCGAACAAGAGATAATTCTGTTTAACCCTTTCCCGCCCGCCTTTTTTACTCAAAAAACGCATTTTTTACCGTTAAAGCGGTTTTTTAAATGCTGTGTTGCCAAATGCCACTAAACTTTGCTACAAAAGCGTTTTCTTACACTTTAGCTAGATTTTGAGTCAGCTTCTGTTGTAAATTGTACAATATTTTGCTTTCACGCATGCGCATAAGCCAAAATTTGGACCGTTTTTTTTGCGGATTCATTTCCAATTTTTTTCTGGCTTCTTTTGCTTTCCTTTTTCTCTCCCTTTCTTTTCTGTTTATCTTCTACCCTTCATCCCCTTTCTATCCACTGGAAAAGTTTTGGCCTCAGCCCTTCTAAAAACCTGGAAATCGAACATTGACCAACTAGGTGACTTGGCCTATTTTACCACCACCTTTGCACCCAAAATTGGACACGTTTTTTCTGGTATAGCTCTGCCAGAATTTGGTCGATATTCAAAATGGACGCACGTATGGATGAATCTGTGGAAACAGGTGCAATTCACGCTGGAATCCCAATGTTCACCAGAGCGGAACTCAAAGAGTGTTTGATTGCAGGTGTTGACAATTTTAATTTAAAAATTGCAATGCCAATTATATTTTAAACTGTATTCGCGCCTTTACATTTCAGGTCTAGAGCGTTAAGAAAGTGAAATCTTTTTAAAAAAAACGTTGTCTCACTGGAAGTCTTTTGGTAATAAATATCAGTAACATGTAGCAGACGTCGAGGTCATTTACATGTAAAAGAATCTCGTACAAATTAAATTAAAATGCAAGTTCGCGCGCTTAGAAGTTCACGAGGGGTGTCAACTCTAACACTTGCTGTTTGAACAGCACTACACAGTAATGAGGGTCGTCCCGAAAATCCGGAACAACCTCCCGATTTTGTTATGAAGATCCCACAAAAATAACAAACAATATAAAAAATGATAGTTGAAAAAAGAGACGGAGAAGGAGACAAAAGGGAGCTCTGTCTCTCCTCAATATCAACCCGCTTTCTCTTTTTGTCCGCTTCCACATTTCGCCGATCTTAGGGCCCGTTTTAACCTGCGATTTTTTGTGCAATTTTTGCCGCGCTCGAGCTCGCGATAAAAATTGCAAGTGAGTGTAAACTAGCGGCGATTTGTGTGCGATTTGTCTCCGCGATATCGCAGAGGTTTCGACTGATGCAACTTGGCGGCAGTTTGGGGGAAATTGCAGCAAATATTGCACTGGAATCGCAGCGAAATCGCTGCTAGTTTACACTTGCGACAAAAGTTGCATTGGAGAGCGCGACAAAAATTGCACCAAAAATCGCATGTGTAAACCGGCCTTTACGCAGCTTGCATTTCCTATGTCTCTTCTGGTCGCTTACTCTCAGAGGTAAGCAGAGGAGTCGGCTGAAATTTAGACCACGTTCCTACTAGAATAGACTGTGGGAAGCTTACAGAGGAGAGCCAATTGCATTGTGTTTACTGACTGTATTAGCAACAGCCAACAGTTCTAAACGATGCTGTTGCAAAGTAAAGGCTTTCAGAAAATATGGTTAATCAGATAGCCACATTGAAAACTAAAATGTCAGGAATTAGTTTCTAAAGATGCTGTGATGCTGGTTCGGTGGGTGCGGGAAGGTATCTTTTCAAATTGATAACAGCTTCAGTTTGTCAGTTATTGTAAATCTGTAGCACGCTCAACATGGGCACCAGACAGGAAAATGTAAGCAAAATACATGAAATGTCATTTTCTGTTTTCTCCGATTGTTTCAGGGCCTTCAAAATGGATAATCATTTAAATACGATAACACAGGTTGATCTGTTCGGATTCTGTAGCTAAAACTTTTTTTAAGTCGCAGAGCGTTATAGGAAACAAAATCTTATCGGCCGAATTTAACCAAGCTGCTGTTTGCTCTTCAAAAATGCTACCTGACGTATTAAAAATGCTACCTGACGTATTATATACGACCTATTTTATTTGTCCCTCCAAAAACAAAAGGAATTAATTTTCCTATGTTACAAAGGTTAGGGTTTGAGATGACATGCAGGCAAACATTTTCCCACGATTGAACCCGAATCTGTGAGGCGGTTATTATTTTCCAAACTGGTATTCTAGAGAAATAAGTGGTTGGATGCCCCTGCCTGACTCAAGGTCCGGCGTGTGTTTTGTGCACATCTTTTGAGAGACCAAGGCCGAAGACAGAATAAAATTCTTCAGGATGTTTCTTTTCTTTGATCGGGGTCAGGTGCAAACACCTGTAAGTCGTGAAAACTTGAAGCAAGAGTAGACTTACTTTCGACATTTCTCTGCATATATTTTCGTCAAGACAAGCTGAAGCAAATAAACGGGTCCATTTTTTGCACGCGCTGCTTCTCTTAGACAAAAGGTTGGCGTATTTCATAATTTTGGAACTGGAATGAAATCGTATTTTTCAGTTGGCCTTGTCGAGACTAAAATCACAATCGATATATTGTCCTTTTGACGCTGGTGATAAATAGCATTCAAAGTTTAGTGCTTCTATTCAGTGGGTTGCCTAATTAAAGTATTTTTCCGATACAACGTGTATGCCTGGGGGAGGCTCCTCTATTAAAAAAAGGAAAGAAAATTTTACAAGGTATCCTTAAGAGGGCCATCATCTCGTTTTGTGGCCAAAGTTATGACTCCAATAGTATTTTTCCCGGATTCTACAGCAAAAGGGCAGGTGTAAATCAGGGACTTCATAGCTTCACAGTTAAGAGTCTAAATTTCTAGCTTCATAGGTAAAGTGAAAATTCATTAATAGCTTTGTGGCTTTATGGTGAAAAAGGTGACAACGGGGGAGCAGTTCATTCGTCTCAATCCTCTGTGAAAACTAACTCTTTAATATCTTCAGTGATTAGGCTTAAATTCTAACATCCGTGACAACAATTCAATGAATTAGAAAGCCTCTGAGCACTTCATTCTTGTGTTCAATATCTTTCATCTGAATTGTCATATATGCTCTGCGGTTTCGTTTAAAGACTTCAACTGACGTTTGAGTCACCTTCCACGACATAATTGTAATTAACAACACCAAAATAGTACTGCTTATATTAGTATCTTTCGCAAAAGTAGCCATAAGTTGAAATCAGTTGTACACCGAGTACAAGAAAAAGCATCACAGGAAATTTCTCCTCAAGAGCTTAAAACAATACGGTCAGACTTAATTAGGATTTCATCCCTGAGACCCAAATAAATGTTTGAAAGGAATAAAATGGTGTCATTCTTTAAGTTTCTCCCTAAGTATCTGCCAGGATCGCACTAACAAAGAAAGCGTTTAGAACTATTTAAGTATCAAACTGCCCAAACAAGGCTTTCATGCCTCCCCAGTACTTAAATAAATAATTGTGGCACTAGGAAGAAAACTACTGCTCTATAGCCATCTATTTAGTAATGAGACTCCGATCCGAAGGGTGAATGTTTGAACTACCTCGTATAGCATAATAAGCGACCCAACAACGGTCAAACTTTAAGATTTCATCCATGAGACTCGAATGCTTGAACCATTTTGTACAGCATGAGAGCATCATAAACACCACCACAGGAAAGTACTACTTGGGAGCATTCAATTTGACAGTCCCATCTTACTAAAGGATTTCATTCACAGACTCGACTGTTTGAACCATCTCCTATACAACAGAATAAACAGCACCACACTGAAAAGTACTGTCCAATGGCTTTCATTTGAATGATCACACATTACGATTTCGTTGACGCCGTCCGGGATCAGTCTCGAAACTAGAAACCACCTTGTAAAAGCTAAATAAATAGCGCCAATGGAACTACTGTTCAATAGCATTCATTTGAATGGTCACACTTTAGGACTTCACCTAGTACAAAGACTTATATTCTAGAAAGCGCCTTGTATAGCACAATGAATAGCGCCAATGGAAAGTACTGCTCGATGGGTTTCACCGGGCTGTAGAATTTCACCCAGTACGAAGACTCTAATAGTATTACATGAGACTACCTTACAGAGCAGAATAAATAGCGCAAAAGGAAAGTATCGCTGAGTAGCTTTCACTTGAATGGTCACACTTTAGGATTTTATCCACTCAGATTTGATCCAGTTCGAAGATCATAAGGCTAGAAACCACCGTGCACAGCAGATTACGTAAGCGCCACAGGAAAGTATTGGTCGATAGCTTTCATTTGAATGGTCACACCGATTGGGATTTTATCCAGTACGAAGACGCTAATGGTAGAAACTACCTTGACAGCAGAACAAATAGCGCTTAAGGAAAGTACTGCTCGATAGCTTTGATTGGAATGGTCACACTTTAGGATTTCATCTAGACTGAGAATGTTAGAACCACCTTGTACGGTAGGGTAGCAGCAAAGGAAGGTAGTGCTCCATAGCTTTCTATTGTGCGGAAAAACTTTTCGGATTTCATGCATTTAAGTCTCATTACAAGTTAGAACCACTCTAAATGATTCAAATCAGTTTAATCAGTTAAACATACTCACATTTAAGGCGGCTTACTACTTTCCTGTGGCGTTGCTTGTTTCCCAAGGGTAATCGAATAATGATAAAAAAGAGCGACAAATTTGCACTTTGACGAGAAAACATCTTGATGAAGGATTGAAGGCATTCGCATTTTAGAGAGGTAGTATGGCTAGATGGGGGCTTGAACCTGCTGGCGTTTTAGCACGACAGTCGCGAAGTCACCTTCGTGGTCTTTATTACGAATACAAATTGCCAACTCGTCGCCTGATAGAGATTCTTATCAAGTTTACGTTTATACATGCGATATTATCTTTCAGTCGATTTCATCCTACAGTGCACTTATTTAGCACGGCAATGCTATATATACCGACAAGTATATAAGATATAACTGATTTATATTGTTTCAATCAAATATTTTTATTTCAACTTGTACCTTCCAAAAATAATCAACGTCTAATTCGGTTTGCTGTTGGAGGTGTAGTGAAGTAACTACAATCAGTGTCACTTTGTTGAAACACTGTCGGTACAATTGTGTCTCCCTCCCTCTCCCACTAGGCAATGCTGTAAAAAAGTTTCAACCAAATTGATCAAGACAAGCGCTCACACTCACTATGCAACATTGAATAGGGGAAGGAGGGGAGTGTGTTTCAACGACTTGTGTCACTGGTTGCAATCAGTGTCACTTTGTTGAAACACTGTCGGTACAATTGTGTCTCCCTCCCTCTCCCACTAGGCAATGTTGGAAAAAAGTTTCAACCAAATTGATCAAGACAAACGCTCACACTCACTATGCAACATTGAATAGGGGAAGGAGGGGAGTGTGTTTCAACGACTTGTGTCACTGGTTGCCGTAGCTCCCAGGCCGACTCTCGTTCTGAACGTCTGTTGCTCGAGCGAGTCTAGATAGGCGGCATTTAATTTGAAAATTTTCCCAGCAAAATTACTTCTTCTCAGACTGACATTTTAGTTTTAAGACTCCTGAATGAGAAAAAAATTAATGAATTCGTATCAGTCTTAGACTTCGGTTTGTTGCTGTTACAGTTTAGCGGTAAACAAGCTGTTTTGATTACTCCGCGGAATTGGAATTATTAGTCTTGGTTTGAACAGTGCTTATCAACCCCAGTTGATATAGGAGAAATGTTTTCCCGTATAAAAACAACATTGTAATTCAAATCAGCAAGCTCTAAACAACCTTTTTGCTGACCTGAAAGCTCCACTGGAGCTTTCAGGCCAGCGAACAGAAATCTGATCGATGAATGTTTACTTTGTGAAACTTCGCAAACTTTAAAATTTGACTCTCCTTGCCGACCCAAATGTATAATTTTTGTCATTCTGTCCTACCAACCGGGGCTTGGAAAGTGTTTTTGTGACCCTACGACAGTAATTGTATTTCCAACGCTAGGATTGGATAAAATGACGGTATCCCAGCAACGTTCGTGACGATCGCCCACCCAGTCTTTCTTAGGGTTTTCAGTGAGTGGCGGAGAGACTGAACGAACGCACTCAAAATGGCGGCTCTTAGAGCCAGGGTATTTCAAACACTCAAGAATAGGAGAGAAACAGTCATGATATGTGCAGAAGGAGATGCGAAAATCAATGACACAAGACAACAGAACTGATGGTAAGACGATAATTGTATTAAGTGTACACATATTTCAGTTGTTTGCTTGAAACAATTGCAACTTTCGTCGAGTACTCGAACTCCATGTTTCCCATAGCTTGTCTTTCCACCCAGATGTAAGATAGCTACCAGGGAAAAATTGCTGGAGCTACCCTGTGATGGACTTACCACCCCACTCGAGAGGTGTGTGCGCGTCCACCGCGGTCAAACGTCTGAGGCTGTTCTTCGTTTTAATTCGTAAGATTTAGTCACGATGCAGTCGAAACATGAGCAAGGATATAGTGTAAATATATTTTTCTTTTCTCTCAAATAAACGAGTTTCTTTGCTATCTAAATGTCCCGCGCCTGAACAAAAATTACCTTCACAAATTGCGCCTACAAGTCCGTCTCCCGTTTTTAAACACTTAGAGCTTTGTTAGTAAAGTTTGAAACATTTTAGTAAATCTACAGGATACTGATAAAGTATCAAACTTTAAACAGTGAAAGAAATTCCCTCATCTTTGAAGTACTTTTCTTATTTGTCTCGTTTGACCGCGGTGAAGTGCGGGAGTGTGTGTGTGTTGGGGGAGGAGGGGGTGGGGGTACAGAAACCTTAACAAATCGAAGTAAGCCGCCGGTCGTGTGCGATTTAACCTTGCCTACCATTAATACAATTATGATTTAATACCCTGATATGAAATAGCGGGTTTTTTGGTGAAAAATGTTTTGATTTCAGTCTTCTAGATACGAGTTAATACAATACAAATTACAGGCTGTTTGTTTTGTGAGAACGTCGAAATTTAAAGCTCAGGCTGAACCGGAATTCAATGTAGTCTTATATATTTGGTAAGTTGAGCCTCGCGGAAGCTTTCCTAAGATGAAGTTAAGTTACATGTGTACTTCTAGTTCACGAGTTACCTATTTTTGTTCACAAAAGAGTAAGGTTCCATATAATAAAACCACATTGCACAGTTTCCGTGGGTATGATCCACGCTGCATGTCTTATTTTCGCGTTCCCTTTCTAATTTTCTTGCCGTCCCTACTATCTGGGAGCCTGGAACAGGGTATAGCATTTACTGATCGTGAATATTTCCCAGCATTCAGTGTACAGTATTATCAGTATTAAAATCTCAAAGTAGCATATTAGGGTAAACACCAAATACTGATTGCATATTCTATAATTATTCAGGGCAAATTATTTTCTATTTTTGTTGCAAAATAAAAATGTTTATAACTAAGTATCAGACTTTGTATATTCTTAGTAGGTTATTAAACATTTTGGCCATTCTCAACCTCAACTTTATAAGAAGTTCTTGTAAACTGAAGCGTACCTTTTTAGTTCATCACAAGAAAAAACAACTTTCCAAACACGCTTTATAGTTCACCCATTTTAATGGAAAGCTGTAACATAAAAAAATCCATAATTAAATGATGCAACTTGTCGAGTTAAAAACAGCTGATAATATACCAAACCGCCCAAAACTGCAGCTTGAAATGGCAGTAAGTTTGGCTGTCTGGTGTTTTACGACGCACGCGCATTACGGATTTTGGCAGTTTTAGCCATTTATTTTTAAGAAAATGTTTATAATAACCGATTTTTTAATAACTGATATTTTAATTCCAAATGTTGTTATTCATATTTTAAGAATGAAAAGTTTTTAAAGATTAACCGAGGTATCGCGTCAAACCCCTCACTCTTTTTGCTCATGTGGCGAGCTTGACAAAAGATTTGTAAAACCATAAGACCACAAAACAAATAAATAAATAAAAGAAATAAAAGAAAAGCGAATCAACTACCTTATTACCGCTGCCATTTTCCTCTTTGCATTTTTAACTGACCAGAACAAAAAAAATCAAATGAGATGAAAAGAAACAATACTCCATTGTTATAAGGCTTGTATGATAGAAATATTCTCTTAAGAACATTATCAGAATGCCCAGACCCTAGAATTCGACGCACTCAGTTTGAGGCGAAATTTTTTCTGAACATGTGGAATAGTATGTAAAGGATTTTTTAAAGTTGTCTTAAATAATGCAGTGTAGTGTTCTTATTCATTTTCATTTATTCTTCAGTATCCAGTTGAAACCTTATAGATATTTCTCCTTTTTCTTCAGTGCACCTGTTTTTCTCTGTCTTTGATCTTTTGTTTTAGTGTGGCCTACTGCTTAATCAATTTGCGTTTCATTTCTGTGCAGCTGTTTACCTGGATCAGCTGCCTTTTTGTATTAGCACGACTGTTGTGCAGCTGTTTGTCTAAGCTTGCCTTTTCAGGTATTGTACTGTTTTTGCCCAGGGGAGAAGTTAGTCTTCTCTTGAATGGTAAGTTCAAAAGTAATTCAAAACTATGCAAAACGTCTCCACATAAAAAAAAAAATAAAAATAAAAATAAAAAAAAATTGCAGCTTTGATTCACTTGGGAAGTGAAATGAAGGTTTGAAGAACAGATTTAAGATTAGGACTATGCTGATTACCTTTAGCCTGGAATTTTACCGGAACAATGGTAAAGGCCTTAAAAATCGACTGCGTCAATCTGTAATATGCTCAACCATATAGAGGCGAGTTGGTCTGTCGCATTTTTAGCGAACTGAACTTTCGAACTAAAGATGGGTGGATCTTGTCCTGTTGTCTGTCTTTAAGTTGTTTCTCTAGACATAAACTTTCCTGCACATTATCTATCTCAACCCCAGTAGTACAAACAAGTACCAGCGAGCCATTGGCAAAACAATCCCTGCAGTTGACTTCTGCATTCCATCCAGTGGGGAGTTGCGATATGCCTGGCTGCTTCTTGTTACAGTTACAGTGTTAAGCTCGATCTTCTTCCAGAGTAGCTCAGTGTGATTCAGTCCGGTGCAGAATCCACCTGCCTTACCTATACATTTATCGACATAGCAAAACTAAGATGCCTCCATTTTGTCATGAATTATGGATTCAAACGTAGTTAACTGTTTACTTTAATTAATGATTCCACAAAACAAGAGCTGCACCCAAACAAGAGAAAACCTGTTTGAAGCAAAATAATTACTTACTGTTTTTCCAATGGGAAGAAATATCTTGCATTTCTACAGAGACCAGGCGTGCGTTTCTCCAGAGCCCCGATACTTTTTTGGGTCGATTTCGGGCACAGTTATTCACACTGTATCTTGTAAACAAAGGAGTTTATGTCTAAGCACGAAACTTTGTTATAAGTTAACTATTTCTTATCTTAAAGACATGTTAAAATAACAGCTTTGTAGAATGAGTCGTTCATATTTTTGCAGATGGCTTTTCTGGGCCGAAACCTTTTCAGGACTTTCGAGAAACGCACGCCAGTTCTGCTATGCTTTCAGTTGAATGCAGACAGTTGCTGATTTTTATTTGTGTTTGCCCGCAAGGCAAAATTTAATTAACTCGTTTATTCAATGGAAAACACACTTCTCTGTTTTCCTTTCAATTCCAAAGTCAGTCAGTCACTGCTGATTAAACAGCTTTGTTTTCTTTTGTTTAACTCGAGTTGCTTCTTTATCTTACTGTGATCCTAAAGTTCTGAAGCAAATTCCTTAATGTGACGAGATAGATCTCCGATAGATCACTAGCTAATATTCTATAAAACGAGACAAAACGGTGAATCTATGGAAACAGGT
Organism: Siderastrea radians; assembly: GCA_964017195.1. Classification (NCBI taxonomy): domain Eukaryota; kingdom Metazoa; phylum Cnidaria; class Anthozoa; order Scleractinia; family Rhizangiidae; genus Siderastrea; species Siderastrea radians. The sequence continues at coordinate 22,269,558 of OZ024895.1, forward strand.
GCAATTCACGCTGGAATCCCAATGTCACCAGAGCGGAACTTCAAAGAGTGTTTGATTGGACTTGCTGACAATTAAATTACAGTATCAATTATTCTTCAGTATTCGTGCCTTAACATTTCAGGTTTTGAGGGCTAAAAAACCCCAATCTATGAATAAATTAAAGTTGTCTCACTGCAAGTCTTTTGGTTATAAACGTTGCATGAAGCAGCACCTTTTCAAGCGCACGACCAATTTGTATGCAAGGTTGCGCGCTGGGGTTGCGCGCTCAGGGCTGAATAAAATGCGCCAGTTGTCAATCAAAAACCGGTGACAGATGAAGTTTAATTTGACTTTTTAAACTAAATGGATTCATTAAAAGGTTTTGTTCTAGTTGGTTGTCTTTTGTTTCAGATGGTTTTTTTTTTCTTTTTAAATAAAAGGAGCAACTTAAGAATACAACGAGCATTTTGTAGTATGTCTGCACATGAAAGCGGCTTGGCAGTTACTATAGGAAGCAGGCTTCACTATGAACAAAGCAACGGGACAGGTATAAAACAATGGCTGCATAGCTTTAAGGTAAAGTCTAAATTACTAACTTCTTGGCTTCACCGTTAAAAAAAAGGTGTTATTTAGTAGTTTGATGGCTTCATCGGCAATGAAGGCTAGTATAGCGGTTTCTCTTCATCCTCTGTGAAAATTATCTGATTAGGCTTTAATTCTAACATCTGTGGCGGATTTTTGAATGTGGAAGCCGTACTAAAGCCCTTCTCTCCTGTGTTCAATATCTTTCATTTGAATTGTGATAATTTGGTATTTTATCCAGCGACACCAATGTTTGAGTCACCCTGCATGGTATAATCTTATAATTAACAGCACTAGAAAGTATTGCTCAGTGTATTTGATTCGAATGGTCACAATTAAGGATTTAACTCACAGAATCAAAAGTTAGATCTCCTTTTGCACAACATAATGAACAGCACGTCGGGAAAAGCCGGCACTGCTCGATAGCTTTCAAATATACGATCAGACTAAAGGATTTATTCCCTGAGATCCGAATGATTGAATGGAATAAACACAAAATGGTAAATGGTAATTAATCTTTTAAGTTTTTAACGTGGCTGCTAGAAAGGTAAGTACTGCTAAAACTACAGCTATCTATTAATTACTGTCAAACAGTGGGATTCCAGTCCTAAGTCTCTGATTCGGCGGACGAATGTTTGAACCATCTTCTACAGCATAATAAGCAGCACATCAACGGTCACACTCTAAGGTTTCGTCCTAGTCTCGAATGCTTGAACCACTTTGTACAGCATTATAAACAGCACCACAGGGCATTACCGCTTGAGAACATTCATGCAGTTGTACAGTCACACCAAGGTCTGAAAACTCTTGTTCAGCAGAATTAACAGCACTACATCACAGTACTGCTCAGCAGTTTTCCAATTTCAGTGGGATTTGGGATTTCATCCAGTATAAAATATCTAATGTAAGCTAGAAACCAACTTGTACAGTAAGATAAATAGCGCCAATACTGCTCGATAGTTCATAGTTGAATCATCGCTGTAGGTTTTCGTCCAGACTTTAATGCTAGAATCGTCTTGTACAGCAGAATAAATAGACTAAGAGCCAAGGTGCAGCTCGATGGCTTTCTTACGTACGCACAAACTTTATGGGATTTCTTGCAAAGTCTTCAAGCTTATAACAGGACTAAATGTGACTCAAAGTTGGACTTAAAGAGGGTCTCAAAGTCAGTCTAACATACTCACATTTATGCAGATTATTACGTTCCTGTGGTGTCAGTGTGTGTTTCTCACAAAAAGAGCAATAGCGGGAAAACATCTTGAAGAAAGATTTAACTAGGGCATTTGTACTTTAGAGAGGTTGCTGTGTGGCTGGATGGAGTGGCTTAAACGTCCTTTGCAGGGCAAGGACTAACTACCTGCTGTATTTTTGTACGTTCAGTGGTGAAGCCACCCTCTTGGTTTTACTAATACAAATTGCCAATTCGTCAGCTAATTGAGATTCTTTTAAGTTCACGTTGATACCTGTGATATTATCTTTCAGTCGATTTCATCCTACAGTGCACTCATTTAGCGCAGCAATGCTATATATATCGACAAGTATATAACTGCGATAAATATTACTTTAATCAAATATTTTTATTTCAACCTGTGCCTTCTAAAAATAATCGGCGCATTATATTTGAGAGTTTTTCGCGGCTTTTAATCGATCTTTTAACTTTCCATGTTATGTATTTGTACATTTTACATTATTTTTAAAATTACCATTTATTTTCAGTTTATGGCAGGGCCTCCCTTTAAATTACATTAGTGAGTGGAGATTCCTCCTTAAACACTGTTATCATTTATTGTTAACGTCTAATTCGGTTTGCTGTTCGAGTTGTATATAGTGATGTGGCTAGCGCTCTAGACGGACCTTCGTTCTCAACGTTTGCTGCTCGATTGAATCGTGGCATTTTCCGTGATCGTATTGTTTCACGTTGTCTCTCTCCACCCTGGACCCGGTTACAGACAAAGCAAGGTTCAGCCAACCCAGCCGGATTAGCGTAAATTTTGATCAGTTTTTATCTTGACAACTTGGATTCCTGTTTTTTTATCCCATTTTGAATTTGCCTGCTTTAAACTGCTAATAAGAAACATTATTCGAAACTTAACTCGAAACCTACCAAGAGGAACAAAAACTTAGCCTGCATTGCGTGGTGAAGGCGTTTTTTGTGGGCGAGCGCTGTATTATAATCGTGTGTCATATGCGACATCAATCTTGGATGAGCAAAAGCGTATTATGCATCTTCTAGCATGTCTGCTACTCCCTTCGCCGGTTTTGTTGCCTGCCACATCTCTCTTCTATTCTCCTAACCTATAAACGGCGGCTTGAAAACCGAAAGTTTTAGCCCTTGGTTGCATGTTTGCTCAAAACACACCTGTATTGTAGGATAACAAAACCTTGATATTCTTTTAATCCTGGGCTAATGTTAATCGACTTTCGACTAACAGCCCAGCCCAGAAGTATAAATGAGTGCATGCAAAACCTGGGGTAACTAGACACTCTGCAAAGGACTGGCGCCCCATCCAAGGAAAGATACGGGAAGAAGTAATAGTCCTGGTTGCGGCTACATGTTACTGACAATCCGGAGACTGGGTTAAGGTGGGGAATGAACTGCCTTTGCTGTGTGGGCAACAGATAACCCGGAAATATAGGCCAAGTCGTATTTGTACCACAAGCTGTGGAGCAATTACAACTTGTCTAATTTGAATAAAAGCGAAGAAAGCGAATAAAGTCCTCACTTGATCTAAAAAAAGATTTTCATTAACCTGCGATGGGTCTCTGCATATTAATGAATTAACCGTCGACCGTGAAAAACGAGCAAATTTGGCCGTCAGCGTCAAAGATGGAAAACTTTAACCTTATTCTGTAAAAAGAAACAGTTGTTTTAAGACGTCACCTTTTCTCCAAACTGTTCATATTTCATTACCTTCTTTCTCAAAAATGCCATTTCTAACTTTCCATTTGAGATCGTTTGAACGGTGCATAACTCTGTTGCGTACTATTATTTTTCTGACTATACTACAAGGAAGTGATACAAATTATCTAGTTTTGTTTTGTTTACCATTTGAATGGTAAACTGTCATTTAAGTCCCCAAATACTGATAGCTACATATCTCAATAAATTCGGCAAATAAGTTTTTTTCTTCGTAATTGTCAACCGCCAAATGGACTGAAATTCAATTATCAACCGTCAAAACGGAATTTTTTTTTAACCTTCTCGGCTAATTATAGTCCTCCCCATCGGAATCTAATATAAAAATAAACAAATAACTGAAACACTGAATATCAAAGGAATATCTTCTCTTGGTGCCACCATTTTAGAACACGGCTCTCCGGAAGAGCGCTAAAGAGATGTCATTACCATATAAAAATAAATTGTTTGACTTGTTATTAAATTTATTATGCCTGGATAACTCGGCGTCGTTTTTGCTGAATCACCGTCGGCGGAATCAGGCCATCGTGAACCAACGGAATCCATTCGCCTCTTAGACAAAGCTATCTTTTCAGAGAATTATACGGACTGAGTTATTAATTAAAGAAAACTAATATTGAACTCTAGTAAAACCTGATTCTATGCAAATTTTCTTGAGTGCTTCTATGGCTTGAGGTGTCCTCTCAAAAGAATTTCCGGACAATTTGTGACGACATCTTTACACGAGGTTGTATTGCATCATCTATTGAGCACGTTTACCTAATCACAAGCAGATCACATGCCTATTTAAGTACTTGCCTCAGACATAACAACATCGATGTATTTACATTCATATATCTCATTCAATTCCATTTATGAAATGCGGATCACGCTATTAGTTCAGGACGTTTAAGATACTACCGCCATCTGGTTAACCAAAAACTGATCATCTCTACGCATGTCCAGTGAGTATTTTTACTTATTATCTCATTCATGAAACTTCTGCTAAAAAAACTTACAGAAGTAAAGCAACAAATTGTTGATTAAACCCTACAACACTTTACTGTCGCGATAGCATTAACAATATCTACTGACGGGCTTACGTGTTGAGTTAAAACAATAACCAAGTTTCTAATGCTCGCCAATAATACGCGTACTTATACGCATTTACTCTTGACCGGATTAGTTTTGGTTTACTAACTTGTGTCAAGCGAAGTAAACAGACGCAAGTCTTAAGAGAGTTATAGAATAGAAGAATACCGTAGTTTCCTTTAGATTCGGGTCAAAAGAAGCGGTAACCAGGGAAGAAATAATTACAAATAGTAAATACCAAACCAGTGGATAGTGTTTTACTTGCACGCTCTGTCTGCCTATTCAAAATCAGTATAGCATCTGCTATTCACAGGCATTGTTGCACGAGGTTTTCCTCATTTCTGAGAAAGAAAGGAACTATCTGGTGCTAGCTATCCACTGGCTTGGTAAATAACAAAACACTTACCTAGTGTCAGTGAAGAGTGGTAATATTTACCTAGCCGAAATAGCCGCCACCCAGCCTCCCCCACTTCGGAAGTTACGATTCTAATTCTGTGGACGAATCCTATAAAATTGTGACCATTCATCAATTAATGGAGCTATTGAGCAGCAGTTTCCCTTTATAGTGCTGTTTTATGACGCTTTGTGGGGGAGCGGTGGTGTGGTGGGTAGCGCGTTGGACTTCAGATCTGAAGGTTGGTGGTTCGACGCCTAGTGCCTGCCATCGCGTTGTTTCCTTCGACAAGAAACTTTAACCCACATTGTCTCTTTCCACCCAAGTGTATAAATTGGTACCGGCGACATACTGCTGGGGGTATCCCTGTGATGGACTAGCATCCCACCCAGGGGGGAGTAGCAATACTCTCAGTTGCTTTAGGTTAAGCGCTAACTCTGGTTCGTGTGGGCCTTTGGCTCATGTGCAACTACCTTTATCATGCTTTAGAGAGCGATTCTAACTTTTGAGTCCGTCGAAATGAAAACTATTGAGCAGTACTTTCCTTTGGCGCCGTTGTTGTGCTGTACAAGGTGATTCTCACTTTTGAGTAATTTTGATTTTTTGATTTTGAGTACTTTTGATTCTAACTTTTATGTTGATGAAACCTTACATTGTGACCATAGGCGCCCCCGGGCGTGAAAGTGTTAGTAAACGTTCACAATTCATCCCTGAGGATCGCCTGGGGCAGCAATGCGTTAAGGACAGTAGACTACAAGGCCAATGCTTTCAGTGGAAGAGTCACGATATACAAGAAATTTGACCACAATAGAAATAAATGATAAAGAAAGATATCGTGACATCAACTTGTTTACAAATTAAATAGTGAAGTTGGTTGGAGATCTCAACGCGAAACGAAAAACGCAGGCGTGCCAGGCATGATACAAACCATCACAAAGTGGTTATGTTTTCAAGACACTGAGTAAACGAAAGAAAAGGTCATAAAGTTCGCATTAGTGCAACCTTATCTGTAGCTAGCTCATTTCAGTGATTGCTTGGTTGGTAACCACAGAGCAAACTTAGAAAGTTCTCGTCGAAATGATGAACTTTGATTTCCAGTGGCATTCACTGAGTGCTATTTCATAGGGGAGACTAAAAAACTTTAAATTTATTCAAGACATTGACCCTTTATCGCTGATCTGATCATTGTGCAAAGACAACAATTGTGAAGGCGGTCGATAGTAGTGATCATTGGTTTGAGGTGCTTGTTGCAAGACGTGACAATATCGCAAGCTTGTTTCAGCTTGGTTTCACCCATACGCGACAATAGTTTTCCGATCATGTATCCAACAAACTGCAGACCAAGGCATGGAATGTTTCCTGCTAAAAGGAAGTCGTAGTAGCTTTTCAGGCACGTGCTGTCAGATACATAACCTATACAATACAATAATTTATCAAATGCATAAATAACGTAGGGAGTACTAGTCGCATAACCCTGCCAATCCCGGCTCTCATGTAGGAAACAGTCGACAGTGAAGTTGTAGAACGCTTTCTTTAGTGAAAACTGAATGCAAAAAAAATACTTAAACTTGTTGCTTTAAGTCTTGAAATGGACGCTCACTCAACTATACTTTGATGCGATGTTGCGCCCTTGACATGCTACATTTTTTTGAATATAGTGCTCTTCTATCCGTGCACCTTTTACCAGTGTTTAGTTTCTATAAATAGACACTCATTTGCCCCTGTTTGTTGCTAGGCGAATATCCTTGGCTGTTTCATCTTGAACAAGCAGCTAGCAATCTCCTGATTGGCTACGTTGGACACCAAAAACGAAAGCTTGGAAAAAACTTTGAGCTCGCGCAGCCAGTTCTAAGACACTTTGAAGACTGTTTAGAAAGATTTCAACTGTCTAGATTTTAACTCTTGGCAACGTTAATTAATCTATAGCTAAGTTGAATGTAACCGCAACATGCGCATGCTATAATAATTGAGCCTCCCGCCTTTTTCCTTTTCCTTTGATAGTGGGTCAGGGCAGTGACCTTCAACGAACTTAAGGTTACCATTTTAGAAACAATTAATATAGTGTGTTATCCTTGTTGAAGATCTAGCCGGACTACTAAGTTTAGCGATTTCGATAGTTTTTTTTAGCAATTTTGGCAATTTTATTTGATCAAATTCCAAAGCAAGGACGCCAAATAAAATTGTATCGAAAACCTTAAAGCATATGACCTTGGGCTGCAATCTAACCGTTATCATTGTTGTGGATGTTGTTATGAGTACTCAAAGATACCGCACACACTGTTGACAAAGAGCGAACTTCCTTGTGTGTTTTGTTGTTCGAAAAGTCGGGTTACGAACACTGATTAACGGGTTTGACTTCGCAGTCTTCTTTTTCGTCATTATACCGTCGGTACATTTGAAGCCCGCAAAATCATTTGTTGTGCATTCCTTCATGGCGATAAGATGCCACTGATAACAGTTTAATAGTTCTATTCACAATAACCGATTACTATTTTTAGGGACAAATTTGCGCCCTGACTGATTTAGCGACAACTAATTTTGGTGTTTTCGAGGATTTTTACCAAACTGTTTCGAACAACTTTCTTTACTTTTTAAGCGAGCTCTTGAATTAGCAGTATTACATGAAAACACGAAATCAGATTTGGGGTCATGATCCCCTCAGTGATAAAATAAGTAGCCGCCATCAAGTTGCCTTAAACGAATGCTTCTGCAGACATTGTCCGCTTCTGTTTTTATACGTGGACCATGAATCCCGGAAGATCTTTTTTCCCAAGTGGCCGAAATATGTGTGATTTTCAATCCAATGAAATTGCTAGTCAAAATAACGCACTTAAAGCTGCAGCATTCTAGAACGTCTCAGTAATTAACTGGCGTTTTAATTGGTTAGCCTTATAAATGTTTCCGGCTAATATTGTGATGGTAATTTATAAGTAAAATGCATGCTGTCGCCACGTTTGTTCAGTAAATACGGATCAGCAACGTGAAATGTTTTGTTAAACCTCATGATCAGAGAAAGAACGACGTTTCCTTAAGGAGTACGCGGTCCATGTAGAAAAGAGGTATGGCTGAAGGAATGTGATTGATTAATTGGCGGCGCGAGACTGTAGGTAGCCGTTTTGTTTTGCCAATTTATATTGTCATGATAATCTGGATAGACATTCTATATAAAGCACTGTGCATCGATTTGGGATACCTTAAAAGCGGCGAATAACTTAGTACTCTTTCGTTTAAAAGGAACGATTGTCATCTGAAAGGAAAATGAAAGCGAGTCAAGGAATGTGAACTGGTAAGTCCGAATTCTTAGAGTAAAGCAAATTTCTGTCAAGGTTTCAGTTCCTTGGATCAGTGCGGAACAAAAGTGCGTCGGCAAATAAGCTAAGAATCGTTTTCTTTAGAAAGCGGGGGAACAGATCGTATTAGTCAAAGGTCGATCATTCTTTAAATACAAGTTAAGACTAAGTTAGAACTGACATATTTCACGAGTTGTATTATTTTTTCCGGAACGATTTAGTTTATTTCAGGCCATTTTATTTTTCCGCCTTCCTGTCTCAACGCTCTCTCAGAAAGCCTTGATAAACAAATAAACAACTGGTGGTGTTAGAGGAACAACACATAAACTCCAGTTCTGCTCTAATTAACACAAGAACGCTTAAGATTTGGAATACTGTATGAAACTGGATGCAGATGTGGGTAAAATGGACTAACTTGTGCTTTCTCAGTATATGTTTTGGTACTATACTTAATCCATTTTTGTTCCGGCTCAGAGAAGTCTGTGTGGCGTTAATAAGTCAACAGACATGGAACAATACGCCATATCGCCGTTCATTTTACTCTGGATACACTTCATGTTGGATCAAATCTGTAAAGCCTGAGCCAAAGAAAAGGAGAGCCGACGAGAGTTCAAACCTTTCGAGAGCAGAAGAGAGTCAGTGAGAGTTTAAGAGAATTAGAGTTGAGAGCGAAAGTTGAGCACCATCAGTTTTAATTAAAATTTGAGCAGGTTCAACTGAATTCTTCGAGAATGTTCAGAAGTCGCTCAGAGATCTTGAGTCTCTTACTCTTGTTTGGCCCGGGCTGAGGGACTTGGTATAACGTGCCGGTATTTATCATCTGTTCACATTACGGTTGAAGTGACACGAAAACATATCCGGCTCATTTGAAGTGCTCCACTTTCAACAGTGGTCGAGCAGTTAGCATAAAAAATCGTGCCGAAATCAGCGTCAGTTATGCGTGAACAAAAAGGGTTTCCAGTGTGTTTTTTGTGCCACCATAAAAGCTGTTCGTCCGGTATTGTGTGGTCATAGTCTGCTTTCCTTAAACGTAAGTCGCAGAAAATCCGTGATAGAGTAAGCTTTGACTTTTGTGATAAATAGTTGCGTCGACGATTAATACCGTGAAACTGCTTCTGCTGTTAAAATGAAAGCAAACCATTGTAGCTGAATGCAAATACGCACGGTCTTCACAGCAATTCTGATGCTACTGACACGGGATTGGAATAAAAGTATTTTCAGTCAACAGTCTTTTATAACCGGGTTATAAGCGTAGCACGTTCTTTTTGAATTACACTGAGTTTTTCCTGTTCTAATACGGTTACAGATAAGTCGTTGTTGGAAGTTTTGCTCACGAATCGATTTAGCGATGGAAGAGAACTGAACCTCGCGAAAACTACGGCGGGAGATTACGTCACCAAAGTCACCCTGGTGACTTGCTTTGGCACTGAGAGAGAAAGAATCCTGAGTGATCATAAATTAAAACAGTTTCCACCACTCTGCGTAAATTTTCCTCTTAAACGGCTTACCCAGACCGGCATATCAATGGATCTCACCCTCAAACTTAAAAGTTAAGACCATTTAACTTCGTGTAGCGTATAATAGACATTTGCAAAATAAAACCATATCGACAGGAAGCATGGTAGCATTGGAACGGCTACACTTGAGGATTTCATCCCAGGACTCAAAAGCTTTTAAGACCACGTGAATACTTTCGGAGTAAAGGGCGCTTAGCACTTGACAGCAGTGCTGTATATGCTTCTATGGTGACACATCTGCTTCTTACAAGTATATCTATACGTGCATTCTGTTGATTGGCTCCGTCATACATTAACGATCAGTGCCGGAGGGCATGCAGTAACAGTGGGCGGGGACAGTTCCAGGCCTCTTTTCTGCTTATTATGATGCATTTAATTTATTTAACCGGGAACAAATTATTTATTGTGTAGCTACACTTGTTCACCGAAGATCAAGTATTGGTTTACCATTCAGCAGGGTGTGAAATTGTTGAAGAGATAATTAGCCAAGTGATTTGGTAAGCGAGTTGTTCTCTATTATATACGTTTCTTAAAAATGCTAGAGAAATCGATTGGGAGAGTCGACAGGGCGGTTTATCAAAGGTGCAAAAACTAAATCATAGTTGATAGTTCTTTGTGTGATAATTGGCTTAGCAAACTTCATCGTTTTAGTAACGTCTTCGCACGGCACTGAGATCTTACTTGATCGTCTTATCAGAAGTCCTCGGATCGGCTATGTGTGTTCGCACATCCTTTTGCTTGCTTTTCCCTTAGGACATTTCTTCACATCTCAGCCTTCTTGTATTGTTTTATTTTGCTCATGAAACCGAGCTAGCCCTGAAAAAATATTTGAAGATATGGCTATTAAACGTAGCAGTCTCGGTGGCGCTTTCCAGGAAGTTTAAAGTTAAGACTTCCGTTGTTAAATATCTGCGAGAGCTCTTCAAACAAGAGAGACAATTAGCTTTTTTAGCTTTTTGACAGGCCTCTGACCGCTTCTAACGGACGTTAACATTCCCTTTCCTAGAAAAGAGTTTTGAAACTGACTCAGTAAAAAGTGAAAAGAGGAAAGCCGTTTAAAGCCGGACCATTCAGACCTTTTCTTTTAAATCTCTCGCGCGGAAAGTGGCGATGGCAGAAGCGTGTGCTCCTGGTGACTATTATTATGCTCTGACAAGGTGGTTCTAAGTTTTGAGTCCGTGGATCAAATCCCGAAGTGTGACCCAACAGCTGAAAAAACTACCGAGAAGTACTTTACTTAAGCGATGTTTACTTTGTTGTACAAAGTCGCTGTGATTTTTGAGTTTGTCGATAAAATCCTAAGGTGCGACCCGTCATTTTTAAAAAATGAAAGCTTCTGAGCAGTACCTTTGTGGTGATGACGTTTATTATGCTGTGCAAGGTGGTTCTGTTTTTTCAGTCTGTGAATGATATCCTAAAGAGGGATTATCTTGCGAAAAAAAGTTTTTTAATTGCACTTTTGACCTTGGGTGTTCTTAAGAGTGCCGAAGGGTAAAGATCTTTTAAAAACAGATATCAGCACAATAATACAAGAGAATAGCATAAAAATGATAAACTGAAGTTCCATTCTAATCGCATTATTAAATGGTGAAAGCAAGAAAGGGGCAAAGTTGGAACGCTTTTCTTCGCGGTCGTAAGTTCCTGATATATCCAAGTACACTTCAGCGAAACGATTTTGGTATGCGGAAAGTTTTTTTATTTTTACTGCGAACGAAAGCGCCCAGGTAACTTGCATAAAATTACCGAATTCATTATGGATAAGAAGGGCCGTTAATTGTCTCGTATTGCTAAATATAATCCTTTTGTGTTACGTCGCTGAATTAGAATATATCGTAAGGTTGCCTTTATAGCCAGCCCGTTTATCAAAACATATCTTACTAAAAGTACGTTTTATCTTAAAACCTGAATTGTTATGTAAACCTTCTTTCGCAATCCCTTGATGAGTGCTGATTAGAAATTACGGTCGATAAACACAAAAGAAGTAAGGACAAAACAGAAAGTAAACATTTAATAACGATAATGTAGCAGTTCTCATTTTAAACTGTGAACTTTGATCACTGTACTATAGTCAATTGTTTACACTATAAAGAGAAAACGTTGTTAAAAAAGATAAAATGGCAATATTACCCGCATGTTTGTAAAATATTAGCTGGCTGAGGAGGCCCTTCAAAAATGGACTCATACTCTTAAAATTTGATATTATCATAGTTAGTGGTTACTGAGTAAGAGAGAGAGTCACGGAAAGAAAAAAATCTAGGCATTAATACGTGCAGAAGCAACGATGTTTCTATTTGTGGAATGGGAAAAGCGGTGCCAATATTATGCACTTGGCGAGCAGAAAAGTGATGCTCGATGCTCTCAATGATTTTTGTGAAACCAAGGGCAGATATGCCTGGTAGATAAATAAGTGCGTGTACTCGACATCAGATCCACACGAAAGGACAGCAATCCAAGATAATAAATTTAGACTCAAACAAAACTCACGTGCATTATCCTACTCAAAAGCTTACTTTCTAAATTCTTAGATTTTATCCACGCATGGTTCAGTGACGGTTGGCTATGACGTCATTGCTTAAAATAAACCTCGATAAACCACTTAAATAATCACTTCATCTTTCTGAGCACATTCAGCTTTGCTGTACTGCTAGAGACCAAAGCAGCCTCATTAGCCCGAGACATACGATTTATACAGTCAAATTACCAGTCAATCACAAGCCTGATGTTTTTTTTTTGTTAAAACAGTTTAGTCCAAAGGAAATGGAAACGGAAATAAAAACGGAAACGGAAACGAAAATATTGGGACAAGAGATTATGCGCTCGCACGGATGATCTCGTTATTGGCGCTAGATGTATAATAGGGTGTGAAATCGTGAACATATTTTGTCTGAAATGGGGTAATTTCGAGCTCTTGGATGTATTTTTAGTTTATTTTAAAGTACAAAATTTCATGAATAAAAATCGATTTGAGAAAAAAATACGGTTCAGTAAGGTAGTTCATACGAGAGATGACGGACCCTAAAGAAACAATTCAAGATACTTGAAACCGTGATAAGCACGTGTGTAGAGAAATAAGCAAGCAGATTGATTGCACTTCTGTTTAAAAAGTCAGTGTTTTCTTTTCTTTGATCAGCCGTTATTTAATTTGCTCATGCCTGTAAGGTTTCAGCTTGTTTCCAGGAACATGTAACACCGATATCTTAATAGCCTCCTGCTTAAACTCGAATATATGTGGTCATAATATATAATATATGGTAATCAAGCTTGCTAAGTTAAACATTCCATGTCAAGGACAATTTATGACATCCGAATATATCGAATATATCGTAATCTAGGTGCGATGTCTCTCTCGCATTTTTGCCTCTTGGCCTCATGCCCAGATGGGAGTACTAAAGTATTTAAACCTTTTTATGTCACAGGTGATTGCTTCGACATGACCAGTGTACCAGTATTGACGTGGGATGAATGCCAACATCATCCTTTCCAAGCTCCGCCTGTTTCGCATAAAGGAAACTTTTCACCATGGAGATCTCAAGGCTTCGAACAGGGTAATAATAATGGCAGTCATATGAATAATTCTTGTTGCGTTTGGGAAGAGTTTTTGTAATATACCGCGTTCTAGAAAGGGTGAATTGAAGTATGTCAGATGCCACCAACTGGTTTTGTCAAGTAATAAATTTCCCAACTCAGAAAACAGAGAAAGGGACGTCGTTGTAACGGTTTTAACTGCAATCTCGAATGGTTGTAGAAATTAAGCTTCAAAGAGAACCACCAACCAAGAATATACACATTTTACGTGCTTAGAGAAAAGACAAAAACTCACCTTTATCGAAGGCCGCGAAGAGAAATCTTCATGAACCTTTTCAAGTTCGGTCTCAAATCGATCGCTTTGATTGTCTTTGATCCGCTTGCACTGTCAACTTCGCCTTCCAAGGTCTCTTTTAGGAAGAGGAGGGACCCTGGGAACGAGACTAGTGCCGTGTTCCCTCGATCACACGTCAAATTTCAAAAAATTGGCAAATGTTTTATAAAAACCAAAACATGTACTTGGTTTTGGCTCTTCTCAGTCGTGTTGTTTTTTGAGAGGTCGTGGAGTCAAAATATGCATGGCAAATTCTCGCCAGAGTCAAACCTTGTACTCACAAATCTGGCTCTCTTTTATTGGAAAGAAACCCGCAAGTGTGAAGATCCAATTGAGACTTACTGAGCAGTGTTGCCATTAATTATGCTGTACGATTGTGTCCATCACCACAATGTAGTGTCTAAATAAAGTTTGTACTTAGTTACTTACGAGGTACTTTTAATCTTTACGTATATCTGGGGATGAAAATCTGAAGTGTAACCACCACCCCCCACCCCCACGCCCCTTGGGAACCATTCAAACGAAAGTTAATGGGCTGTACTTTTCCGTGATCCTATCTTTTATGTTGTAAAACGTGGTCTTTATCGTTCTGAAAACTGTTCTATATTCAGGGTTAAAGGAGCAAGCTTTTTTTTAAATCATGATATTTGTTCCAATATTTCCTTCGAACTTTGAACGTACAGATGTATTTGTCGTATTGAGGTATCATTTGAAATGCGCTGCCACGTATAAAATCCAATCTATTTTTATCTGCTCTTTGAAAAAACATATACTTGAAGATTCAAAGCAAAGTTAAACCACAATGCAGCAGCATTTAAAGTTTTAAGGATTTTTTAAGAGAGATTCCTCATTTATATGTCAACAAATATTTGGCATTTTCTCAGAGATCCCACGCCTTGAGTCACAGAATATATTCTTATGGTACATTACCATTTTTATGACACGACATCTATTGAATATGTGGGATGAAATGTGTCTTTGTTCTGCCATTCAGAGTATAGTAAAAGCTCCTGTTTCTATTATCCGGTGTCTGTATTAGATAGGAATTTATATGTTGTAAAACATGTTTTGTAAGCCACTTAGCACTCATGAAAAGGAGTAGAAAGTGGAAATATATTTCATGTACGTATAAGGGCTAGGAATCAGTGAGCGAATGCACAATGAATTTCTCCTGGCCGTTACTAGCCCAAAAATAAAACTGGAGTCAAAGCAACAAAAACAAAATCTTTGACACCGGTGGGAGATTGTGTAGTCTTTGGAAACCATTGCCTTTGAACTGTCCTTACTGATGAAGAAGGTACTGAACTGTGTTGTGGCAGTTATCGGGATGTTCAACTCCGTGTGATGGACAAAGCTTTTTTCAATACAGTAGAACCTCGATTTAACAAACCTCTACATAACGAAGTCTTCGGTATAACGAACGATATTTTTCAGCCCAGTAATAACGTAATGTATGGAAAAGAACCTCGATATAACGAACCCTCGATATAACGAACCAATTTCCTCAGTCCCTTGGCACTTCGTTAAATCGAGGTTCCATTGTATTACTTTCCTTATTCTTCTTCATCCCAGCTGGCACATATATTGCACAGGTAAAAGCTAAGGCGCTTTGTGATTTTTTTTATTTTCGTGCCAATATTCCGGAACTTCCAACGCAAAACTTATATCTTATTAAGGTAGCGTGTGTAGCCGAGGCGAGAAAGGTATAAAATGCAGCCCATTTCAGTATTGTGTTCTTTGAAAAGAGAAAATAACAATGACGCAAATAAAAGGTACTGTAATGAAAACTAGCTCAGTGTACTAAAACTCCGAAATTATTAGGGTATATACAAAAACCGTATCTACTCGTTGGTTCGATCATAGTGGTTATTACAAAATATTATTGCGCAATTGTTTACAATAACCGACAAGTCGGTAACTAAAACGTTTTTGTTTTGTTTTGTTGAAAATTCAGTAAATGAAAAAATATATTTTGCGAGACAAAACAAACACAGGGTATCCTAGCTCCTTTTTTGGGTAAATTAAAATTATAAAATATTAATTGATTTCTGAGGCCGTTTTCGTCCTGTAAATATTCCTTGCAACTTGCATCAGATCCTTCAGTTGGAAGTGAACTAAAGATGGATGCAGACATGTTTCATGAGGACCTGTAAGTCTTAATAAACCCCTTTTCCCGAAACTATCCTAAAAGTGTTAACTTAGCTTGAAACCCGAGAAAAGGGCCAAAACATCATTTTAAAAAAAATATTGAAAAACTTTGGACCGGATGAAAGCACTGTTTAGTAGTTTGAAATCACTTGGTTCATACTTTAATATTTCCTTCACAGACTCCACTAAGTCCTCAGTGTACAGCATGATAATAATGAAAAAACTGCTCAGTAGCTTTCACGTGAATGGTTTTCATTCATAGGCTCAAACGTTTGAACCACCTTGTACAGCATCACAGTAAGTCCTGCTCAATAGCTTTCATTTGAATTATTACACTTTTTAAATAGCCGGATTCTCAGTCTACAAAATCAGAAGAAAAAATGACCTTGTATAGCGTAATGATGAAAGTAGTATTGAATGGGTTTCACTTGCATGCATACGGTCAGATATAAAAATTTTATCCTCAGACTCCAGAGTTAAAGGCAAACTACGTGACTGGATGCTTATCCCTGGCATGGGGGTGAAATGGTTGAGACCTTGAAGATTAATTACGAAGCAGCGAACAAACGTTCGTCAATTTCACAGCTGAGAAAACTTCATTAAAGTCAACATTTTGTAGAACTTTGGACAGCTGTTAGTTTCTGACGTCTTTATGTCATTGTTATTAATAAGACCGAGAAGCATTACTAATTATTTTTCTAGGGGTTTCGTTGTTGAAAAATCCATTTATTTTCTTTCGAAATGGTCAAAACGTTTTGATTTTCATATGTAAGCTCAGGCTTGAAACGTAAAACAACATGTAGCTTATCTAAATTAACGAACTTAAAACATCGTTAGTTTACCGGGTATAAACAAAGCATATTTTTGAAATTTTTTGAAAATCAGCTTACGTGCAGTTATTAACCTGTTATACAATAAATATTGTTATTTCCCCTGGTCTGTTGATATATTGTCGATATTATGACACAGTGCCACCTTTTGTTATTTTTATGATGCCAAGCAATATCACTTATTAACCTTTTTCGGGGTTGAAAACCCATTAATTTTTTTACAATTGCAGAAACGCTTTGATTTTTAACCTCAAGCTTGAAAAGTAGCCGCCTGTAGTTTACAAATTCAAGAACTTGAAAAGTCGTTAATCACAGGTGTAAATAGAGCATATTTTCAAATCAGCTTGTAAACGTGCCTAATGCGATCGCGTTCGCGTGTTATGTAATGATATTGCTTAGATTTCTCCTCGACGATCTGTCGCAAAGCTACTTCTCTTTGGCTATATGATGCGTTTCACTAGACCGAAGCAATAATAACAATGATAGCAAAAAAAAGTCCAAATCGAGGGCTAAAAAAAAAAAGGGCTATCGTGCCATGCCTCTTTCATTATTTTCTTGGCAGAAGAAAAGCAGTTGAATAAATTGAGCTACTTTCCAATGTTAAACTAAATTTCTCAATGCGAATCATATGTAGTCAACATTACGTCGGCTTCAGGTCCTTTTTCAAAACAACTCCACTGAATGTTTAAACTGATCTAAGGTCAAGGCTACTTTTTCCATCAAATAAGTGAGTCTCAGACTTAGTGTTGGAAAGTATAAAAAGTACTCAAAACACTTCATTTCAGATGTTAAAAAGAGAACTAAAGCAAAGACGCTAACCAGCAAAATTTCTAGGTCGTTCTAGAAAAGAAGGGAATTGCGTTTTTTAGGACTCTTTTCTTAAATAAAGGAAAATTAATAAATCTATTTACCTAGAGAACAATGCGGTTATTATTGACCTGTCAAAGTACGTTTTCGTGCCAATTCTTAATATCGTAACAACTCTATCAATTGGCCGAACGGAAATCACCACGCGGAATCCCAACAGCTGTGCTTCAAAGATTAGACCTGTATCCATTTGTTCAGCTGTGAATAATTCAGTTGAAGTTCAAATTGCAGTGAGCACGAAACAATTGCTGCTGGATGTTATATCATAACTATTCTTACAGGATTTAGAACAGTTGGATAGTTATTCAGCTAACGGCGACACGACATGGCTAAACTAATAAACAACAACAATGGAGAAGTTGGAAAGTTACAGCAAAATGCATCCCAATTTGTGGCCCCTTGGATACGCGGTAAATATTTTTAAGTATTGTTCAATATGTTTCTTTCGTAGTTCAGTTATTTTCCTACTGTCGTCAATATCACCGTTAGTGTCCGCAAGGTAACTACGCTCAACTTCTAGTCCTTTATGTTCAACCTCTTTCGACTTCTCTAAGGTCCAGGTTGGAAATCAATGACTGGAAATCAATCGAAATATTCACCTCTCAACGGAGTTTAAAACAACCTTGAAGGTACAGTTCAATAGACTTCATAAGAATAACATTTGAATGCTCACACTTTTCGTCAAACTTAAAAATTTGAATACATCATGTAACTGAAGGGTTGACTCTCGGAGTTGAATAGTTACTAACGTTAGATTTCAAAACTTTGCCCAGCTTGGCCTAAGGTTAATGTTTTTGGTGTTGAGATATTAAAAGTGCTACTGCAAGTAGCAATTTTACGTTAGGGTACAGGGTTATTTATCTAAATCACATTGCATGCACACTAATAGGAAAGAAATGCTATGTCGAACTTTTAAAGTGCTTCGTTTGTCGTCATGTACTAGATTTAAACTTTCATTACTTTCTCAACGTCCCAAAAAGTCACAACATTTACTACCTAAAACACTAAACAACAAGCTACACTATAATGCCTATGGAAGTACCGTTCAGTGTTTTTAAAGCTTTTATTTGAATTGTTACAGTTATGTATCAGTTTCACCAGAAAAGTTAGAACCACTTTGTTCAGCATAATAAACAGCAGAATAAGAAAAAATTGCTCGGTACCGCTTCAGTGGTTACATTTGAGGATTTCATCAACACTCTCAAATGGAAGAATTGAAAGAAAGAAAGAATTGCTCAATAGCTGTTTTTTAAATTATCATACTTCAGGGTTTCGACTGAAGCATTGAGAGTTAGGGTAACTTTTTTCAGCAGAAGGAATATGAAGAAAATGTTGCTCAATAGTTTCTATTTGAATGTTCAGACCTAAATAGAATTTGACTAACATATACAAAACTCAGTGCGTCGTACACAATTGACTCGGGAAGACTTGTAGGCACATTCGAATCATTTAATTTTTATTTAGACACTGAAAGACGTTGTACAGAAACATGTAATGCTTTGGTTGCAGGGAAGCATTCGCGCGAGTTTTAACATGCCTCAGTAAAATCCTTGCCTACGTGCCTTGTCTGCCCAAGCTCAAAGCTTTAGTAAACAAAACTTTTTTTCTAAAATAAACAATTAAAGACACCAACGCGCTTTGTGGTTTGTTAATGTCATTTTACTATGAGCACAAAACAGAAATTCTGACATTGATCAAAACTAAAACAAATGAATGCCTTTTTTCTCAAACTTCCGCTAGTGTTAACGTATCTCTGTCGGAAAAAAAATGCAGGAATGGAGCGGAGTACTGGATTCAAATCCCGGACTTGTCATCGTGTTGATTTAGTTTGTTGTTGGTTCTCGTCCTTGCTTCGAGGGTTTTTCTTCTTCGGTTTTCTCCGGTATTCTTCTCTCCACAAAATCCAATATTCCCAAATTAAATTCCAGTTTAATTTGTATTTACGTGCACGTTTTAACGAGCTCGAGTTCTTGAGAGCTCTTGGATAGGTGCTACGTAAACTACAAATTGCATTCACATCTTTTTTTCCGAACAAAATGCTTTCTGTGCCTAAAATGAAACACTTCGTCTTGCCAATTTGGGAAACTGGACCTTTTGATATGGAAAAGAACTAATGATGACTATAATGAAGATATTTAGTTAGGAACAGTTTCAAGTTTTATCAACATAATAATTGCTTGAAATCTTGTTTTAATCATCGGTCATTTTGTTTTGTCATGAAAAGTTTCCTGTGAAGGTTAAAATAAATGAGCAGTAGTCGAGTAGGCCCACTCAGCTAACAAAATTTTTACCGGAATTCGCTTTTATTTTAAAATCTTAAAGTAGTTATTGAAACTGATTGAATTTTTAAAATCTGAAATTACATAATTGAAATACAAAATCTAATTTTTGTAATCTATTATTTTTTGAATTGCGAAATTTCTTTTCATCACGAAATGCCTAATCAGAAATTTTGTTTAGATCCTGGCGGAATTATTTTGTAAATGCGAATTTTTACCTAAATTCTCTCAAAACACTTTTAAGTTTGGTTTCCATATGATCGTTCAATAAGGTATTCAACATGTAGCAGTTAATTATTTAGTTACTCCGGTACTTATTGGTTGTTTACCATTTACAACAACTTTCCGGAAATTCCGGTTGGAAAGTAAATGGTACACGACTTTTTGAGTCGTTCCAGTGGAAAATTTCCGGGAGCAACGGAACGTCTGAAAGGGTAGTCATGTTTTTCCGGACGGAATGTTCCAAACGGAAATTCGTGTACCATTTGTTCAAACCTAATCTTTGATACCAGTTCCAGGCTCTCGCGGCCATTCTGTCCCAACAACAATTAATTAGGGAGCTTAACGGGAAGGAAAACGTCACTTTTAAAATGACTTCACAATCTCTGAAACTTCTTGGCGATTATTCCGACTCGTTTAACCTGTCTAATGCAGTCGAATCATGCAGGAGCTGAGTTTGTAAGGACGGCGTATCAGTTCAGGAAGAACTTGTTAAGAAAATCAATTAGAGGTCATTAGAAAATAGCTGTGTCCCCAATTAGCGCCCTGTCTTTACAGGGTGCTAGATCACTTGACACGTGAATAAAGTTATTACTATTATATTATTATTATAAAAACGAAAATTCACCGTCGTGTGTTTGTGTTCTACACAAAACGTTGAATTTGGTCACTTCACGTTGTAGTTGTGCACCGAACGGCAAAGAAATATACCAAAAATAACGCACGTGCAGAGTCGTTGTTTTGTTAATCAAAGCTTTTGTTTTGCGACCTTCTCGTTAGCCGTCGCCCTCGTGCAAATTTTGGTAAATGGTAGGGATTTCTACAAATGGTAAGCGCCAGTCCCGAACGGAATTTTTCCAATACGGAAATTTGCTTACCATTTGCCCAAACCGACCCAAACGGTAAACCGACCGGTTTGCCCGTGTAAATGGTAAACAGCCATTATTTTAAGAGATTTGATAACATGTAAAGCGCTTTTGATAGCCTTCAGAAAAGGCGCGATAAAAATTGTATAAATTATTATTATCATTATTACTATTATTATTATTATTATTATCATCATCATCATCATCATCAACATTCCCCAAAAGTAATGATAGCTACATTTGAGGTTAAAACACCGACGTTTTGCAATTGCTTTTTTGTTCTTAGTATCGCTGGGCCATTTTTTACGTGAGGAAACTTTCAAATTTGAATTTTAATTGACGCGGCACGAGCAAACATCTCTTTTTCAAAAACTTAGTGTTCCGTGCGTTTTTGTTTTTTGTTCCTTTAATTGCATTAGGAACAAACTAGGAACACACAATAAAGGAACTTTATTTGCTCAATAGGAACAAAAGTGAGCAAATTCGGAACAAACTGGTCCGTTAGCAGCAAACTGGAACACAAAGTTCCTTTTTATTTTAGTCAAAAGGAACAACTGGTTCCTCTTTTATCCTTTTAGGAACAAAAGGTCCTCTTTAAAATAGTCCGGATTTCCCTTCCTGTTCCTTTTGAAGTGATTGGGGAACAAATGTTCCCAATCTTATTTCTCGCTTAACACAGTTAGGAACAAATTGTTCCTATTTACTGGTATATCCACTGCTGTTGGGAACGCCTTGTTCCTTTTCGGTTTAAATTGTTCCTATTCATGCCCCACAGGAACAGAATTGTTCCTAATCAAGGTGTTCTTATTTTCTCAAGACGAGTCTTATGTTCCGCACATAAATGGGAACAGGTTCCGAATTTGTTGATAAAGGAACAAGCGTTCCATTTTGCGCAAAGTGTAAACAGGAAAAGGGAACAAAAGTTCCTATTTAACGGTGGTTATCTGAAACTACTGTCTATCTCTTCCTCGAGACAAATTTCTCAAAACATATCCTTCAAAGAACAGGTTAAGTACGAGACTTGCCCGCTACAAGCTTAATCTCGTTAGGGCTGGCCCGCGCAAGTTCAGGCTTGTGTCTTTGTTCCTTTTGATTGATTGTGTACCAAATACGGACAAGGGAACAATGGGGCAAGGGGCAAGAATGATCAAGTGTGGGCAGAGAATAGTTAACAAATATCTCATTGGCGAATAGGATGATCTCTTGAGGACCCTTTTGCTAGTATAAGTGCGTGCATTCTTTAGAAAAATATCTATTTCAAGCTAACGCTTAAGATGAACAAACGAGGCAAGGATGTCAACTGGTCAAAGTTAGCAAATGCATCGCCTAAACCAAAGAGACTTCACTTAGAAGAGGATGACTGTGATGGTCTTTTTCACTGTCCAGTACAAATTTGTGACCACGATGGATTCACTACGCAAAGAGGCTGTAGAAAACACGTAAAGAACAAACACAGTTGGTACTATTACTTCGACGAGAAGCCAGAGAGTGCTCAAATCGATTCGCTTCATGTCGATCAAAACAACAAATGCGAAGCCATTGAGCAGAAGATTGCACCGCGTAAAAGCAGGGCAATTGCCTCTTTTGATCCTACAAACAACATTGCCAAAAACTTTTTTTCGTGGTTAACTGGCAGTGGTGGGGGCTGTAAAAGTGATCGACAAGCACAACAGATCGTAAGCAAGTGCTTAAAGTTTCTCAAATTTTGTTGCGAAGACGAAGAGGAGCTGACGTTTGACATAGTGGACTTTAGTTTATGTTCACCGAATCTCCTTTTCAAGTTTGTTGATACGATGCAGGATGATTGGAACCTGGGACACGCGGGACGCATAGGCTACTTGGATGCCATTGCAGAATTAGTGGATTATCGAAAAGTGAACGGAGCATCGGAATCAGTATTGAGAGGACTGGCTTCAACAGAAATTTACTTGAAAAAGGTGCGCAAAACCGTTTCCAAAATGATGCGGTTGCAGTGGACCAGTGAACTCGACATCGATGCCTTAGAAGCCAAGGGACACTGGGCCACTCTGGAAGAACTGTTGGAAGTCGTGGGGCGCTACTTGCCGCGCTACGAGAGCGTGCTGAAATCGTGCAAGGAGAAACCGGGTGCCGTTTTGCCCATAGATTTATCTTTTGCTACCAAATTTTTGGCCGTCTATTTATTTATCAAGGTCAAGGGCTCGCGTCCCATGACATATCAGTACTTAACCGTGGAAATGGTGAACAAAGCCAAGACTAACGGTGGATTCATAGACCAGAAAATGTTCAAAACGGCTGGCAAATATGGCTTCGACTCTCTTTACCTGACTGAGACGAGCATGCAAGTGCTGGATGGCTACATCAGCCACATTCGCCCCCTACTCAGACCGACCTGCGACTTTGTATTAGTGACAAGAAATGGAGGGCAGCACAACAAGCTTGGAGAGCTAATGAGTAAACTGGTCTTCGATGCAACGGGCAAATACGTTCACCCGACTCGCTATCGACAGATTGTGGAGACCGCGAGTTCTAGGCAGCTGAGCAGCGTGGCGCAGAGCACAATCTCCGAGGACCAGAAACATAGCTCTGTTGTTGCAAGGGTTCACTATCAGAAGCAGCGATCGCGTGAGGTGGCGAGCAAAGCACACGAATATTTGGAACGACTGCACGGGGAAAAGGGATCAGAGATAGAACTAGACGTGCGCTCGAGGCTTTCAGGAAATTCTGCATCTTCTGAAGATCAAAATGCTAGCAAAACGGATACTACCTCTAACGACGAGGGAGAAACGATCGCAGAAACACCACCCGAGCGTCTTTCAGCTGTCCCGAGACTAAAGCGGGAAAATGCATTTATAGTGACAGATTGCCCGGCGAGAAAAAAGAGTCTGATGTTTACCCCTGCAGAAGACGGTTACCTAAAAGCAGGCATCGAGCGACACGGCTATGGTCAATGGAAAGCGATTCTCAGGGATCCCGAATTTCGTTTTCAAGAGGGAAGGACGGCCAACTCACTGCTGAGCCGTGCAGCGCGAAGATTCGCATCACTTTCTAAGTTATCCTAGAACTTTACATTTACCCCAGAATGAAAAGACACCCTTGAAATAGAAATAACGACATAGGCAAGCAGCAATACGATTCAGTACATGACAAGCAACATTTTATTGTTGTTTTAAGAAGAAATAAATTACTGAAATTATGAATATATGAAATTCATATATTTGGAATGAAAAAAGAAATGTAAAGAAGATCCTCGCGGTTATTAACGCAACTAATATGCAGTTGCGAAAAGAAAAAGCCTGAAAAAATCAGGCTTGCCGGGATTCGAACCCTGACCTCTGCGATACCGGTGCAGCGCTCGAACCAATTGAGCTAAAGAGCCAACTGGGAGCTGGTCATCAAATTGGTTTGGTGCGAACCAATTTAATGACCAGCTCCCAGTTGGCTCTTTAGCTCAATTGGTTCGAGCGCTGCACCGGTATCGCAGAGGTCAGGGTTCGAATCCCGGCAAGCCTGATTTTCTCAGGCTTTCTTTCCGCAACTGCATAAGTTGCGTTAATAACTGCGAGGATCTTCTTTACGTTTCTTAAATAAATTACTGTTGACTCGAGAAATACTTGTTGATTTTGTTGCTTTGACAATGTTTTTTCGTACCTCGCTGGCTCGAGGAGGCACGCTTGCGTTTACTGGCTTCGGTGGTTGTGGTGCGGCCTGAACGTGCACTCGGATGCGACTGTCTAGCGCTTGAGCTTGGAACAGGCGTTACAAAAGTACTCTGCTCTTCTTCTTCTCCTTCTTCTTCTTCGGCATCATCACCGTCACCGTTCCGATTGGCAAGTGGCAGTCTCTCCGCAACGCTCGTGACTAGGTGCTGTTGGTGCTGGTCCAGAAGGCCGAGAAGCGTGCACACCCTCTTCCGTTCCGCCACGGCCTCGGCAGTTCCAAAAGTCCCCAGAGACATGTGATGGTCCCCGAGTTTGCCTGTCAAGTGCTTAATGTAGGCCTTCAACGTGGAACGCTCCGACGAGTCGTCACTAGCCTGGTACCGTTCACAGCATCGCTGTAAATCCTTCTCGGTGGATCTCAACCAAGTACCCTGAAACGCTTCTCTGGCAGCCTCTCGACGAGCCTGTTCTTGGGCTGCTACTCGTGCTTGGTCATACCGCTCGAGATCCCTCGCAATTGGACTGGGGGTGGGATCGTTGAGGTCGTCCGGTAACAGGCTCAAGTTCACGTTCGACACGCCCCTGGAGCGAAGGAAGTCCTCCCTCTGTCTGCGTCGTTTCGCTCGTGACCTTTCTTCTTCCCTCTTTTTGTGCTCTTCCGTCCTCAGCATCTGTGCGAGGTGTCTGTGGCGCAGGCAACCCGGCTGTGTCTTCTCAAGGAGATCTCGTAAATGCGCCACACGATCTGCCTGTGGGGATGTGGACGGACCTGAATCGCCGTCGCTCTCGTCCTCTGGACTCCCCTCGTCTGACGTGTCGACCGCTGGCATCTCTTTGGCTAAAAGCACCGGTAGTGACGCTGATCGAATCTCTGCCTTCTCTTCTTCCCGCAGCACACCTTCGGCAAAGGTCGATTCCTCCTCCTGCGTATCCTCTTCGCTATCGCCTTCCGATTCGTCCTCGTTCTCAGCCTCTTTCGCCTTTTGCGCTGCCCACAGGACGCAATCCATGGGATGCGTTCTCATCCAGTTGGACGCCTTCTTTTTTGGCCGGGGCAGGCTTCTGAAGGTGTAGGTTCTTAGCCTCCGCTCCATCGCAGGCTGATCGGCGGGACCGAACTCAAGCTTTCTTTGTGAGGTGATCAGCATGGGGCAGCGGTTGATGAATGCCCGGGCACTTTGATATTTCACGTCGTGGGCGGCGTACCCACCCTGAGTAAGGATCTTCCAATCGTCGATGTCAAGAGTGTGCTCGGTGGCTTCGTCAATGAATATTACTTCGGTGAAGGGCGTTATCATTGATTTATTGAACGCTTTCTGCTTTGTCACCGTGGCCACGTTGCCGTGGTGGATGAGGCCTAGAATGGGCATGAACAAACTCGTCTTTCCACTGTTGGCATCGCCTACCAAACACGGCACCTTGTCTTTGTGCTGTTTCTTGTTGTAGAGAAGCAGTTTTAAGAAATCGTCGCAGAACTTCGCCACCTCCTGCGGGCTTAGGCTGTTCTCTAAGACTTCTCGAAAGTACTTTGGGCAAGGATCTCTTGCGGAGTCGAAGGAACAAAATGCTCGCGGCGAGATCTTTCCCACCTGTTGCTCCTCAATGGCACCGTCAACAAAGTCCCGCCGGCTGATGGACCAACAGCGGCAGTCTTTTACCTCAATGAGGTCGTAGTTGATTATCAACGGCGAAAAAAGTTCACAGAATGGATCAGATAGCAGATCGATCACTCTCTTCATCTCGCGAAGAAGTCTTGCCTTGAAGAACTCGTTGGTGGCAAGGGTGTTGACGAAAGCTCTTGCCTCGCATTTATACGAATACGTGTACCTGGCTTGGTCATTCTTCTTGTAGACTTTGCCGCGATAGCTTGCATAGCCCAGTTTTCCCATGGCGATCGCTATGTCGTTAACGAGGATCGCAAGTTTATCTGCCGACAGCATCTTATCCTCATCGCACGCCATGGCTAGCTGACTGGTGGAAGCTTGAGACGTCGTCGTGCTGGACTCAAAGCCAAATTTGTCTAATTGTAGCTTAGCTGCGGTCAGAAGTTCGACTGCACTCAGTAAGGACGTGTGAAATTTCGGGTTAACCAGGGTCACTCTCACCACATTTTCAGTTCCACAATTGTCCAACTCTTGGGTGCATAAGCCATCATGGCCCACCACCTTCCTCGCTTCGTCTTGGTAACAGTGTTTGAAGGACGAGCTAACGAGGTCTTGCATGAAAGGATTTTTGTGATCTTTCAACACTTTGTAGAGTTCTGCTGTGGCTGGGGATTCTTTTCCCTCTTGAAACTGTACCTGAAGGATATCAAATTGAAGCATTTTACCAAACACGGTTCTACGTTTCCTTTTTCTTTACTGACTGACCGCTTGTATCGTTTATTATTATCATCATTACTATTATTAACAGCAATCAGGGTGCACCAAAACCCATGTCCGATTGTCCACGACAGGTAGAAATTCCGTTTGGACATGCAAACCTTTGACATGACTTTTCCGTGGGACAAGCACATTTTCAATCAGGAAATAACAGAAACAATTGAAAACTGAGTTCATCATTCCCAGTCACAAAATTCAAGTTGATAATAGCAGTGTCACAAGAAAAAAGTACAGTCTTCGTTGTTAGGTTTTCTTTCAAAGCAACTGAGAAGAGAAAACGTCTTAAATGCTAGCAAAAAATTAGATGAATCAAGAGAGGGTCGTTAATTGCCTGTTTGTTTTTGATTGTCGAGTTTCGAGCAAACCGTTTTGGACAAAACCTCTTTGGCTTTGGCTTTTCCTTACTCCGATTCTTCATTTTTTTCAGTTCTCAATTTTGACTAACATGTTCACGGCTAAGGGAATGCTTGGGTTATCGAAAAGTAAGAAAATAATTTAATTACCTGTGTTGCTGTGACTTCCAGTCCTGAATTCAACAGGGCTTTGTGTACAGAAATTGGACTGGCGGGCGCACCGTTTACTGTAGTCAACGCCACCCAGTATGCGATGGCAGGGCAGAGTGATTTGTTTACGTTCGTTAAGTTTCCTTCAAGCCATTGTTGGGAAATAGAGCTCGGAATTTCATCGCCAGAACTGCTCTCCTCTTCTGTGTTCTCGTTGATACTTCCACTTTTTTTCTCTTGGCTTGCTATGGCGCTAAAGAAAAATGCTACGTTGTGGATACCTGGAGTATTAGAAAAATAAAATGCGTCGAACTTTTGCACTCAAATGTTCTTTGAAATCTCATCTGAAATCGGCGTATTGCAACAAATACTAACCTGATATTGCACGGTCGCACAAATCTCGTTTTCCGCAAACAGTTGCCCAAGCCTTTGGCAAGGCCTTATCTTTGACTTTGCAAACACATTTAGCGCTGATAATGCTACACCTTCCGCTTATTACTGGGGTAAGGTAGCACAAGGCCGTACTCTTTATACCCTCACTGTTGAGCTGTCGACATGGTTGTCTTGTTCGCTGCATTCTTCTTTCGTAGCGCAAATGTTGTGGCATGGGTGCGGTGTTTATATAGTGGATCAGTGCTGTGAAATTTTGACGAATAAATTTGAAAGTTTAGGCTTTTGTTGGCTATGTTTTCGACGTGCTGATGAATAACTGTGAAAGATAATTCATTAGTTTGTTTGTCATGTTTTGAAGTCAGATTTGTTGACGAGGACGTGTCGGAAATGATGTAACTATGAAATGAGCGTTATAAAGGGCGTTCCTTTTTTGCACGTTTCTTTAAAGTATGAGTCGCTGTTGTTAGCGCAGGACAATAAGGACGCTCTGATGTAATTTAGAGGGCAAGTTCAACGCCAAAAATGCAATCGCTTCATTATGATAGTGCTCCCCAGGAAAAATCGAAGCAAAAAACCTACCCTTTTTGGTGAAATACAATAACGATAGGATCATTAGACTTGTTCTCTGACTTGTTTTCTCGGACGCTCAAACAATGCAATCAAAACTGTCATTCAATCCAGGTAGCAGCCGGCGCCTTTTCTCAAACGATGGTTCAAAGGAACGACCGAAAAGGTGTGATGCATTTAGTGTCACCATTTAGGACCAAACGTGGTAATGAAATGCAAGAAATGATTGTCTTTCTTGTGCCTTTTCATAACGGACCTTTTTTAAAAGAAGTTTCTGTAACGCTCAAGGTGGAACTTAAACTCAACTGAAGCTTCATGTCTCTGGGAAATCTGTAAAAAACAATTGTCTAAAACGAAAACAAAAAATGTATGAAAATGTATGAACTCGAAGCTCCATGGCTCCACAAAATCCGTAAAATCCATCTCTTCCGTGTGTGGTGAAAAGTTCTTTGAAATGGAAAAGAAATGCATTAAGCATTGACTGCTGGTGAAATTCATAGACAGTAAAACTCTTAAAAAGAGTAGCGGAAAAGACGGATTTCACTGATTACCCGGAGACATGAATGTATAAGAAGATAACTTGCAGTCCTGACTGACTGCTAACTGAAAAAGACTCTTAAAAGAGTAGCGGAAAATACGGAGTTCACAGATTTCACGGAGACATGAATGTTCAATAAGGTAACTTGCAGTCCTGACTGACTGCTAACTGAAAAAGACTCTTAAAAGAGTAGCGGAAAATACGGATTTCACGGATTTCACGGAAATATGAATATTTTTTATTACTTTGATATAATACTTCTCTTTTTTACTGTAAGTATCTTAATACAATTATATATATATATATATATATATATATATATATAATTGTATTAAGATACTTACAGTAAAGAAGAGAAGTATTATATCAAAGTAATAAATTTCCGTGAAATCCGTGAAATCCGTATTTTCCGCTACTCTTTTAAGAGTCTTTTTCAGTTAGCAGTCAGTCAGGACTGCAAGTTACCTTATTGAACATTCATGTCTCCGTGAAATCCGTGAACTCCGTATTTTCCGCTACTCTTTTAAGAGTCCTTTTCAGTTAGCAGTCAGTCAGGACTGCAAGTTATCTTCTTATACATTCATGTCTCCGGGTAATCAGTGAAATCCGTCTTTTCCGCTACTCTTTTTAAGAGTTTTACCGTGTATGAATTTCACTAGCAGTCAATGCTTAATGCATTTCTTTTCCATTTCGATCAAAGATCTTTTCCCCACACACGGAAAAGATGGATTCTACGGATTTAACGGTGAACCACCAAAGATCGTGATCAACCTTTGCTTTAATACAATTTTTGCAATCCAACACTGATTGTATAAACTCAACGGATATAACGGATATAACGGATATGCCGGAGACAAACTCACGTAGATATCATGAAACAAAATCGCTCTGGGTAAACCCTTGTTTGCTGTTATAAATTTAAGGCTACAGTATAGGAACAAGCGTGCCTTTCCATGGCCGTTCCCCTTACGAGGAACGCTTTTGCGGAAAATCGTCCAGATTTATTTGTAGTTCTTAGCAAAAGATCTGAGAATGTGCTTTTTAGCTTTTTCCTGCATAAGACTACCAACAGATATAATTTTAGAAAGATTTTTGCAGTACTTAGTGTTATTTTAAGGCTTCAAAAAAGGGGAACTGAATTTTTGGGAAACGATCATCATCATCATCATCATCAACATCATCATCATCATCATCATCATCATCATCATCATCATCATCATCATCATCATTATAATTATTATTATTATTATTATTAAGCATTGCAGCCTACGTTTCCAGTGCCGCTTAACTTTTGGTCAATCCAATTTCTGATTTAGTTTGTTTAGATTGATTTGATTTTCGTACTAGCTGGAGCACAAATTTGAAAAACATACCAAACCTGGCCATATTTGTTTACACGCTGAATGTTCCCATACTATAAGGCAAGATCTTAGCCCCTTAATTGTAACACCCAATCGGAATTCAGATTAAGAAAAGTTGATTTATTCAGCCAGCAATCTGAACGTTCCACCTGTACGTACATGGATGGTTCACCTCGCAATTATGCTATAAAAATAGTCAGAATTGAATGCATCTTACAAAAAAAATAACAAACCAAAAAAGTGATCAATCAGTAAACAATTACCCAATAAATAAACAGTAAACAATTGCATTTCAACTTCCCTTTAAAACTGCGACTGAACTGTTTATGCTATTCTTGTTGCAACGTCATGTGAGCTATTAATCGTTTCGATTTATTTTTCAATAGTCATTGTGTGTTCACAAATGGCAATGCATTTTGGGAATCACTAGAAGTTTTAATCGTTTTGCATTAATGTTTCTCATTTGTAAGGTCCTTAATTAAGATGACATAGCAAATTTCCACGCTTACAATCAACGAATGACATTTTAATACAATATAACAACTGATAATAATGTAATGTCACTTTAGTTTTAAAACCTTATGCTTAAGAAGATTAACGTCGCGTTGTCGGCATCTCCTCGATATCAACAACGAAATTAAGTATACAAAAACACCTCGTTCTTTTTACCATTGTTATCTTAATTTTTTACTTTTGGTTTCAGTCGGTTTAAAGGATATACATAGGATCTTAAGCCATGGTTGTTCTAATGCAAATATGTAAAAGTTAGATGTCATTAGTTGTCCTAATGCAGATGCAAAAGCTACAGAGTTTGCTAATTTGCATTTAAAGATTCGGCACATGTAAAGTTCGAAGTTTGACCTAGGCCTTAGAGAATTCATATAAAACGCGAGGGAGGGGATGCTAGGATTGACTAGCATTGACACCAGTACTGTTGGGCCAACTGACTGTAGTACAATTCATGCGAATGTACATGGACTAAACCTTTATGTATTATTATCCTCAGGTGGCCACCATCCTTTTCCAGGAATGCACTTTCCCCCGTATGCCTCCACAATGGGGCAAGCCACGTACAATTTATCGGCATCCAAAGATACCCGGTCGGCGTTCCATGTACCACCTGTTCATTCGCCTGCGTCGTGTTTGCCCTCTACGTATCCCGGTACGAGAATGCCAGGAAATCCTCATCATCCATATACTCGCGGTACTTTGGGGAACCATAATTGGCCTGTTGCACAACAACTCGTTATGCCAGTAGAAAAAAGCGCCACTGTTCATCTTCAACAGGGCTGTCACTATCATCACTCTGCTTGCCACATGAGCTTTTACAACTGTTGCACCCACATCTGCCGCCCTGCTGATCATTATCCTTACCCAAAGAGGCCCCGGATCGATAGAGACAATTTGCCGGCTGGCGAGAAGGTCACCGCACAAATCCTACAGAAAGACCATGCAGTGCCATGCAAAACACTGCCCTCTCCACCTCCACTTATCAAGAATTGCGAAAGTGGGCTAGATCTCAAAAAGTCAAAGCAGACTCATTTTGGAGAAAACACTGAGAAGAAATCTCCTGCAATGGATAAAACGCGGAGGGAACACTCTATAACAATTCGAGAGTCTTCTGAGATGGAGATTGAGTTTCCCAAAGTTGCCTTAGTCAACTCGTCCGCGGCACGTTACGAATTTTCACAGGGTTGCTACAAAAATGTACGAAGTCTGGAGGTTGAAAATAAAAGGAAAACTAATGGTCATCAACAGAGGAGAACATGCAATGAGCTTGACAAATGCGACACTTCACCACTAGGTAACCATGGTAATGGTGACGGTGGGTGTAAAGATTGTGCAGACAATCGTAGGTGGAGTAAGCGATCGAACACACCAGATCCCAAGACGGAAACACGCAGTACTAGATCAGTGCGACAGCTGGAGAAATGTTTTACTCAAAAGCCCTCAGGAGAAACCCGACATTGCACGGCCACGCAAGAAGACTCACCGGAGAAGTGTGATAAACGAGACGGCGCTTTGCTACAGAATAACAGCCAGGGAACCCGTATTGGCTATTCTTGTGATGAGGATGTATCTCAAGGGGGCCATCCTAAAGGACCAAAAAAACTTAACCGGAGTCAGTCTGCGCCTCTGGATCAGCAAACAGGACGTCATATCAAACCAAGAGATGACAGAGGAAAGGGGGATAATTCTTGTGAAAATAAACCAGCAATAAACGATTACAAGACGAATAACCCAAACATGTCATCTATGGGACGTCTAGAAAGAAGCACAGACTCATTCAAATATCAGCAGCAGCCACGGTCCAAGCAGCTCGTGACTGTACCTAGTGACACGATTCATCCTCAGTTACAATACTATCCCCCATCCAACAACCTTCAGAGATTCAGATCAAAGTCATGCGATGATCCACTAAATTTCACTTTAAAATCACAGGCGTCCGTTCATAAGCCTTTTAAGTCGGGCATTTCCTACTACAAATCACAAATGCAAAGTGTAAAGCCTCGTGAGCAAGGGTGTAAGAACAAACTCATAGAGTATGATTATTTTCAGATACGCAGCCCCACAAGTGGACGGTATCAGCGGAGTAAGTCTATGTTTTGCAATATACCTCAGAACAGCCGCAACATGCAAAGCAATGGAGATGAAAAGTCCTCTGTTTCATCGTGCTATGGTATAAGTAATAAAAGCACTGCAGAAATGGACAACAGGACCTACTATCAATCCATAGCCAACAAAAACTCGAATAAAAGCTTAAACAGATTAACCTATGAACACCAAGTAAGGGTAGAAACTGTAAGGCCGCCACTCCACCAACAGGCAAATATGAGTCGAAAGGGCAGCAACAGCGGAAACAGCATGCCTTCTCACCAAGAAAACCAGATCTTGTCAAGTGATAAAACCAATCATCACATGCAGATTTATCAAGATCAAAATCAAGTGGGAGAATTGAGGAATTATGATGACGTGTTCCACTGCGAGAAATCCTCGTCCATAGCAAAGAATGAACCTCCTAAAGTCAGGACATTGTGTCCCGATCAAAATGGAACGAGGTCATTGACGCCGCGCAATGATTCTATAAAGATAAGCGGCGTCACCAGTCTGGATGAACTACGGAAACGTAGGACTAAGTTGTCTGATGTCCACAAAAGTCCCGGGAACTGTCTCAGATTTGATGATACAACCCAGTTTCACTGCAAGGTGGTTGATACTAAAAGGTTTGAAGGAGATCAAAAGCGAACGGACCTGACATGCGGCGAACACGACCAACAGGACATGAAACGATTTTTAGATGAAAGGACCGTAGTTCAAAGTACCCATATCCAAGAACCTACGAAATACCAAAGACGGTACCAGAGAGAAATTGGCTTAGGCAATCTTGGATTGCCCACCAGCGGTAGGAATGTCGAGTCGCAAAATCACAAAGCAGAAACAAACAACATACAAGACCACTATCCAAACATTGGGAACGGTCAGGAAGCAGGCACATTGCCACCTCAGACAGCTGTTACTTCATCGCATAGCCTTCCACCCCTACCCTCTGGAAATGATTTGGACAACCTAGAAACCGACTGTGGAGGCTACGCCATCGACCATAGTGCTCTTCCCAGAATTGTGGCTGTACATTCAATTGTGGCACAGGAGGAGGCCATGGAGGAAGATGAAAGCAACCCCTTCTCGCCGAATGATAAGAAATATTGGAATGACCTACTACACAAACTGACTAATGACTCTAATGGAGATGGCAATTTTCAACAAAGCGATGCTGGAAAGATCCTCGAGATAAACCATACAACTAACCTCAATAATCAATCACAAAAACATACAGTGAAAAAGGCTCAAGATGTCACCCTTCCTTCACAGAAGGAATCTAGAATTCAGCAAGAATACGATGCTCAGAAGTGGACGCTGTGGAAATATCTTTCCTCTCCATCAAGAGAGCTCACCATTGAGGTAAAAAGTCCAACAGAGTACGTCGAAGTCCTTGAAACTAAGAAGAAGCCCCAGTCAACTAAGAGAAAACCAACAGTCTCAGAATTGAGCAAGAAAATTTTATATACCCGAGAGAGAATAAAGCAAGAGACAATCCCTTGGAAAAAGAAACTCCTTTTTAGCTTGGAAGCAACGTTCATCAAAAGGCTAAGAAAAACAGAAAAAGAAACAGGAGAGAAAGCTGATATTGTCATCGAGGAGGAAAATGTTGAAGAAGAACTTAAAGAGAAGAAGAAGGACGAAAGGGAGAAATGCAACAAACGAGGACGAAAGAAGAAGTTGGCAAAAGG
Source organism: Siderastrea radians (assembly GCA_964017195.1). Classification (NCBI taxonomy): domain Eukaryota; kingdom Metazoa; phylum Cnidaria; class Anthozoa; order Scleractinia; family Rhizangiidae; genus Siderastrea; species Siderastrea radians. Next base: position 22,304,049 of record OZ024895.1, read on the forward strand.
CTTCAAAGAAACCACAAAGGCCATCTTACCCAGCAAACTCGTTTAAGCCATGCGTTCACATGAGAACTCAACATGTTTCGTTCCGCATATACTCCACGTAGCTGTTTATTCATCGTGTTTGCTTTGGGACAAAATATTCACCAGTCTTGCTTTTTGGTTCCTCGTTTTTTTTTTTCGCACCGGAGCGAATCGTTTTAAAGATGTATGGGAAACTGGGGTGTTTCCATTCAATCAAACTATGCGACTGAAAATTGTACATGTTAACTACCATGACTTACAAGTAGTATTGCGGGAGATAGAACCAGTACAAAATGTACGCCTTATCAACCAAAAATACCTACAGCAACAGATAAAATGTTTCACCACAATCGGTTGCCTACATTCTGAGACTTTGCAAACGGATGAACGACATGCAGCCTGAAATAAGAACAGTTGACTTAAGGAAACTGAAACAACATTTCAGAACTTATTCCCACTGCCGGGCTTCTCTTCTCCCTTTTACTTAATCATGGACACAGTCTCTGTTAACATAATATATCAGATAAATTGTCTTAGGCCAAATTCAAATTTATGCTAAATTTTGGAAATATAGGAACAACTCCAGACAGCTGTCCAGAATTGAAGGACGCTTTTATAGCAATATTACTCCATCGACTTGGTGAAATACAGGCACCAACATAAATTACATGCATGAGTAGAAAGAAACACAAAATCAGTTATCAATCAGAGCATGCCGGCTTTTCCGGTGGAGAGAGATGGGATTCAGGCCAAAAAGGTACCTTTTACTAAGATTTTTATCCCGCGATTCATTAGTTTTCAGCACACGAACAAGAAATACCGGCCGAAGGTGTTGATGTCTCGTTTAATAGCTTCATACCAGTAGAGTACGAAAAAGCTGCCTATCGACAAGAACAAGCAGTTTATTATGATCATTTCTTATTATGTTATTATCCAACGACCAAAAGACGTTCTATTTCGCTTTAACGTACTTGAACGGCAATTTTTATTGCAATTTGCAACACAACGCTGAGGAGTGCATTGCGAGACAATTTGCAGAGGGAGTACATGTTACCAAGAGATTATGAAGTAAGAGAGTATATCTCCCATACAAGCCTTATTCCATTGGTAATGCCTCTCAGGTTATTTTTAGAATGTTCCAGTCCTCTTCCGGAAAATTGTACCTCGCGCGTTACGTGTATGTTTCGTGGAGGATTCGCATAACTACCATTGTTGGAGAAGCTCTCTTTTTCCTTGTGCTACCCTCGTCCGAACTTTCTTGGGGGCAAGAGCTGGAGCTTTCGTCAGCATCGCTTTCACCATCACTCTCTCATCGTCGCTCCCGATTACACTTTGTGCTTCATCTTCCTCACTGAAGCTAAAACTATCTGGCTTCATTGCTCGAATAGTCTTCAGATCTGTCCTCTAAGTGAAACCAGGAAGGGCGATTCTTCTTCCAGCGACGTCTCCCTGACTTGTTTGGGACAGAAACTTCGTCATATTCGCGTTCGTCCACAAAACGTATGCTCAACGCGAGATCTTGACTCTCCGTGTCGTCCGCCATTTTGTTACGCGAAGAACGCGTGGCTCTGCGCGAGGGTCATCCACGCGGAAATTATTCTCGCCATATGATTGGCTATTGCTTAACCCTCTTGGGACTCCACGATCTGTGAGTCGATCTAAAAATAACCTGAGAGGCATACCTATGGAATAAGACTGGTATGGGGGATATACTCTCTTGTTTCATAATCTCTTGATGTTATTTTGCGCAACTTTTCTAGCAATGTTGTGAGAATAGCCTAGTTTACTTTCCTGGCAACTCGCAATATGGTTTTCCTAGCAACCTGATCGCAAGAAAAGTTACAGTATGTAACATAATTATATTCTGGAACTTGACTCGCAGTGCTATCGTCAACGTTGGGTGCAAATTGCAATAACAATTGCCCCGTGTAGCAGACGTACATGTTACACTAGGAACTCCGTCGTGAAACAAGTGGCACGAAACTTTGTCCTGCATGGCACCACGACACCACCTTTATTTAACTTTGTATAACCAATAAATTACAGTATCAATTAGTTTACATTGGTGTCCGCCTGTACATAAAAGTGTTTTTGGCAAACAAGTAGCTTTGATAGCTGTAAATAAAAAAAGAGCTGACCTAGCAATATCCAATTCGAGTTAAACTGTCTTTTTACTAACCGTACGTTAGAAGGGGCATTTGTTACGTAGTCACAGCAGTTTGTAGGAGACCGTTTGGGGCCAGCAATTAAATGATTTAAGAAATCCAAATTGTGCACCAAATAAACGAGTTATTGACTTAGTTAACATGCAAATGATTGCGTTTAGAAACCAACTCAATCGAAATCAATTCAGACCAAGCTGGTTACGAACGGGTCTCTCTGTACCTCATTGGTTAGATGATCCGACCAAAGTGAAGAAGGTCACGTGTTCGGCTTCAGTCGGACCGACTAATATTTTTCCTTTGTAGTTTCACTCTGGCGACAACCTTACTCCATGCATTATTTATTTCTTTATTTATTACAAAAATTTGAATTTATCAACTGAGTTGATAAGGTAAATTGGCGTCCGGAATTGAAAGAAATGCCATAGTTGACGTTAGAAACATTAGCCCTTCGTTAGAGCGAATAGCTCTGACGAACGGCTAACTCTCGAAACGTCATCTTTTGCATTTCTTTATGGTGACCAATTTACCTTTTTAACTCAGTTGATGAATCCAAAGTCTTGTGTTTCACTTCTCCACCGACGCAGCACCGTAGTTTCTTTAGAAACTAACCCCGTTATTTATTTATTTATTTATTTCATAGTAACGGGAATTAGACTGAGTGGAGTGGAGTACATTTAAGGGATTAATCATGGCTATAACAAAATTCTTAAATTTGATTGGCTATTAGAAGCCCTGACTTGAGCATGAAAATCGACACTGCACTCGTCATGCCTCAGTAACTGGACAGTACGTGCCACTACGCTCGCTATAATAGGACAGCCGCTCTGAAAAATGGGTTTCCTTTTTACTAGTGAATCTGAAAGATAAACCGTAGTCTTTTCGTTCACCAAAAAGTTTCTCCTATCAGTATTTCCCCCCTCGAATTCTGTTATGAATAATTACCGGGACTTCGCGTTGTCCAATTATATTCTGTCTGTAATTATACTCGTAAGTGGACACTCAGTTCTATTAACATGATGAATGGGCGAGTAGTATCAAATCGGCCCGTGAAGACAATTTGAAAATGCAAACACGATTACCTCTAAATTGCACGACACGATAATCGACGCAATAATCGTACTGATAACAAAATTCTTATCAATAAGCCTATGACAACTCTTTTTTCCTCAAAGCGTCCGGGATATCTGACAAACAACGCTATCGCACCCGACCAGCGACTGGTGTGCAATCAAGGAAGGTGCCTCCTAATACAGAGGTATTTTTGCAAACGTTATGACTATGAGGAAAAAGCAATTCTTAGCAAGGGTTATTGGAATCTAAACAGAAAAATATGGGTAACCACGCGTTACCAATATGTATGGCAATTTCTTCCAAATTTAGCATCAATTATCTCTATAAAAATGCGTGGTTACCCTCAATTTTCTTTATGGATTCTGATAGCCCTTGCTAGGATCTGCTTTTTCCGCATTGTCTTAAACTGCGCAAAAATACCTTTGTATTAGTAGGCCAATTCCTTAAAAAACAAATCGAGGCACCGTCCTTAACTCTTTCCCATCACAAGTCGTATTTTCCCGACGTTGGAGTCGGGAAACATTGAACCACTTGTGACGTCATCATTTTCTGACAACACCAGATTGTTCTGATCAGCAGCTAACACAGCAAGGACAGCTCCATCCATACGTATGTCCATTTTGAATATCTACCAAATCCTGGCAGAGCTATACCAGAACTGAGCGTGTCCAATTTTGGTGCAATATTGGTGGTGGAATAGAACAAGTCACCTAGTCGATCAATGTTCCATTTTCAGGTTTTCTGAAGGGCTGAGGCCAAAGCTTTTCCAGTGGATAGAAAGGGGATAAAGGGTAGAAAATAAAGAAAATAGAAAGGAAAGCAAAAGAAGCGAGAAAAAGATTGGAAACGAATCAGCAAATCAAACATGCCAAATTTTGGCCTATGCGCATGCGTAACAGCAAAATATTGTACAATTTACGACAGAAGCTGGCTCAAAATCTACGTAAATTGTAAGAAAACGCTTTTGTAGCAAAGTTTAGTGGCATTTGGAAATATAGCACGTAAAAAACCGCCTTAGCGGTAAAGAATGTGTTTTTTAAGGAAAAAGGGCTAACAGAAAAGAGTTAAGAACGAATTCAATGCGGGCAGCTATTTTGGAAGCCGAAGGAGCTTTCCACACTCATTAGCGGTTTATTATGATCTTGAATAAAATACTTTTCAACTTTTTCCAGAAATACGAAGACCTAGTAGACTTCTACTAGAAAATGTTCCACGTTTCCAAATGATCTCAGAACATTTCCCACGATTCTGGAGTAAGATCCCAAAATGCTTCGATTACATTCTGGATAATTTACTTTGCACTGAAGCGTACCTCTCTCCTCCGCAGAGGCCTAGTACAGTCGCGCTGGTGTTTACTAACATGAGCCTCTGCGAAGGAGAGAAGGAGCGTACTGTAATGGATTAATTTGCTTCAACGCCGGTTTCAGTTGTGTAAATCCACGTAAATTAACCAAGAAAGGATAAAGTTATTGGCGTTTGATTTAGTTCTGCGATTGGTTAGAAAAACGTGCACCACTTTATCAACAAATTCGAACTAAAACCCAAACCGATCGTGACCTTAATTGCATGCATTTTTCCTCGCTTGGCCCAGGTGGTGTATTTGCTTTAAGGTTCTGATCGTATCATAGCCTGCAATGCAGGCGTATTTTGGGGGCGAGCGAACGCTATAGCCGCCATCTTGGATTTTAAAAGAAGAGGAAGATTGGGGAGAGTACAAAGAGCAACCAAGGGGGAGGGGATTAGTCTAAAAGGAAAAGGACGGGTTAGTATACTGTATAAGTGACTAAAATTTGCGTATGTTGGGCGCCGTAGTACGGGGTCTTTCAATTATCGTTCTTCGCACCATCACAACCTTCAAATTTACACCCATTTGATAGCTTATTACTTCTTTTTACCGCTCCTGTGTCATTTGGACACTGTTCTGATCGAAATGGTATAAAACTGAAATGATGAATGCACTAATTTAATAAGTGACTCGACCTGCACGAAATAGTGCTTTTAAAACATGCCAAAATTCTCAATTGAGGCACTTAGTCCTGACCTAAAAACCCGTCCTAGGCATAGACTAAGCACTATTTCCTAGAATTATACAATAAAACTTGCGGCACAAGATTTTGCAAATCCAACATGCATGGCGGCTACGATTAACCGAGATTTTAGCACTCGCGCGTCCCCAAGAAAACGCCTGCATTGCACGCTAATCGTATCACTGCCTTTTTTTTGTCTGTTGTACCTGTGGCTGAGCATAGTGTACCCAAACTCCGGTAAAAGCCTAAAAGCTGTTTTTATTTTACTTCGATTTCCCCTACGTGGATAATTGACGCTAAAAACATCTTGAAATGTGTATTTACCGTAGTTTTTGTCTTATACAAATATTGTATATATTGGTTAAAGGTCTATGAAGAAAAATGTTGTTTGCAGCGTTTTTAAGTTCACCCGCGAACACCATTAAGATTTTTTAATCAATTTTGCTGAGTTATTATACTGACCTTGACTGGCCTCAACAACGCGAGGCGGAGTAAACATTTTTAAGGCAAGCCTGTTCGTCTTGTTAATTTCCTGCTTTAATAGCTGTTAAAGTTAAATGTAAATGTATCCATTTTTCAGGAACGTCCTTACGAAATCTTTTTGGCAATGTACATGTCTTGTAATTAGCTGAGCGATGAAAATGCCAAATGTGCAATGTGATAGTTGTTTCTCGGACACATTTGAGGAAGGTAGAGGGTGTACGTGGTGTTATATGACTGACATATTCAAATGCTGAAGACAAATCAAACGTACCAACGCATCAAAAGGAACATTTTATGTACGTGTCATCTGAATGTAACAGGTCAAAACAAACATAATATGCGCCTTAGGTGCAGTTTATTTACAAAGCTAGAATTTTAATTGTCGGGAAACAATATACAGCCGAATATGTTTCATTACCGATGTATATTACTGAGAAGGTTTGGCTTTTAAAAAGCTAAATCTTTTAACACTTTGAAGGACTAGATCGGTTTCTATTGGGGAAGCATCTTGAAAGACCACGGTAACAGTATACTGCGAATCTTTTACAGATAAAATAGCTCATGTTTTCTTAAGAAATCCGAGAGAGAATTTTGTTGGCCTGAGACCCGTATTCACCGACTCAGTTGCGAAGAAAATTAACAAACGGGCTTCTTAGCGCCTTAAGTTTATTCAGTCTTTCTAGTTTTACGACCGTTAAGAAACTCATAAAAGTGAAAAACGTCACTAAAGGTTTTCGAATTTAAATGGATCAATTCCGTTCCCTTGACCTAAACGAAGATTCAAGCCCGACAAATGGAACTCCTAAATCAGGAACAAACTCGGAAAATGTCACAAGCCTTTGGTTTTGGATAACCGCTGGGTTTATAGACCTTCTGATTTTTTTAGCCAACGGACTTCTTTCCTATCTCATCATCAAATATCCAAGGCTTCATCACTCAGCCAACTGGTTTATTTTGTCGCTTGCGGTGTCTGATATCTTCTCGGGAGCCTTCGTTATCCCGTCTTGCATGATTTGTAACCTTTGGTTATCCTGTAACGACGACGTTCGCTTGATACTCGCGGATCTTGTCATTTACGTTTCCATCGCTAATGTCTGTGTCATGAGCGTCGATCGCTTGGCTGCAGTCGAATTTCCAATGAGATATCATTCCATGGTCGCCCCGAGAGTGAAACTGTGGATAATTTTAGCTTGGGTTGTTCCCGCCATTATTTCAGCTGTTCCTTTTTGCTGGATGTTTGCCGAAGCTGGTTCAGCCATTGTGAAAATAAACAGAGTGTTTCGCGCCGTACAGCTTTTTGTTTTCGAGCTATTGCCTTGTGGTATAATGCTAATTGTCCATGGGCGTATTTTCCTAATACGTCGAAGGCACTCAATTCAAATTCAACTTCAAAGAATTCAACTTAACCATGAAAACCAGTGCTCAATTGACAGCAGACTTCGCTCAAACTTTAGAGCGGAAAAGTCCTTGGGAGTTATCACTACTTTAGTGCTCTTCTTTGTGTTTTGCTGGGTATTCTCTGCTGTATTGACTTCGTGCAAGTATTTTAAACTCTGCCAAGTTTCTGAAGAAGCTCTGCTAGCAACTTCGTTACTGATTTTTGTAAATCCTGCTGTTAATCCGTTAATTTGTTTGTTTTTGAAGAGGGACATTCGCAAAGAGCTGCGGAAGCTGTTTGATTTACGATTATGATTTCCTTTCTCTTCCAGCGTCGAGTCTGCAGATAAAATTCTAAAACGTGTGGGACATTCAGATGAATACTGTTGAGCACTAATTTTTCTTGGTGCTGTTAGTTTTGTTGTACAGGGTGCTTCTAACGTTTGTGTCTGTGGAAGAAATCTTAAAAATACGGCCATTCAAACGAAGCTTTTGAGAGGTATTTTCGCCGTGTGGTGTTGTTTGTTTCGCTGCACCTGGTGGTTTTAACTTTTGTGTTTTTTGGAAGAAATCCTTTAGTGTGGCTACTCAATTGAAAACCATTGCACAGTACCTTTTTGTGGCGCTGTTTATTGCGTTCAAAGGAAGTTTGTACTTCCAAATAAAAACTACTAGTCTGTTTTTTCATGTGGTTTTGTTTATACTGTTTATTATGCTCAGGCAAGGTGGCTCAAACACTTAAGTCCGTGAATGAATGATTTTTATGTATAGCCATTCAAATAAAAGCTTTCGTGTTAGGCTTTTTTAGTATATGATATTTAAAAATGAAATCTGGGATTTAAATTAAAAAAAAAAACTTGGGTTTGATAGTGTTCGCTAGGGGGTGACAGTGTGGGAATATTTTACACACTAAAGTAATATCACTGACTGCAAAGCCAATGGAATAGAAACTGTCCGATGAATTCGTTGTTCTGTTGCGGGCAAAAAAGAACGGGCAAAGTGTCGAAAAAACTGACAAGTGCCGTAAACTGAATAAGCTGTCGTTTCGTTAGTGCAGACAAACAAACATCTCGAATTTCACCGAATACCAACTTCCTTAGCAAGAACGTCCACTCTTAGAGTTGGGGCAGGCATAACATTACTCACATTTATCATATCTTACAGAACCTCGCCTGGTACATTGCAAACTGTGCAAACTCATGGGACCCGTCGCAACCGCCAAAACAAAACAAAAAACAAACAAACAAAAATAAAACAGAACAAAAACAAAAAGATTTCAACAATCCACAAAGCATAGTATTCCCGCAACGTCAATCAAAATATGGTTATATTCAGTATCGCAGTTTACCGAATACCAACTTGCTTAGCTAGAAAATCCACTCTTAGAGTTGGGGCAGGCATACCCTGCAAACAGAGGTTACTTGGTCACGCTATGTTCCTGCGGGCAAATAAGTAACCTCTGCGCAAAACCGATTCTTTGATCTGCCGCCGTCCAGGATTTTGGAAGAATTAATTAAAAAATACTTGTTTCTAACCGGCTGTCAACCGGTTTTGAAGCTGAAGCATGCCGTGAATGTTGTCAAAAAGTGCGCGCGCTGTGATACGCAAGCTTGTTGTACGCGACAGATTTGCTTTTTTTGTTACAAAATTCTTTTGTCTTAATTCCTAGCTCAGAAAATACGCAGAAAGATAATGCAGCAATTTTTGAAGCTTTATTTTACTCATATTTATCGGGAGTTGAAAGAAACGCTCAAATAAAACGGATGAAACAAGTTTTGTTTATCTGACATATGAGCGCGCGTGCAAAAGGTAAGTGACGACGCGTACAACGAATTTTGCCCATGCACGACCAATCTCGTCCCCAGAGCCCGTGCGCATTTACGGTCAGCGGGATCGAACTGCCACGGGCTCTGGGATAATCAAAAACCGGATGCCACTTTTTAGGCTTCCGGTTTTTTAAAGCGCATGCTCAACAGTTTGCGAACTGAGCATGCGTTACGGGTCGTGTAAAGACAAAAAGGGCGCGAAATATTACGATGTCCCCTTGTTTTTGGCGCCATTGACATTCACGCGAGACTCGCGTGAAAATGAAAATTATCCCCGCTCGCAGTCTCGCGAAGATGGCCGCACCGGTTTCTATAAATTTATTTCACTTCGCGTTAGAAAATTCAGTTCAGAAAGGAGACCAGACCTCTAATGCAAAGAACGCCAATACGAGGCGCTGAAGACTGTTGTTGTTGATGGTAAATATACCATTTGTGTACTGCCAGGTGAATATGGAAGATCTCTTAGTGACTGGCTGCCTCCATACGTTTGTGACTGACTGTGTGTGTTTTTTAAACAACAGTGGTGAAGAGAAAATTAACTCTTTTATTGTAGCCGTATCCTAGTTAAACTTTTTGATAGAAGAACAAATATCAAGCATGAACATTTTCAAGGGTACTGAAAACGTAGCCATTGTCGAGGAGTTTGAAGTGCCGCCGCAAATTTTATTTCACATCTTACGGCCCTTTACAAAATTAACAAATTTTCAGCGACATCTTGAAAGAAAACGATAGTCATGGACGAGGTTCTTTAGCAGTCGAATAGTGTGTAAGCTTACTAATTTGAAAAGTCTAGTTGAGCAAGAAATCAACCTTAAAAAAACTTGACCTTGTTTTTAGCGCGCGGCATATAAGCTTACGCGTAAAAATTAGCTTAAATTTTTTTACAGAGTGCGACTGCTTATTTTAAGGAAGACACAGAGCAAATCAACTGTACTGATGCTATTAAACGGTCTTGGACAAAGTAGAGCGGTCATTTATTTATGAAACGTGCCTGAGCAGGCGTTGTGTTATGTTCGCCTTTCGACTGTGCTGGTGTTGTGTTTTCTCCACCACTACGTCGCTAAATATTTTACTACGGTATAAGTTTTGTACGGAAAGCTCGTTTGCCGAAATACTAAAACACTACATAGAATAAACACAAAAAAATGACTTAGGTACAATTTATTAACGAGTATCACAGGTCTATAAATAATTCAACTCAATGAATCAAGGCAAACTGAACAGCCACTTTTTAGTACAGCTAGAAACATTAAAAATCTATCACAATCAAGGATGGACGATTTCTTACACAGACAATCAAAGTTGAGAGTGAAAACAATTTAATCTTAATACTAGAGAAAGACCTTTTACCTACACTCGACGAGGTTTATCAGTCTTGCCAGCTGCAAACTGTCAAAGCTTACAAATACGACAGCTACGATGTCCTGCAAAAATAAACAGGATCGCTGTTCTCGTTGTTTTTGTCATTCTGTCCGGTCGCTGCAACAGTTTTTGCACGACTTAATTCAAGAATCCAATCTACCATTCACTTTTCAGCTACAGTGAGATTATCGGCTCCAGTTCAACAAAATAAGCTTAAATTCTGTCTTCTGTTCCATCAAACTCGCACATGGCTCCGCGGAGTGAACGGATTTTTAAAACAAAGCCGCTTATTTTAACTTCTACGGCTGCACTGGAAAGACTGCCAGCTTCCATCCTCTTTAGACAATGTTGAGAACAATTTTCAAGCCATCAGTGTCAATGAACCATACTTTAGAGCTGGAAATTAGAGGAATTAATCCAAAAATTGTACTCCTTCTTCAACCGTCGCGTCGTTTATCTTGCAGCAGGTATTCATTCAGCTTTCTCAAGAACCGCTGCAACATATCACAAGGTTTTGGCGCCTTTTTCGTTTTAATCATGTGATCGACACCAGTTAGCTTTTTGCGTCTTCTCTAACATGAATTTGAATCTGACTGTATTTCGATTCTTTGTTAGTTTGCATCGCCCATTTTCAGATTTCTTTCCCATTGTCCGTCTCTGACGTGATCGAAAACGTCCAGCAAAAGCATTCTAAGTACTTTTATTTCCTGTTTTGACACTTCTTTCTGGTAGACTTCCGGTAAAAAATAGTAGCCAATCAGATTTCGATTCGCCAGCATTTTGACATTGATTATCCCAGAGGACTTGCATCCTTGGTGCTGACCAAAAGGAATGCAGCCTCTGGGAACGAGATTGATGCACGACAGGAAATCAGACGGTTTTGCGCAGAGGTTACTTCTTCACCCGCCGAAACATAGGGCGACCAAAAAACCTCTGCTTGCAGAGTAGGGAAGGCATAACATGTCTCGCATACTATCATATCTTACAGCACCTCGCCTGGTACATTGCAAACTGTGGTAAACTCATTGAACTCGATCATCGCAACCGCCAAAACAAAACAAAACAAAACAAAACAAAACAAAACAAAACAAAACAAAACAAAACAAAACAAAACAAAACAAAACAAACAAAACAAACAAAAACAAAACAAAACCATTTCAACAATCCACGAAGCACAACTGAAATTCAATCTTTATAGTATTCCAGCAACGTCAATCAAAATATGGTTATATTCAGTATCGGATTAGCAACAACTTCTTACGGTGACCGGGGAACAGAAATACGTGAAAATTGATTGAATTGCAGCTCCAAAAAGTAAGTATTTAATAACATCTTTCTAGCCGGGGCGTTGTACAACGTGAAGGGTGATGTTTTTGCAAAAGAGCTGATGGCAAAAGGTTAAATACGTTAAATTGATTCTGTATAGTTTACCTTCTGGCCTTAGAAGTTCAGCTGACGTTTCGAACTAAGGCAGCATTGACAAACTGCTTTCCGTAATTTCTGCAATTCCGGTTCGCCCCATAACTCGAACTCCCGACAACTCAAACCTTTTTCAATTTCCCTTAAAGGTTCGAGTAATCGGAAATCAATTTTACAATAGCTGAGCGCATTCTTGCGCGCTGATTGGCTAATACTTGTTGTCAGTAGGAGTACAGACGGATGAAACGCGTAAGGCTGACGCAATCAGCTTTTCAGCGCTGCATTCTTGATGAGGCGAGAATTGTACCACAAAACTAGTAGCTTAAATGAGGAAATCATCCAAAATTTACAGGTTAAAAATGAAGAAACCATTGCAACCTTAGAGCGAAAAGATGAGGATGTTTATTGAGGATTTAGACCTGAAAATCGGTGGTGAGCGGGAATTTGTGATGTCGATGAAATTAAGCTGAACCGTGTTTTAGCGAAATATTTTGTGAACAGTTTTCACTGGATTAAAGGTTTGTTGGGCAATTTGAATTTTTCTTTTTTTTTTTTCCGGCCTTTTCTTACTAGAGTTTAATTTATGAGCCTGTGATTCTTCGAATTACAGCGATGAAACTCAGATTCTGCGGCAATCGCATCTTCAATTGACTTAAGCATTTCTTTTTTTCATTTGAAAATCAGTTTTGGCTTTTTGTTTATGTAAAATACACATTGAAGTTATTTTTTTATGCCTGTCCTCTTATTGATGAGAAATTTCGCCATAACATTGACAAAGTGTTGTAGATCCACGAGGGTTATAGTGTTGATATTCAGTATCAAATAGGCAACTGCATCTTCTGGCAGTAACTAGGGAAGAAAAATTTCCCAGAGCCTGCGTTCCTTCTGTTCAGCATCAAGGAAAGCCGACTTATGACGCGCAGGCACTGGGAACAATCGAATAGAAAGGAGCGCGTGCTTGTTCTTTTGTGTCGTGACTTCTGCGTCATTCGTTTCCGATGCTAACGGTCCATTTTTTAACGTATCTGGGATTATTTTTCCGCTGCAAATCAAAAAGTTGCTGAAGTGAAAAAGATGCATTGGTTTGAACCGGAGAATACCAGTGAAGGTGAGATTGTTTTTCGCAAAGTATTTGTATCCATATGGACGTTTGTTACTTTTAGCGTGGTAAAAATTGAGCGGTCACTAAAATACTGGCGGCTGTCAGCTATTTGAATTTTGAATTTGACAGTTTTTTTTCTGTCCAAAATTCAATGTATTGGGTATATATTGAGTATTTAATTCACCATCACCACAGAAGAAAATACCTTAGGACATTTGAACGCCAATGAAATAACTTGTTAATAAATTGATCTGAACTAAACCTTTCATGTTTAGCGCATCCAACGAGAAAACGTTTGTTAAAAAAAACAAAAAAACAAAAAACAACTGCGTATTGAGTAAGGGCAAGTCGCCTCAGTCTTATAAAAATTAGATCTTTCTTGTAGTTTAAGAGTAACCAAGAGTTCAGTAATTCATAGTTAAATTTGTAAACCTATGTCCGTTTACGGACACCAGCTGTCACGCCTTCAACTTATATAATATTCATTGATCGTCAACTTTCATTTTATTGTTTTAAGCGATAACCGTGACTGATGAATTGCATTCACATTCGTTTTTAACATAACGGAACGTTAAGCAAATGAAATTGTACTTTATTTTTGTTCCATTTTATTTAATATGTTTGAGCCTGTCAACAGGCTCTCTGATCCGGGAAAGAGCGAAGAAAGCAAAGGGCGAGAACGAGCGGAGAGACGCTCGGCTCTCTCCGCTCGCCGGGCTCGCTTCGCTTGACGATTTTTTTCGCGCTTTTTTCCCTACCGCGGAGCCTTTTCACAGGCTATGTACTGACTGACTGACTAACTGGTTGAATGAATGAATGCATGTCTCGGTGAGGGAGTGTTACACAAAAAAAGTATTTGTTGTATAAATTTATCAGACATCTGCATGTTGATAAGGTAAATCGGCCACCGTAAAGACATTCAAAAGCTTACATTTCGAGCGCTGGCCCTTCGTTTCGAGCGTTGTTTTCGTTAGCCCTTCGATTCAGAAATAATCAATTATGACGAACGATCGACGGCCAACCGAAACAAAAAATATTCATTATCAGTTAAGAAACATATTTTTTGGCGGTGATTGAGGAAGAAAAAAAATGTCACAAGCTGCATGCCTTCTGGTCAGCACCAAAAAAGCCGACTTAAAACGTGCGCGTGCTCTGGGAATAACGACGTGTTTACGAAAAGCGCGCGCATGTTTCTTTTGTGCCGTGGCTTATGCATCATACGTTTCGGATGGTAACGGTCCATTTTTTAACGTACGGCGGAATTAAAGAGTCTGCTTATTGTTTCCTTTTCAAAGCAAAAAGGTGCTGAAGCGAGAAAGATACACCAGTTTAAAAAGGAGAATACCAGTGAAGGTGAGACAATTTTCGAAAAAGTATTTTCAGCATTCATCTAAATGGGCGGTTATCACCTTTCAACCTGAAACTTTAGCGGCGGCCAAAATACCGTTGCCAAGAATCAACCTATTTTAAATTTTGAGTTCGCAAAATTTAACTTTAGGCCAAAAGATCAAGGTTTTTGAATTTGTGTTTGTTATTTAGTATTATTCCATAGGAGATCCTTGAGGTATTGCACATCACCAAAAGCTTTGTGAACTGAAATTGACGAGGCAGTTTTTAATTGTAGGTTTTGTCGTTTTATTTCTAATTAATACAGACGGTTTAAAGTAAGATGCTTTGTCTGGTGGCACCTAATAAAAGGGTTTTTATTTGTTTCTTTAAAGATGTATTGCCATATCGTATTGCCCTATTTTTCAGCAGATAAATTTTTTTTAACTTAAGAACAACGAGAATTTAGTAGCGCACAATAACATTTATAAACCCATGTCCCTTTTACAGACTTTTTAGTAGTTCACCAGCTGTCATGCGGTCACTTATATAATACTCATTGAATTTCTATTTTACTGTTTTAAACTATAACAACGCCTGCTGAACTGTATTCATATTTATTTTTGGCAAAGAGAAATGTTGAGGAACTGCCATGATTGTACTGGATATCCCACTTTATTGATTTTTGACGATCACTTTGCTGTTTGCCTCTTAATTCAAGTTATTTATTTTCGCACGGAATGTTAAAAATTTCGTAATTTTTCGTTGGTTTTATTAAACCACAAAAATTGCCTTCAAAAATGCGTATTCATAAAGGTGTGGGCAAAAAATCATAAATAGTACAAGTTTATGAAGAGGATGTTCAGCAACGCAAGATTGTGACGGACGGAGGGTTTTTGTATTCAGTACTAAAAAGGTTCCTAGAGTACTTTTGACGCTCCGAATTTCTTAGTTTGCGCATAATTCACTAATTGCAAAACAGACGCTAAGACAGCTGAGGTAGTCCTAGGCGTCCTTTCTGTTTGTAAAGTAAAAGAAGACAATGGAAGCGCACATTTATGTTTTGGTTTCAATCAAGATAGAATCTTATGGTAACCGTAGTGTTGTGTTTTCAAAGATATCTCTGAGAATTTTGCCAAATTAAAAGGAAAGGTTATATTTTTCGCTGTCTTATTCATCCATCAAGATGTTAAAGAAAGCCTATTAAAAGGGGTAGCGAATGGTCTCCCAAAATTTTGTAGTGCTCGCAAAATTTGGCCTTTGCTCGATTTGCTCGCAAAATTTAGAAGACTGCTTGCTTGCTCGTGCTTGCAAAATTATCGCAGTTGCTCGCATGCTCGGATTCCGTTAAAATTTGCTCAATTGCTCGAAATTTCGTAAATTCTGCCTTGTACTTTTTTGGTACAGAAGTAAATGTAAGTCTGCATGGTGCTGAACGCCTATCGAGTTGGCTATCAAGTTCAGTTCACGAGCACACAACAGTCACATAAGTTGAAAACAATAGATCAGCCGTATGATTAAAAAAAACAACAAATATGCTCACCTTTGAGTTCCTCTATTACTCAGCCCATAACCGTTTGGTCGCAATATTGATAGACAATGAGGTTTAATGTCTTTCGTCTTTTATGAACGTAGTCTTTCTTCTTGAGAGAAAAAATGTCAGTTCGTGGTCGACTTCCTGTTTGATGTCGTAAAGATGGGTTCCTGTTTACTGCTGTTCAAGTTTATCCAATTTGCGGGGAGCTGCAAGGATAGCCTGCGTTGCAGTCGGCCCACGCGTTGTCGAAACTCGAAACCGTCGATATAGTATATACAGGCGGTGTAGAGGGTCTGCGACGCAGGCTACTGCAAGGATGGCGCAGTGATGAGAGCGCTCGCTCCTTTCCAACCTGGGCCAGTTAGACTCCAGTCCGGTGCCATATGTTGGTTGAGTTTGTTGCTCGTTCTCGCCTTGCTCCGAGGGTTTCTTTAGTTACTCCGATTTCCTCCCTCCTCAGAATCCAACATTTTAAAATTCCAATTCAACCTGGATAGAGGACACGCATGAAAACCAGCTACGGCTGATGTGACTTCCTCTTTGAATAGTTTAATTTAATCCAGAAGAAGTAGTAAACGTCTTGCAGCTTAAGGCCATGTGTTCAATAGAAACGATCTGGAAGCTTTAATGTTCGTCCATAAGAGGTTCTTCTGACACGAGGATCCTGTTACTGTTCCAGTTCTTCTTCATCCACATCGTCTTCGTTCTATTTTACTTTCTTCTTCAGAGCTACTCTCTTCGTTCCTTTTCCTTTCTTTCTTTCTTTTCTCTTTCTTACTATTTTTCTTTTTTTTTCATCTCTTTCAACATAGTCCCGGAGTGACTGAACTCCCCATCCGAACTATCTGTTCATTTAAAAGAACATAATGTTAATGCGTTACTTGTGGAAACAAAATAACACCTAAATAACTTGAAACGCATGTTTACATCAAAAGATTACCAAACAAAAATGTTGTGAAAAACATTGCACGAAATAAAGCGTTTGTACGGGAAGTATTTGAGTACATGTAGATCTCACTATATATTTTTTCCTCCTTTCCTTTCATTGACTTTGGCTACTTTCCCGCGTACTATTCCAATTTACCCTTCTACGAGAACGTTGTACAGCGAGATATAAAACTTGAATGCAGTGTGATTCATTTTTCGGGGAATTCCTATCTACAAGATCTATTGTGGTTTTATAGAGGAAGCTCAACGTGACGTGACATAATCTTAAATCTGCTGTGGAGACGCCAGTTGTTTGCGAACCTTTATGACATAATCTCGCATTTACTTTGGGCGAAATAAATTTCAAAGGTATGTATAGAAGCTTATGGATTTGACGGATTTTCGTAAAATTTGGTCAAAACATTCCAAGGGTAATGAAAAACAAAATGCCGCTTGAAAATTTTGATAAACCTGTCGTATATCTTTAGCAAATTAATTTAAGCATGCCACCATTTTGTTGATTGATGCCTGGCCACTAATACTGAGCAGCCCGTACCACGGCGTTCGATTCCCGGTAAAACAAAAGAACAACCCCTGGTCTTTTTGGGGTTTACTGTCTCCGAGAACCTCCTTAACAAAAAGTAGCTTTAATCATACTTTTGTCGAAGACTAAATCTGTTATGCTTTCTACTGATGTATAGTTTGTTAACGTTCAAAAGCTCGTGAGAATTTTTTCCCGAATGGCACCCGGCTGCGCAGGAAATAATACAAAGATGACTTTGAAGGGTAGCAATTGAATAGAAGCTAATAGAGCCATTCGAAGAATGTTCGTCTGTCGTCAAGTCTGTTTACCTTTGTACGTTTACGAATGGTTAGCTCCTAGAAGCTTCCAGAAGAAGCTACATTAGCTTACATTGATTTGAATCTTTTCCAGTCGATACTATAAATATTAAACACAGGAAACCAGTTTGCCGACCACTGAAATGCTTGCGTCATGATGTTTCTGTTGTTTGTATGGCCTAAAAATTATATAACTAAAATATGTCAAATAAAAACATACGTTCCATGACACAAAACTTCAAAGCCTTGCAGCTTATAACTTCTTCTTGTGGCGAGTTCACACTTAGATAGCTTTCTAAATCCGCAGTCTTTTACCGAGCCGTATGACCGAGACTTCCACGAGCCGCGTGAAGCTACGTGAGCTAACATGAGCTAACATGAGCTAATTTGTCATCAAACGTCGCGTAATTAGCTGTCATTGGTTAAATCGCGCGATAAGCGCTTTAACGTGTGCCAAGCCGGCCTTGCGCTCTTATTGTGGAGGTGTCAATCAGAATACCAGGCGTATCAGCCGCACTCTGAAAATTAAAAATCAATTGCTGTAGCGAAAAAAAATTACGAAGTGCTCGCTGCTCGCCAGTGGTATTTTCGTTAAGTGCTCGCTGCTCGCAAGACAAACTAGATCACTGCTCGTGCTGGCAAAATAAAACGCGGTGCTCGCATGCTCGCAAATGCTCGCAAAGACCATTTGATACCCCTATTAAATAACTCCGTTTTTCGTAAAAACTAAATTTTGTTTGATATTCTTTGAAATAGCAGAACAGCTTACCAAATACAAGTGTCACACGCATTTTAAATTTCGATGAACGATTGAATAGTATATGGCTAACCTGTGGCACATCCGAAGACTCATAAAACATGTGCCGTTGACACGCCATCTTGAGAGAGTCATGATCTTTACAACAATGTCGTCTTATTCTCGCGAAGCGGAGCCCGCTCGAGCGCTAAGTGATCTTTATACTTGACGCCTTTCGCCAAGCCTCACGATTCTAGCAGCCGGTAACAACAAAGTGCGTCATCATACATGCGCGAAAGTATTGGGGAGAAGGTTGAAAAATAAAAATGGCCGCCGACATGGCCGCCATCGCGGAAATCTGTTTACTTGAAGAAGTGGCTTAAATATGTGCCCGAAATGTTACTGAAATTTAAAACGAAAGCGCAAAAGAGTGATCATCCTCATAGCGAATGTCTTTAAGCGAACGATTAAAGATAAAAACTGATGTTTTTTTTCTTTGACGTTGTGATTAAGAGTTAAAGTGATTTACATAGTAAAATGATTGCTTTTTTTTCTAGGAATGTAGTACAAATATGCCGTCTGCTTCTTCATCTTCCACTGATAAAACACAAAAGGAATCATCGACTGTTTGTCATCCCTTAACTGGAGCGACCTATGTAACCTCGCCAATGAACAGCTCTCCAAGAGTAACAAGCGGTAAGTTATTAGAGAGGTTTAGATCTCACAGCGGTCAAACGCAGGACGCTTGCGCAGTTCCCGCCATAATTTTACAAAGGAAAATACAGACAAATGTCGAAAGTTTCACTTCAAAACGTAACGCCGTTTCTGAAAACTTAAGCTTTTTACGTTGAGTATGTGTTGGGAATAAAGTAACTGACATCCACAAGTTTTATCGGCGCGAAATTTGATTTGTCGGGACATTTTATGTATCGTTTTCATACGAACTTCGCGCTCGTAAAAGTCTGAACTGATTCAAACTTCAAGGCTCTGAAAAACCGGAAGTGACGTTGTTTTTTGCGTTTGACCGCTGTGAAGGTTCAGATAAGGTTTTGATTTGGGTTCAAATTTCAACATGTACTTTTATCCCTTTAGAAACGAATAGGGACTGAGAACACACTAATACAACCAATCGATTGTTTTGAATTACAGTGGAACCTCGACTTAACGAACCTCTATATAACGAAGTCCTCAGTATATCGAACCATGTTGTTTTGTCCAGTAATGGTAAAAAGTATGGAAAAGTAACCCAATCTAAAGAAACCCTCGATATAACCAACCAATTTCCCCAGTCCCTTGGCACTTCGTTAAATTGAGGTTCCACTATTCTCCTATCATCCGATAAAGTAACTCAAAAATAATTCTGCCAAGTTCGTCCTAACTTATCGGCTAAACTGAAGCTGAATAAATGGCTTCTAATAATCACACAGTATACAGAATGATTATGCAATAGCGTGTGTAATATGTGTATAGAGCAGCTGCCATCCAGATCCAGGACAAGAGAGACAGGAGAGGGCAGGGGCCATCTTCTCATGACTACATGCGGTGTCCGCGGGAGAATCTGTCCCGCAAATTTGATCTTCGCTTTCACACGAGAACTCAGCCAACTACCTGTGTGCCTATTCGAGGGGAGAATCTATCTGTCTATTTTTAGCTATATGGTTATAGGGAACAGAGATTCAAAATAGATCTGGAATTTTCTCTACTATTGGAATCTCCTCTCTGCTGACTTTTCATCCGAACGCCGTTCTAAATCTTGCTAAGCTTACTAATTCTGATATGCTCCTTTATGTGGGGCAGTCTATTTGTCAGTGTAACTGATTGATTTCCGCGATAACTTTGAGTCGGGCCCATGCTATTACTCTTTTTTTTTTAATTTTTTTTTATCTTTTATTTGTCCATTATATTTTTATTTACATAAATTGATATATCTCTGCTACTTAACAATAGGTTCAAATATAATGGCAGGAGATCTTAGCAAGCTCTGCTGAGCTTTTCTAAGAAGATCCCCTTATGTTAAAAAACTAACTTAAGGTGGCTCCCTAGAGTTTCTACAAAAGTGACGAATCGAACTGAAAAGACTTGCAAAAGAAGCCCTAGTTCTGTTGTCTTGCAATCTTTGTTCCTGAATTTTACCAGTAAGGTTACCAACATAATTATCCTTTGTAAAAAAACCAATTTCCCCAGTCCCTTGGCACTTCGTTAAATTGAGGTTCCACTATTCTCCTATCATCCGATAAAGTAACTCAAAAATAATTCTGCCAAGTTCGTCCTAACTTATCGGCTAAACTGAAGCTGAATAAATGGCTTCTAATAATCACACAGTATACAGAATGATTATGCAATAGCACGTGCAATGTGTGTATAGAGCAGCTGCCATCCAGATCCGGGACAAGATAGACAGGAGAGGGCAGGGCCCATCTTCTCATGACTCCTTCCAATCCGGTGTCCGCGGGAGAATCTGTCCCTCAAATTTGATCTTCGCTTTCACACGAGAACTCAGCCAACTACCTGTGTGCCTATTCGAGGGGAGACTTTATCTGTCTATTTTTAGCTATATGGTTATAGGGGACAGAGTTTCAAAATAGATCTGGAATTTTCTCTACTATTGAAAACTCCTCTCTGCTGACTTTTCATCCGAACGCCGTTCTAAATCTTGCTAAGGTTACTAATTCTGATATGCTCCTTAATGTGGCAGTCTATTTGTTTGTAACTGATTGATTTCCGCAATAACTTTGAGTCGGGCCTATGCTATTACTAGTTTTAAAAATGTCGAAGGACTACGAGTACAATCGGTTTTAGCACCTGTCGATAGCCACTGACGACAAATGAAAGTTAGATGAAGAAATTGAAATGAGAAGGAAAATATTCTCAGTAGAACTGTATCACACCTTTGAAGAACAGCATTTCACATGTGACCCACTTGGAAACTTGCGACGGCGTAGTAAAATTTGGTGAGCAACGAATGCGATTTCCTTCCCACCAATATACGCGGAGAAGTTAATCGAATTTGGATGCAAAGGTCTCTTTGTTGGTGAGCCAGTTTGCTAAAAGAAAACTGATTTTCACAGTGAAATAGCTAGAACCTCGGAGTAACGAGGGGGTTGCGTTGTGTTGGTTCTTGTCCTTGCTCTGAGGCTTGTACTCTGGTTTTGTCCCCCCACGAAAACCAACAATTATCAGATCTAGTTCGATCTGGAAACAGAGGATAGATAGATTTCCACTATGGTTCTCGTTTAATTTGTTTATTTTCCCAGTTTTCATCAGGTGTGCGATTAACTTTTTATATCTTTCTTCTTAGTCCCTCCTATCGTCCCAAGCTTCCTTGAAGATCCAAGCCTTCAACCCACTGCGTTAGTTTTTCGTTCAGGAATAGCATTCGACTACGAAAATTTTCCAAAACTTGCATCGATTTGGTGGCCAGTCATAATTGACCAGAGTGGCACGTCAGTGGTAGTAAACGACGGTCCTACCCGCGGAATATCCCGTGGGACTGCCTTTAATCACGAAGCACTCGAAGATAGGTCCGTTTTTACTTGGGACAGCCATCCGAATCAAGCTCAAGACCCTGTGCCTAGAGCACCGGGGGTAAAGGCACCTATATGTGCATCACATGACAGCTGCGAGCTTCAAACTGAAACGACCACAAAAAGCGGTCGCAGTTGCGTTACAAATACACATTCGGGGCACCTGATGCCACCTTTAGTTCAGCCATGCGCATGTCCGATTCACAGACAAAGCATGTTCAAGCGACCTAGACTACACCACGTGGAAATCACTGGTCATGTTCTTCTCAATAGTAAAAGTGAAAATGGACATTTTGACAGCAATGATGACACAACTATACTCAGAATACTGGAGCATAACCGGGCTCCAAGGACCCAACCAAAACATGTGTCATTTTGCTTGCCTAATGGCTTACCCAGCTCTGTGGATCAGGAGAAAGATGAATACCTGGTATCTGGCCAAGTTCTGATCAGCAGAGATAATCAAAATCCTAACAGTGACCAGGTAACTATTTGCAACACTGATCTGGTAAAGAGACCTACAAAAGCCAAACCACTGCATGTGTCGTTTTGCCTGCCTGATGATACCAAGCAGAGTGCCTTGGAAGGAGACGACATACCCTGTTCTGTGGGTAAGGAGAAGAAATTAGTTACAGGTTCCAGCAATGTTTCTTATGACCAAAGCAATGAGCAGCGCCCTAAGAGTGAAAACACTCGCTGTGCATCTGACAACATATCCACTGAAGCATCAAGGAATAACATATTATTGAGATCGAAGGAAGTTGCACAGGTGCACCAGGATAACACGGTGAGTTTTTTGCACCATGATTTTTCCCTTTAGTGCGTGAAGTTATTGGGTGGGGGGATGGCCCCATTGTTCGCCATAGCACATTATGAAAAACGCTTTTGGAACGTCAAACCCGTGTTCGTATGAGCTTAAACGGTTGTACCACTAATCAGAATCATTCAGAACTGAAGCTCTCTCGTTCCTGTAGAACTACAGCTAACTGAAATATTTCTTACGTATTACTGTCTAGATCTTTGATCGTGCCAGTAATTCTAGTCAGACCTGACTCTTTGGTGCTCAGTCTACATATGAAAATAAAACTTGGCAGTTATACAACGTGCACGTTCAAAATAATTATTGTTAACTTTGGAATAATAACATGATATTGATATGCTTATGACTAGGAAATTATGTGAAGATTTCAAAAGGTCGGCCATCTTGGACTTGAATTTTCTATAATAACTGCCAAGATTTTCTCACAAGTAATGAAAACCAACAAAAGGATGCTAAAAAGGATGTCAGGTCATGTTACATCAAGAAAGGGAGGATTAAACAGAAAGATTCGAAATTCGGGTAAACAGGTCTAACAAACTAGGTTGCCCGGGACTGACAGTGCCCATATTATAAAACCAAATTTATAACCAAACATTATGTCAAAGCATAATGTTATTTATGTTGATACAGTGCGGCTTTGTACTCTTCTTGCTCTTCCGATGTCCGATGCTGGATTCCCGCGACAGATAACAGCCAATCACAGTATCGGTCACGGTCGCGCCCGGGTATAAATTCCTCATCAATCTGACGTTAATTCCCTCTTTCTTTTCGCAATCACAGCGTTTACATCTCTGGGAAAAACTTTTTCCCTCCCTCAGCTCCCGCTGCAACTTCTGACGGATTATCATCATGTGGTGTAGTATTGTAACCCAGCCTATATCATCTTCAGCAAAACGAGTGCGTCCCTGCGCGGAGCTCTTTCTTTGCACCCAGTACAGTGTATCAACATAAATGTGTTTGAATAACAGTGGTGAATTTTATGGGCATCTAGGGAGATGAGGCGACAGTGGAAATCCCTTGCCAGGCCTTAAGTTCCAAGAAAGCTACAGACGTAATCCCGATTGTAGTAGAAGGCGATGACTCGGAAACGGCTGTCAAAAACCAGGACGTGGCAAGCTCAGAGGAATCCTATGTGTTTACTTCCGGACCTACTCAGATTGCCATGCAGAACGCAAACCCTCCATCTAACGGAAGTGTACATTCATCTACTGAAAGCGCAAATCTATCCACAGGAAGCACCAGTCTAAATTCAGAATCCAGAAATAAGCTAGAAAATGTGAGGGATCTCATCGCCAGGATACGCTACATTAAAAGTAGATTGCATCGTGCGGAGTGTGAGTACAGAAAGAAACAGATGTTGAAAACCATTCTTAGTTTGCAGAAACGAGTCAAAGCTCTTGCTAAAGGAATGCGAAAAGAGAAAGTGGACCTCACGAAGGATCAGGAATTGACAAATGACACATCCGATCATAATGCTGAATCAATTCCTCGTCAAGAATTACCGGAAGTGAATCATTGCGCAGCCTCAGACTCACACGCAGTGGAAACCACTGATAAGGAGTCGCAAGCTGGTCACGTGATACAAGATGGAGCTGTGCTTGGGAATAAGGAGGGTGGCAGCACAAAACGTAAGTTACTCAGCCTTCAGCATGACAGGCGTTGAATGAGGAGGGAGGGAGTGGATCCGTGCGACAGTCGCGAGGTGCATGGTGGGAGGGAAGGGAGAAACTCTCCTCATTTTCCGCGATCGTGCCTTGCGCACTCCAATTCCTCCTGTACGTACTTTGCGTGCCTGCCTTGTAAGGCTGTAGAGGGTTTTTACGGCGACTGTATTTGAGGTAATAAACACAAAATGTTTCTCCTTTGGGAAATAAGGACTGTTTTTGCAAATAGTTTTAAATGTTTTGTGCCTCCAACATGGCCGCCGTGAAAACCCTGTATAAGTTGCCTTGGGCTGTTAATCCTTTCGTTGCTAGAGGCATTCCTCGTCCATTTTGACCTTTCCTTATTCACTTACAAAGGGGAAGTGGGGGCGGGGAGGGGGGAGGGGGGAGGCTGGTGAGTGGGAATGGTGAACGCGGGAATAAATCGGTGGATGTATCCCACGGCCTTTATTGATGCTACCGCAGGTGCAATCTCGTTTCCCAAAGCTGCGTCCCTTTTGGTCAGTAGGGTGGTTGGTCTCCACTATCGATTTCTTTGATTGTGAAAACGCGTACGGCTCTGCAAACGACAATGTAAAAGGTTGCGATCTACTTTTCCCATACGCATGCCATTACAGAGTGCAGATTCCGTGAGCTGGCCTCCAATTCCTCTGGGGCTAATTGTTTTGATTCGCCTTCTTGCTGGTTTATTCGCAAATTAACTCACTTGTTCATTCATTCTTTATTTAGGTCACGTTCTTCTTCTACGTCACACTCGCAAACCTACTTGTGAGTTCTCAAAAGGGCGACCCATCCATCAACAGCGCCGTCAAACTCTGCAAGAGTGTGAAAAATCAGCCCTATCGTCTGTCGACACTTTCACCCTCCACAAAAACGTGGGAATAAACACAAATGAACTGAAAGCTACAGTACCTCATAGTTCCAACGACGGTAGCAACAGGGAGACGAATGAAAACAACAGCCGACCGGAACGTGCAAGCTTGTCTTTGTTAAACCCCGATGGTATTCTTGAAGACCTTGTTTTAACACCACCAGCTGAAATCGGATGGGACTATTCAGCTGTACCTTGCGGAAAGACATCTTCCTCTCCATCTGCTGATGAAGAAAAAGAGTTTCAAAGAAATCATAACACAACATCCAAGAAAATGAAAAGGTTGTCACTGTCAGAAAGGGAAGTAACAGACGCGATTGACACGGTTTCCTCTAGTTTTCAAGCTGTCACGCAAGTTGGAGCAACGGAAAATTTGGTAGCAGATGACAATAATGACGTTAATGAGACAAACGTGTCACAAAACGAAACATCTATTTTACCCGTTAAAAATGAAATGGGTAAGAATGGTTGTGTCATGCAAGATGCTTTAAGTGTGATAGAAGATAGTGACTCGGGAACTTCAGTGCCAAATGGAAAGATAAAAGAAGAGAAAAGAACGAAAACACACAAGAAAAATGCGTCGAAAAAAGAAAAATCATCCTTGCCAGTTAACAACGAAACAATTTCTACTGACAGAGACGTCTATCAACGTAACAGCATAGACGTAAAACAAGAGATTACTTTGGCGCCATGCGAAGGAAATGAAGATAAGGATAGCGTGACATATGATGTTTCACGACATCAAAGTGTATACACAACTCTAGAGACAAAATTGGCGCGAAAGGTTGGAAATGGAGACTCGGGCAACTTGAAACATCGTGAATCACAACATAACAGCGCATGTGCAACTCAAGACACAGGACTGGCACGAAATTGTGGGAATGAAGAAGTGACCGCCTTGAGAAATCATGGGACCAATCTGTCACGACAAAATGGTTCAGATTCAAGTCAAAATATATTTGCAGTGAAGCTGGAGAAAGTAGCACCACTCAGTCCGCTTTTGTTGAATGGAATGCTGCTGGAGGTTGGGGCGGGTGAACAAGACCAAACCTGTCAGGACATCGAGAAAGGTAATGTGCTCAGATGTCATCTTGGTTGTAGTGGAATGGGCACCAGTATATTGTTAAGGTGGTACAGTACTACGACCAAAAAACACTTCAGTTATGTTTTCTCGGATTTCAAAACTATGTTTACTAAACACTCCCCGAACGCAAGTTTAACCTTTAATTCTGAGAAGAAGGCTGTTTATTTAAACACCAACAGCGGAAAGGATACAATGACGTCTCTATGCTCACGACGTTCATAATGCAGTGTGTGACCACAGCTTGTTAATTATGCAAAACACGAGTTTAAACTGTGCTCACACACTGCATTCTAAAGCTCGTGAGTAAATGAGGTAATGTCGGACATTAAATCGGAAAATTGCAGTTTAAATAAACAGTCTTCTTCTCAAAATTAAGGCTTAAAATTTCGCTTGGGGAGTGTTTAGTAAACATAGTTTCGAAATCCGACGAAAAAATGAAACATTTACAAAGTACTTAGGGATGCATTTAACATTTCACTCGATAGTTTGTTACACCAAATAAATAGCAGCACTAACTTGGGCTCTTCGACAAAAGACGTTTTGAGCAGCAAATAAAGACTCGGCACACGCATATGTACCGAGTTTTTCTTGGTAATTGCGTATGCATGCACTATTTTAAATCAGTGTGAAAACACAATGGCCGTTAATCACTTAACCCTACTGAAGGGCTAACTGTTCTTTTCAATCTCTGAAGCTAAAGGTTGGAGTGCTACAGTGGATGAAGACAACAGCATGGGCAGCTCACAAAATCCTTCTTATGGTGAAAACAGCAACATCAGCGAAGACGCTGACATGGACGCTGACATGGACGAAAATCAACCTGAAACAACTGTAGATCTCTCAGACTACGAACCGTTGGCACAAGAAATGGAAGACAACGATTTGTTAAGTGTTACTGCTGTCCCTTTGGATGATAACGAGAACGACCAAGAACTTTTCAGGCTTTCGATGGAAAACGTTCTGGAAGAAGAAAGAACTGAACGCTTTACTAGCCTCAGCTTACACAACCCAAGCGAAAGTGAAGAAGACATCGATTTAATGCAAAGTTTACAGATTCGTCAGGCTAGAATTCTTAATCTGACGCAAAAGAGAGATAGGCTTTTCAGCTTGGTAATGGATTCAAAATGAATTAATTGTAACATGTCTGTAATCTTTTCAGTGTACCTTACATCAATACAATTCAAGTTCCATGATTTGTTAATTAATTTGGCAAAGAAACTGTTTTAAAATGGCTTTTCTTTTCAGTCAGTTAATTCTTACAAAAAACCCTGCGAAAGTTTTACTGCTAAATAACTAACCGTAATAAATTTTAGATCAAAAGTGAATAAAGCAGCACCATTTCATTAAGAAGCCAATCATCACATTCTGTATTATATCATTCCTTCTTGAATGGGTAGGGTAATCCTAGAAAGAAAGAAATCCTTCGTTAAAAAGTGACTCCGGTGCAAGACCTTGTTGAAGTATCTAAAACAGTACTCTCTATTGCCTTGTGAAAATACTTAAGAGCGGCTATCTGTAACTTTCACCTAGGACCATGCAAGATAGAAAAATCGAAAATTGCCAAACTTTGTCACAATAAAGGTCTTCCCAAACCATTTATAAAAATATAAGTTTTAGTTTATTCCGGTGAATGTTTTACCGTTACGACGACTTTATCATTCCGATGGCTCGTGAGCGAGTAAAAACGACTTGGAAGTGTCACTTAAATCAACCGCTCGTCTTGAATTGTGAAGACAGGAATATCAATATCAAAGCCATGTAGTATAAGTAGGATATTTTCTTGTCATGTTTGCTTTGTCAAATTTGAAATCGATGGAAACCAGAATTTTTAACAGATTTTTAAAATTTAACCGTTTCGAGCGGCATAGTCGCACGCTAAAAAATGGCGAAATTCAGGACCAAAAAAAGCACTCTGGTATATGGCTTTCGCTGCTGAGACTACACTTGTTGGAATAAGCAATCTTTCCTCTACGACTTAATGAAAAAAATTTTTTGGGTAAATGAAATGTTAAATTTTGGGAGCGCTTTATCTACACCCTATTTTCCAAGCGAAGACGACCTTTTGACCTTGACAAGTGGGGAAGTAATGACCAGCGTTTTCAAATAACACGCGCTAATTCCATTTTTTAAAGAAAAGTTTCAGAATGTTTGGTACTTACTAATTAATAGAGCCTCAAATAAAGTCATCAGCCGAAAACAGGACAGGTTTTCGCTCGCAAATACGTTTTTTTGGCAAAGGCAAACTTTGGTTGTTGGTGATTAACATCGGTAAATTTGCATAAATTTGAAACATTGTTCTTTCACAGCAAAGTCGGTTTTCTGCCTTCAGTTTTTTCCAAAACAATGGTAAAGAGGACCAATAAAGTGTGACCCAACTATTTATAAAGCAAATCTTACATTAATGACTCTTTTCTGATGAAGAAAGGTCGAGATTTCTTCTGGCTGCGTGAGACAACCGTCGAACATTTTTGGGTGGTCGTGAAAACGTTGCTGTCACGCAATATACACTGGTCTTAAATTACGAACCAGAGAGGTCCCATCCTGGCTTTTACCGTGTTATTTTTGAGCAACACATACGATCCTCAATTTAAAAGTGTAGGCAGTTCACAGAAAGACAAGGCAGCAGAAATGGCTCAGATGATATTGAAAGTATTCAACAACTTGCAACGTATAGAGCCGGAGAGGGGAGGGAATGAGGGGAAGGGCATATAAAAGCGACGGGATTGATCATCGGACATATTAAAAGGACCTCATAAGATAAAATGCCTGGATTTAAATTTTTTTTTTATTGCTAACCTGCGGCAGAATCTTTTCGATGTTTTTTCCTGCTCTTGTCTCCTGGAATGCTGTCTGGCTACCATCTCTGGGCATGACTTGTTTTTTGTTTGTTTGTTGGGGTTGCCACTTTTTCTAAATAGAAGTGCCTGTGATAAATTTAATGCTGATGGTTTTACTTTTAACCATTCTAAACAGAAAAAGAAATATCCATCATAGGGGTATGCTGGGCGCCCCTTGCCCTAAAAATATTTCTTGATCAAACGTAGATATTCCGGTCCACCCTAAGCCTTTTTTTTTGGAAAACCTCCGTTTTTCGTGTTGCGAACACTAGGTAATGAAAAACTGTCTTGCGGGTGTGCTTCAATGGCTTCCACGATCCTGCCGACGACTACATATGTATAAACGGCTGCTATATAAATAGTCAGCCAAGAACACTGGCGTATGGTTTAAAAGTGCCTTTTCTATGAACAAGCAAGTGAACTAACTGTGCAAAACAGCTTTCTATCATCTACGTAATCTAGTTACTACCAGAAAGTTCCTGTCACACAAAAACTGCGAAATACTAAGACACACCTTTGCAACTTCTCGGATCGATTACTGTAATTCTCTACTATCTGGCCTACCACGTAATTTGCTGCAAATTGGACCTAAATATT
The DNA here is from genome assembly GCA_964017195.1 of Siderastrea radians. Lineage (NCBI taxonomy): Eukaryota > Metazoa > Cnidaria > Anthozoa > Scleractinia > Rhizangiidae > Siderastrea > Siderastrea radians. The sequence goes on from OZ024895.1 coordinate 22,333,662, forward strand.
TAACGGACACTTCACTTGGACAGCTGCAGTTTTTCTTGTAGGATCTCCAGCGGATTCCAAACCTTTCCCGGTGTCGCGGGCATATTGTTAAACCCAAACGAACTTCATTGAATTCAAAAATTCCTTTAAAAATTAGAAAAAAAAAACAGTTCCGAGTATCGTCAAACGTCAGAATCTGTACCAAGGTACTTTGAGTTTTCCTGTCTTCATTTAGGTCAAAAGGAATATATCCCGTGGAAGTATTCACCCACCCTAGCTGCCAAATATGTCTCATTGTAACAGGCGGGTATCTTAACAGAATTTTTTAATTTGGGCAGTGCAGAACTTCGTTTACCCCTCACTTATCTATGGATGTACCCCAAGATGGAGAGAGGGGTGTTGCGCCCCAGGTGATAACAAATGTGGATACCAGGAGTAATTTCATTATTTCGCTTCAGTATACCGGCAAGATTTTCGTGCAACGTGTTGTGCAACAAGGATGCGTTAAAAGTTGAGAGCTTTCTCACCTATACACGCAACAAAACTTTATTTTTCGAAAAGTAGAAGCAACTAACTTTCTGCAACCTGAACATGCGACGCGGAGGTGATAATAAACGCAACATCGTTGCGCGAATAGTTGCACGAATGTTTTCCGCGTTATTTGGCCTTTAGGCAAGATTTTACAACTCCTGGTGGCGGCATGTACAGTTGTATCCAAGCTAAAGACCGAGCGCAAAACATTACATATTTCTTGGTGCATCATTCGAACGCGCGGGACGTGTGTAGCTCGCGCGGGAAAATCCACACTTTCGGCACTTCGCACCAAGCGAGTTAACCTTTTTCGGAAGATTCGTGCCCCCGCGAGTTTTCTTTTTCTTGTCTTTCCTTTTCTTATTTTGAGGCAGAGAAAGAGAGCGAACAGCAAAAAGTATTTTGCAGTCTACAGCCGAATAAGTACCCAAATTTTTCAACAGTACAGTTACCTGCTCTTGCCAGCAAAAGCTTTGCTTCTGAATCTAGTGACGCATTCGACACCTTGTAACTTCTCAGATGTCCTTTGATGTCTTTACTGCATTCCCAATTTTACTATATGGCTAGAGCTTGTAAATATATAACGCGCGCTGTGATTAGCCAATACTCGGGGCCAGATTTTCCCGTAATGCCCAGGGGCATTATGAGCAATGTTAATGCCCGGCTAGTAAAGTGGAACTATAGAAAATGTAAAAGTACATTTGATTCAAATAGTTGGGATGTTTTGAAGCTAAATGAAAAGAGACAGTTTCTTTGAAAGTTTTTACTTTTTCTTGTGCGATATCCCCGGGGGTACTTCCCGAAGATTTGGGTGGCGGTGTGCGCCGCGCTTCTGGAAACCCTCACCCTACTTCAGACCAAGATATATGATTTTCCCTACCCTATTTCAGACCTGACTTAATATTTGATACCCTATTTCAGACGAGACCCTAACCCTATTTCGTTAGCGTAAACAGTTGAGAAGTGCTTCAAATTTCCAACGTTAATCAAACCTCAGTTCTTTGGAGAAGAAAATTAATAAAAAGACAGCTTCTTGTAAGAACCTTACCAGATCCCATATCAGAGTGCACAAACCTTACGCTATTTCAGACCAAAATGGTCAAAATCTATACCCTGTTTCAGACCATAAAGGCTCAAAAACCATACCCTTTGGCGCCACACATACCAATATAGCTTATATAAGGGAGTACCCACCCCCCCCGGGGCACAAACCTCACCCTATTTCAGACCAAAATGGTCAAAATCTATGTCCTATTTCAGACCAAAAAGGCTCAAAAACCATACCCTTTGGCGTCGCACATACCTATATAGCTTATGTAAGGGAGTACCCCCTCCCCGGGTGCGCTATAAATTTTTTGTGTGGAATAAAACTGCTGAGTTTTGTATGCTTTCCGGTAAACTGTTTCATTCATCCCAATCCGCTACGGCTCACTTTTCAAGTAATAAAGTGTCAGGCATAGCCATATAATAAACTTCTTATTACAGGGTCGTAACGAGGTATGTGGGATCAGGGATCAAAGGGGTGGGATCGGGGATCAGAAGGGTGGGATCTAGGACCACAGCCCAGGGATCAGGAATCACAGACCATGGGATCGGGATCAGCAGTTTCTTATAGGGATCAGGGACCAGGCTTTACCACATTTGTGGGATCAGGGATGAAAATTGGTCACGCTTTTGGAATCAAGGAACAGAAATTTGCGTACAAAAATGGGATCAGCGATGAAAAACATACCTCGTTACCACCCTGTTATTAACTCTCGCTAGCTCGATACCGTACTAGGAGAATATTGCCCTCAGTCTTTCTTGTACAACCTCGGGCAATATTCTCCCAGTACGGCCCTCGCGCTCAGTTAATACGAAGTAAGTAACACACTGGACATTCGCTGGGTTGTCTCAACTAGCCCCACAACTTCCTCCAACTATTTCCGAATACCCACACAAAGCCATGGTAGTTTATGAGGTTTTACAGACTGGTGGGGTTCCAAACAGTTCAATCCACGTGCAAGATTTGTGTCGGGATTTTTTGTCACGAGACATGTTTGTTACATCAGGATTGTGGAAGTATTTCGCAACTTCAGGTATAATGACCGGTAACTTTATTTGGCTCTTATTTTTCGTTGGTTAAGAACTTTGAGATAATTTTACATTCTACAGTACTAATGCTATGAAGACGGGTTTGAATTTTAAAACAATTCATTGCACTAGCAGCAAAGTGTTAGACATCTCTTTTGTTTCTCGTCCATTCCTCCGCATTGGAGAGTCGCTGCTGACAGCTGTTCGCATTTGCCTGGCCCTGTGGTTTTGTAATCTAAGACCACTGTGTATTGCGTGACAGTATATCCATCACTTACCCAAAAATGTTCGACGGTTGTCATCATTTGTCATGGGCGGCTAGTAGAAATCTCGTCATTTCTTCACAGAAAATGGTTATTAAGGTATGATTTGCTACATAGATAGTTAGGTAATGCTTTACTGGTTCTCGTTGGTATTTTTACTTTAGAAACAAGGAAGGTAAAACGAGTTTCTTGTGAAAAACAAATGTTTCAAATTTATGCAAATTTGCCGCTGTTAATCACTAACAACCAAAGTTTCCCTTGGCCAAAAAAACGTATTTGCTAGCGAAAACCTGTCCTGTTTTCAGCTGATGACTTTATTTGAGGTTCTATTAATTAGTAAGTACCAAACATTGTGAAACTTTTCTTTAAAAAATGGAATTAGCGCGTGTTATTTGAAAACGCTGGTCATTACTTCCCCGCCTGTCAAGGTCAAAAGGTCGTCTTCGCCTGGAAAATAGGGTGTAGATAAAGCGCTCCCAAAATTTACCATTTCATTTACCCAAAAATTTTTTTTCATCAAATCGTAGAGGAAAGATTGCTTATTCCAACAAGTGTAGCCTCAGCAGCGAAAGCCATATACCAGGGTGCTTTTTTTGGTCCTGAATTTCGCCCTTTTTTAGCGTGCGACTATGCCGCTCGAAACGGTTAAATTTTAAAAATCTGTTAAAAATTCTGGTTTCCATGGAATTCAAATTTGACAAAACAATCATGCCAAGGGAATATCCTACTTATACTACATGGCTTTGATATTGATATTTCTGTCTTCACAATTCAAGACGAGCGGTTGATTTAAGTGACACTTTCAAGTCGTTTTTACTCGCTCCCGAGCCATCGGAATGATAAAGTCGTCGTAACCGTAAAATATCTACCGAAATAAACTGAAACTTATATTTTTATAAATGGTTTGGGAAGACCTTTATTGTGACAAAGTTTGGCAATTTTCGATTTTTCTATCTTGCATGGTCCTAGGTGAAAGTTACGGATAGCCGCTCTTAATACAATGAATGTTCGAGCGAGATCAATGTAAGGGGCATGTGAAACGACGTTGCAATTACACTTAGTTTAAAACCCTTACAGTCCTAACCACGCACATACGCGTGGAAAAATGCCAGTCCCTGATTTTTGCTAGTATCTGAGTAACCGAGCGGAACTGGATAAGAAAAACAGTTCAAAATGGCTGAGAGAATGGAGTCTGAAACCTTTTCATTGCGGCATGGGTTTCATTTAACAGATTAAGAAACAGTTTTGTAATTAAAAGGGGTATGACACAAAGGGAAGGGGAATCCCCATCCAAAGCAACTGCAGCGATGAACTTGCACAAGAGAGGATGAACTAAGAGAGTGAATCCCCCTTCCCCATGATAATTATTTGAACTTTGTTATTAGTTTGCACCCGTGCTGCGAATGTTATTTTTGTCTGTTGTTTCTAGGTCAACAAACTTAACTTACATGACGTCAATCTAACTGACCAATGAGGTGTCGTCCTTAAAATAAACACACAGTATGACACAGAACTAAAAATAGATTTCAAATAATTTTCATCGGAAGAGGCCCATGTATGGAGGATTCGCTCTCTTCCTCCATCCTCTTTTGGCTCCCATCAGTATGACTGATACTGGCAACATGTAAATTAAAATTAAACAACAGAGCTAAAAAGAAGGAAACGGGATGAAGTCGTCGTCGTCTTATGAAAGTCACAACGGTATTCAGTGACGTATCACAGAAAAGTACGCTGACAAAATCAGATGATTAGCACAATATAATTTAATGGTGGATTGATGATATCAGTTGCAACTGATTTTTCTGTATGGAAGTTCTTCACGGAAATAAGCCGATCAAGATCTCTTACTACAATTTTAAATTAGCTCAGAAATAAAATTTAGTGATATATTCAATGATGTCCAGAGTGTGTATATCTTAAATTTTCCTCTAATTTCTATAGTATACTAACTCAGTTTAAATAAAAAAGACAAGCAAAAAAAGTCAGGTTCAGCTTTTAGTCACTGTAAACCATCTTTTCGTGAAAAAGGCAAAGTTTTTCTTGCCTTGAAAAAAGCATAATGTACATCTACTCCATATAGGTGACGCAGGTGATCGGCGAATAACCAATCTCTAACCTAGCTAAATATCTTGATTGTTTTAGAAAGCTATCCTAAAATTGATCCACACTTCGCAAGCGTGTGGTATTTAAATTTTCGTGTGCAGTTGTAATGCTTGTTATGTTGGTGAAACCAGCCGCACACATGTGCGCGAGCTCTTATTTTCGGACATATCTTCTCACGTCTTTCCTGTCTTTAGGCATCTACAGAGTCCAGAGTCTTGTCGAACATCAAGTTCACCGGGTTGTTCACGGCAAGATCCTGGACTCTGCGGCTACTAAGTTTCAGGTTAAACTTAAAGAATCGATGTATATAAAATGGGAGAATCCCGACCTTAATCAGCAAGTAAAACACATAAACCTGACACTTTCCTTATAAGTCCCTCCACGTCATATATTTAGACTTTTCTGTACGCAATATTGTAAACGCAATGTAACGAATTGATTGTAGTCGCGCGCGATAAATTCAACGGTGATTTTAATACACTGATGTTGACGGATGTCACATGTCTGGAAATAGTTAAAAACAGCTGTGTTGTTTCTGAGAATATCCTAAAATTATTATAATATTGAGCTGTCGCTGTCATTATGACGTAAAATCAAGGTATCAGTAAGATAAAAATCTGCATTTTCTTTCAGTCACTTAGAATAATAAATAACTCGATAAATAACTCGTGTAACCAAAGGATGCCAAACATTGTTACAATGTTCAAGGCTTCAGTTTTAAACTAATCGCCCTGTTAGCTGATCCTGAAATAACAGTAGCCACTTTTGAGGGAAGCACACCGCCAATTTTGGGCAAAGAATCATAATCTAAGGCATAGCCACCACTGACGATGTTTCCACTATCCTTTGGCAACTTTCGCTGGACTGGCTTCGATGTCCTGAAAACCCCATCAATACGTTCGAGAGATTTGTTCCTATAGTTTGGAGTCTGATCCCCTTTTTGGATAACACGTGACATCGCCGTGGAGTCAGTGGTACCATCAGCTTGCTTCTTCTCCATTGGTTGATCTTCTGCCAAGGTTTTACTTCCGTACCCGCTAGTTGTAAGAGACCCTTCAAGGTATTTTCTCCAAGAGTCATTTAAGTCGATGGTTTCTACCGATGTCTGCGGTTCGTGGATTCCATTTACGCCATTATCAAGAATGTTTCTTTGAAATTTCTTTGGCGGATAATGGTCAAGTTCTGAATCACTCGTGGATTTTCTTTTAACTGGAAAAGAATCAGTTGAGTCGATTTCTGGTTGTGGGACATAAGCACTGGTTGAATCGCAGAGAACAGGAGATCTAGGTTTACGAGTTATTCCGCCACGAGTAGTCGAGGGCATAGTTTGAGGCATTTCGTCAAAGCTTTTATCACCACAGAGGTAATGTTTGCTGATTTTACTCAGCCTTGATATTTTGGATGTTATTTCTTGATTGATCCTTTTTCTTCCAGTTGAATTACACTTTAGAGATTTTTTGGTGTTGTCGTTTCCCATTCGACTGGCAAGCGGAACGTTGCATTCGGAAGAGAGGGGATTCTTAACGACTTCTTTGTTCCTGAAAGTGTATTCTCCGGCGCTTCTTTTATAGACTGGATTTATTGGAGGGCGACAATCAAGAGAGCTGGCGGTCAACTTTCTTTGGACGTTCGTAAATGCAGGCTTCTCGGGTAGGAATCGCGTGGGAGCACACTCTGTTTGACCGTAGAAGCATTCGCCCAAGCCATTTCTGTGGGAAGCAGGGATAGCAGACCTCGGTCGGCCACGAGTTGGCATGCCTGTGACATTTCTGGCAGAGACAGGAGGTTCCTTGTGCTGGTGAATCATAGTGGTTGTGGTATCTCTTACATTGGTACAGTTTGGGCAAGCGCACGATGGTGGCATATAACTATAGTGGCTGCTCCAATATAAGTATTCTTCTCTTGTCAAGTAAGGTCGGAGGAAACACGCATCTGAAGTAGTATTGCGGCTCGTTATTTTCATCGTAGACAAGGGAGCAAACACTGAAAGCGAACAAACAAACAAACCAAAAAAACAAAAGTAAAATGAAAATTAAGCTTAAGAATTAGGCTAGTTTCAGAGTTGTGATTCGCTGTAGTAATTTACACAGTCTAAAATAGGCCAGTGATTTTGCGAACTGCGCCCTTGAAAGTGAAATGGATTTCTGGCTGCGTCGCGTCTTTTCCACTGCTTTTCTAATTCTTTTGTGAAGACTGTTGGCGATGTATTAGCCTTTTGTTGACAAACAAATTGACGCCAATTGACGTCTCTCCTCTGTTTTGTTGTACATTTTGTCATAACGTTGTTGCTGAGAGGACCAACCTCTTAGCAAATTGACGTCAGCATCAAAGACTGACGTCTGTTTGTTAATTAAAATAATGTAAGAGGGGTTTTGTTACTTACAGTTGTAAACATATCAATTTAAATTAAATTTCTCAGAAACTGAACGTCGTAACGGCGACGAAACTCTGCATTTCAAAAAGCCTATTACACTGGTTCTCAAGTTTTCGAGAACAAGGCTAAACATTTTTACTGCTGTAACATGTTTCTCACATTTATTAAGTACCAAGTAATCTACTTGACCTATTTCCCTGATTGACAGGTCTACGATTATAGGCTTCGAAAGGCTCATTGTTTCAAAATGGCGTCAGGAAGTCGTTAATTTTTTATGACGTCATGTTTATTACAGGATGTAATGTGTTCATTAGCATTGCTCTGTCGGCTTACTCAGTAACCATATCGCAAATTGGTAAATGCTGCGTTTGCTTTTGCTGGAAGAACGAATTGTTTAATCGTTTATTTAATCGCTTAAGCTTGGCTTAAACCTCTCAATCATTCAAAGCTTCTGTAATTCGATGGGGAAGTGTGCATGAGGGCTATCAATGCAGATCTAGTTTTAGTCGTTTATTACTTAGTAATACGATATGTGATAATAAGCTTGTTATGTAGCGTCAGTATAGACTGGGTCAGTATAAACTTGGCTTAGTAGGGACGTTGACTGGCGTCGATAAATGGTGCACGTTTGCTTCAGTCAGCGTCAGAGTCCGCTAATATTTCGCGCCATTTTTCAGTACAGTTACACTCACGTAGCCTAATTACCATTACGGTAAATTGACCGCCTTACAAAACCGATGAGCCTTCAAGCGTTAACCTTTTATTCTAACAAAGGTAGAGTCAGACATTTTGTTTATACTTTTTGTCGACGACTGGGCTTAGCAGGTTCTACCTTTGGTTCGTGAAGTGCGGTCTTGACTTTTGAGTATATGGATGGAATTCTTGAGACATAGAGTAGCCATTCAAGTGAAAGCTATTGAGCAGTACTGTCGTCTAGTGTTGTTTGTTTGTCAATAAAATGTAAAGTAAATTTGAGAAATTGTGTTCAGTCTTTGTTAACTTGACTAGTCTTGATTGAAAGGGAGAAAAGGGTTGTGCTTAAGTAAGTGTTTCCGATAGCCTGGTGTAGGAGAAAAGAGCAAGACAAACACTCTAATTTACTCACAATAACGACTTCCTCTCTGCGCAGAGAGCACGTGGTGGCTGTCTTCATCACGAAAACCGAGGCTACAGCACGAGGGCTTCTGCGGGATAGCACAAAACCGTGGATAACACGCGCCACAGCTGCAACCAGGTTGAAAAGGTGGAGGCATTCTGTTATGAACGCGACATGGCATCATCTTGCGCTACCTGGATAAAAATGGAGAAGATTTGTTAGCTCACTTGTTTGTTTGCAGAGTTAATGGAATAACTATCATAAATTACACATATATTACGTGCTACGCACTCCTCTTTGCAAAAAAAGTTCGCGTAAGATTATTTATTTTCCAAACGTACCTGAATATAGGTCCACTGCGAAGTTTACAGCTTGCTACGTTCCTGCGGAAGGATGTGTGAAATAATCTTGTTTTCCTACCAGATCGTATTTTCCCAGGTAGGCCAATGACGTAAACCCTTAGTTTCTACGAAGCAGAAGAAAAACAACCGCAATATTTTAGGCAGGTTTAAGTGAGCGTAACGGGTGGTTGAAACTCGTAGTGATAACTTTGGCAAACAAACTTCTTTCCCCTTAACTATCTCTTTATGTTTCATTAAATACTAGTGAAAAATATATACGTTTTCTTGTCAGCAACATTTGGATGCATACCCGGAAAACGATATTGATTTTGCCAAAAATTTAGTGCGTGATCCATCTAACGTGCTGATACGGAACGATATTGACCTTCGAACAAACTTTGACGTGGTTTTTCCGTTTATGCATGAGATACGACACGCTACAACCCTGCCTAAGGATCGCATATTCTCTTCAGTTTGTTTGTTTATAACTGCCCACGTTAAAACTGGGAAATACCTGACTGCACTAGCAGCAATAATAGATTTTGGATCCGTGTCAGAGACAAAGTTCATAGAACCGACTTACACAGTAACTGTACTGTTTAACTTCAGTTTAACACTGAGAGGAAGTCGTTTAATATGCTTGACTAGGTTTTTAAGAAGCTTAAGGGGCTTTTTTAATTTCGTTTCCCTTAAGGCGAGAATGAAGGATCCATTACATCATAAGTGCAAGAGTACAAATTTGAATTTTTCTTCGGAAAGCATTTTAAAAATTTCACTGCACCCCTGTCCCCTATGCTCATTAACTCTAATTTGTCACACAAGTTAGAACCACCTGGTTCAGCATAATAAACAGTATCACGAAAAAGAAGTTCCAGAAAGCTTTTAGTTGAGTGCTACACTTTTATAGACTGTAAAGTTAGAACCTGACCTCGACTCCCCATAAACGACAATCCTGCTCCACGTCAGTTTATTTGAATGTCACATCAGTTTTGGGGCTTTACTGACCCAGAGACAAGTCTTTTGCTCCATATGAGAAAAGGTTGAAAGGTGTGCCGCTAACAAGGATTTTACCCGATGTTGTTTTGTCACACTACGTTTATACCGCACAGGAACAAAATCTTGAATAGTTTTCTCACTTGTTAAACTAAACAGGAAATCATTTGATTTCTGAGTCAAAACAATTGCCTCTGGCCCTGCCTCTAGCTGTGGAATTGAGCATCAGTTCTGAAATCCTTTCCTTCATATACAGTTATAAACTAAATTTGTTCAGTGACAGTTATAAAATTGACGATTAAGCAAAACAAGCAAAACTTCCTGCTTTCTGTCCTTTGGAACGATTTTTTAAGGTGACGTAAGCTTAGTAAGCAAGCACAAGAGCTAGAGTCACACACACTGAAGCACTCAAGTCAAGAACATAAACCGTGTGAAGGAGAGGAGAATTGCTGAACGTTATGTAACTACACGTACTTAAAAATAATAATCGTTTCACGTTCTCTTGCATGAATCCAAGAACTCTGACCATCGTTTAAGTAAACGTATTCCATCTCAGTGAACTGTTATATTCTGCTAGTTTATCTAGTTTCTATGACAACTGGTCGGGCACATCAACTTTAATTGTCCTAACTGCTTCACGTTTGAATATGTATAAAGAACACTCAAACTGAAATATTTTGCTTTAGGGCACACTCAGGAAAAGACTGAGTAATTAATTTGCGGTAAAGTTTCTGTTTCGCGTTTCAGCACGTAATCTTGTGTTCCGGAAATGCTAACACAACCTGTTTTGCGATTGAGCAATGTAAAATTGTGGTGCGTGTGATTGACTAAAAAAATTGATCAAGCGCTAGACTCTCACTCTCTCAAATTTTGCTTGTGAGACATGTTACGATAAAAAGAGATTTTAATGCACGTGGAAAAATACTACAATCTTAATAAACCGAACTGCAAGTCATGCAGGTATCACGTATACCGTTAGAACAAAACCCCATTCGAATATGAAATAAGCTGGAGTTTACGGTGCAGAATCAAATTTCTTTATATTCCTATAATTCCTTAGTGACACTGCGTTGACGAGATACCACTTAATGCCACTCCTGTAGACAGTCATCCATAAGTAATAGCTTTTGAGTTGTACCCGTAACCGAACAAGTGAAGATGTCGTGAACAATAAAAACACCAAGTTGCTTTATCCCACTTGGTTTACAAAGACGCTTCAGCTCAGCCATGGAGTTGAATTCCTCAAAACCGCTGTCGTACAGTAATCATTTTCACTTGAATGCTGTCGTTATTCAGTACTTTATTTAGGGGTTTCTCGAATTCTGTTTTTCCGGCTCTAACATGACATGCATTTGTCCTTGAATGCGTAGATACTGTAAGCCCGCTGTATCTTTTTCAAGCCGTAAGTTTAAAGCAAATTTAAAAAATAATTTATAAACCTGTTGCGAAAATTAAAATGTCGGATACAATGGTGGAAGGGGCAGTACGTTTTGTTACATGGTCAACCACTGGATGCAGAGCAAGGGCGCTCTCTTATTGACTCCCTACTAATATAATAGAGTGTGAGCCTTATATCCTATGAGAACAGAAGTCGCGCGAAACAGGTAGCCAAAAATGTTTTTTTGGCTAAAATGTTTAATTTGTTTTGATTAGTGAAAAACATTCCTCATAACCATGGGTTGTCTATGTAATAAAACAATTATTCCACTCAATGATGTCATTCATGAATTGATATCCAACTCAGCGCTGCTCGCCTCATTGACTATCTAAACAATAAAGTTCTTCTGTCGAAGGCACTATCGTGTGATAGACTGCTCGAGAATATTTGATGTTTGAACATCAAATTTCCGAGGGAACCTATCACACATAGGGCCTATTGCTTTTATTGTACAACGCTAAATTTTGAGCGAAAAATTGCTGACAATTGCAATGCGATTATTATGTCACGAAAAATGGAGCGGGAAAGCCCCCAAGGTGACTGACGTGTACACGGAAACCATTTGAACATTTAATGCACGTTGTTCATTTCTTATAATTTACACTGGAAAAGGTTAAAAAGCTAGCAATCTTTTCTCCGAAAATTGCCAGAAACGGGCACTATGCGCTGATAGGCGCCCGCTGAGGACAGACACTATCGCGTCACGTGATCGATTTCGACCAATGGGAGCACGCCATTCAGCGAAAATTTAGGGTTGTACTGATAAGAGCTTATGTACGACTCTATTTCGTGCCGGTATAATTGTTAAATATTTTTGTCTTGGACGGGTTGGCCTTGAGCTAGGACGGTTGGCTTTAACAAGAAGCTGAAAAAAAAATTTTCTTTCAGTTTTATATTCGAGAGTATATGATGGATAACACGTCCGAGCGAAATTGAATAATATCCTTGATTGAAGGGAAAAAGACATATAAGGACGTTTAGACATTTTAATTTGAATTTGGAACGAGAAAGAATAACAACTGGTTACGAAACTAAGCCTAACACTTTCCGCAAATAAAAATACTGGATTTTTCAGAGTAGAAATGATAGAGCAATAAATATTACCTTATTTCTTCTCCACCTTCCACTTAATAATGTTGGAAGGTTAGATAAAGATCTGCTTGAAGCGAGTTGAAGAAACTGAAACGCAATTTGCCAGCACGGTCAATAAGTAACTTGCTATTAATGATTTTCTCCGGTACTTTATTTCCAAAAATCGAAGGCGCCGCATTTATTTTTACGATTTCATGGAAAACTAGAGTTTAGAGGCAATAGTCTTAATTTTTGCCTTTATTTCTACTTCGCACATATCGCAAAAATTAGCGGCAATAAGCCAATCCACTAGGGGAAGCATAAATCTTATGTTCAGCCAGCTACAATATTTTCACCTTAAGTCGTAAATTGAAAGGTTGTGTACGATTACGTATCAGCTCAACGGTGCGGCTTTCACCGTGGCTTAAAAACAAATATTTTGCATGGACTCCCAACCCACAATGAAAACAAACTATCCAGCTTTTGATAGATAACTGCTACTAGCAAAGTAACAGAGATAAAACAGACTGAAACTCACCTCAGCGGTCAATACACAGTTTTGAATAATCTTGTAATAGCCGTTGCCTGAAATATTTTATACTTCTCCGTATTTGCTTCACCGCATGTATAACGCATGAACTATAAATAGAACCTGTTTCCGCTGTTTTTTACTTCCTTGTTACAAAAAGGTTGATTGACAACTCTCGAGCACAACTTAAATATTTGTGCGTGATCTCAATGTAAAAATTTAAGATGTCAGCTTCAGTCAGTAGAACCGAGGTTCAATAATACTCCACTGAGTTTCTTTAGACTCATATTTTCTTTGATACTTTTAAAAGTTATAGGCAACTCCCAAGCAAAACTAAACTACTTGTACGTGAGCTTAATTTGCATTTTAAAGATGTTAGCTTCAGTAATTACTGAGAGCAGAACGAAGGAGTCCAATAATACTCATTTAAGTTTTATAAGACTTATGTCTTCCTTGTTACAGAAATGTGATTGACAAAGTATTTGTAAACGATATGAACTTTTTCGGAAGAAATCCTCAATTATTCTAGAAAAGAGTTGACCCGAATTCTACTCAGTAGACTTCTCGTTGTCGACCACACAGTTATTTTTGCAGAGTTAAAAAATAATTACCCCTCTAGTTTAACATGGAGCTACTTAATCAGTGGAAATATTTTTAATCAGTAATATGTATACTGGAGTAAGCTAAATTCCATAAAGCGTGGGAGGTTTCTCCAGCGTGCGTTGAAATTAGCTAAATATCCTGAAGGACTTCCTGTCCTGTGGATTATGATCTGTAGTTGTCCGAGCCACCAGGTGCACGAGGTCTTACTGCGCCTTTCAATACCATGCAGACTCTAAAATTCAAAGCTCAACCGACAAATGCGTTTTTCGCTACCGTCAATCAAATCTTCGGCGGCTCCTCCCAACTTCCCACTAGTGCAGAGCGCTGTTCGTATCATTACATTACAATAATTCGCACACTATACATTATGAGTTAAACACACAATATAGTTGTTTCTCCTATGGTCCGCATGTTAGCTCATATGCTTTATGGCATTATTATTTTTGTTTTGGATAAAAATTGCATATTAAACTGCTAACTGACAAAAACAAAATAACTCTTACAGGATTACAGCAGGATTACCCCCGCCCCCCCAAAAAGAAAAAATCCTTCAACCCCCAAGAGGCAATAAATAATGACTGATCCCGCTATTGTCCCATAAGTATCAGGTCGCATAAATCTTTTCTGTATTTTAAGCCCTACGTGCGCGGTCGTTTCCGTAGTGTAGTGGATATCACTTCTGCCTTACACGCGGAAGGTCGCCAGTTCAAGTCTGGCCGGAAACAATTGTCTTGTTGTTTTATGTCACAAAAAGCAGAGAAACGTAGTCCCTTTGAATTTTTTGCTTAATACGTTTTTGTTGATGCTTTCCTTTTTACTTGAGGAGGTAACAAAATCTGTCAAACGTTAATTGCATTAAAACAGGAATAAGTGCCCGACAGCAGGTTACTTTTTGCTGGGAAACAAAGATTGCAAAGGTTTCTTCCCAAGTAACCCTTCGCACTTTCCCCACGAGGTGAAAATTTGAAAATTATGAGGATGTATATCAGTTGTAATCTGACTTGGCCTCATCCACAATAAGAACCATTTTCATTTAAATGTTTCCGGCACGCTTGAACTGGCGATCTTCCGCGTGTTAGACGGACGTGATAACCACTACACTACGGAAACGACCGACACAAAAACTTGCCAAAGTTACAGCAAACCTCAAAAGATGGACCACCCCCTCACTTTTTGGTGAAATAAAGGGGCACGCATGCCTTAACTTTCTTGAGCAGGAATACGTTTTAAAATGAAAATGGTTCTTATTGTGGATGAGGCCAAGTCTGATTACAACTGATATACATCTTCATAATTTTAAAATTTTCACCTCGTGGGGAACGTGTGAAGGGTTACTTGGGAAGAAACCTTTGCAATCTTTGTTTCCCAGCAAAAAGTAACCTGCTGTCGGGCACTTATTCCTGTTTTAATGCAATTAACGTTTGACAGATTTTGTTACCTCCTCAAGTAAAAAGGAAAGCATCAACAAAAACGTATTAAGCAAAAAATTCAAAGAGACTACGTTTCTCTGCTTTTTGTGACATAAACCAACAAGAAAATTGTTTCCGGCCAGACTTGAACTGGCGACCTTCCGCGTGTGAGGCGGACGTGATAACCACTACACTACGGAAACCACGTGATCTTCAGGGCCGAATTTATTCTTATTCAAAAAATGGTCATTGTTGAGGAAACGTCGGACTGCGTTCCCTTAAGATTTGGAGTGTATCCCTTTTTCCATATCTCTTTAGACTCTTTCTGCAGACCTGCTACTACTGAAATTAAAAAGCTTATGAAAGGTACACTGTGATAACGGCAAGGTTAGAGAGGCCTGGGGACGATAGAGAGGTTAGAGAGGTAACGAGGTCACAAAGGACAAACAAGGGACATTTGAAGTTGCAAGACATGTGGTCCCCATCCCCGGGGGGGGGGTACTTCCGTCAATTTAGGATAGGTGTGTGCCGCCAAGGTTCTCAAACCCTGACCCTATTTAAGGGTAGAAAATCGAGAATTGATACCCTTTTTAAAAAGGCCCAAAACCAAGAAATGGCACCCTATTTAAGGGAAACAAGATAACTTATAATTCTGTAACTAGGTGGTGAGGAGCGCCAACACAAGCTATAAACGTCTTTTTATAATCACTTTGTTAAACTTTATAACGTGTAGGACAGTTTTAACGGACCATATCTTTGTCGTTTTGCGCGTTGAGGTGAATACTGCAATTTAGTGACCCTATCTAAGGAACATCTAAGGATCACAATATCAAAAAACACCGAAAAGGATACCCTATTTAAGGACTGAGCACCTCAAAAACCCTACCCTATCGGGCGGCACATACCTATATATAGCGTATATAAGGAAGTACACCCACCCGGGTCCCCATCATAGTCGGTCAGTAACAACAGTCTCATATCGTTCCGGCAGCGATCGCTCTGAAGATAGTGGCTCCTGCTCTGATCAAATGCAAACAAAAACTGTCAGTCCGACGCTACCTTTGCTGTGTGAAAATCACCGTCCGGATGACTTCACTTATTTGCATTAGACCAAGACGTGTACGGAAATCAAAGACCTTTTAACTGTTTAAGGTCTTAAGTAACCTCGCAATTTTCCACGTTGTGCAATTTGTCTAATGTGCCTGAACCATCCAGGGGTTCTGAATTCGTCGGGACGGCATTCGCGTCCAGATAGAGAAAGAAAAATTCGTCGCCGTAAGTTCACGTTCTTCGTAAATTTAATACCAGAATTTGGTCACTTGACGCTGCCGCCTTGCAGAGAACGGCAAAGAAATACACCGAAATGTATAACGCACGTTCATTGTTTTCGGCTATTAAGTATTTAAAATCTTTGTTTAGCGACGCCCTCGTTGCCGGTACCGTCTTGGTTGCTAGAGGTCCTTGCAGTATAAACTATAGCCTTCTGATCATCTCCCTATACCTTACTGAGTGTTCCCTCCTCTTAAAGGAACTATGTCACGGCGTTTTCATTCATTTTTCTGATCTGACAAAATTATTTTCTCATTAACGGAAACCTCAAAAAAATAGTTTACTAAGTTAGAAAAACACCAAAGAAGTAATAATTAACCAAAACTAAACAAGGATGGTTACGACTGAGGGAGATTCAGACGGATTACGAATGACAAACTTGAAAAAACTTGCCAGCTTTTTCAAGTTGCGTTATCCGTGACGTAGCTCCTTTAAGAGTCAGAATCAAAATTGAAAACTGCGATAAGACCTGTGCATGAAAATAAAAGAAAAATCATTCTCCCCGGCGGGGAATCGAACCCCGGTCTCCCGCGTGACAGGCGGGGATACGCACCACTATACTACCGAGGAAGCCAACTGACTGTTGAAAGGCTCTTTAAATTTTTTTTGTGTGAAAATAATGGTTAATGGGTAAGTACGCTCTACTGGGATACGGAATTTCGATTTCGGCCAAAGCAGAAAAACTATCCACGGAAATTATCCATCTTCCTCATCCGCATCTACGTGGATGCCTTCCCCCAGGCAAAACTCGTTTCAGAACTGCTTTGGGAAAGTGTGCTATTTGGAACCTCCGAATCAACAAACATTGGCTAAGGTTGAAGAGTTTGATAGCCGCGCTTCCATTAGAACCTCAAAGTCTCCTGTATTATTGGATATGACGAGAAAATTTCGAACTCGTTTTTTTTTTTTTAGGTATGAAATTTCTTGCTGTAATCCTGTAAAAGTTAATTTTTAATTGGCAGTTTTAATGCAAAAAAAATATTAATACCAAAAACCTGCGGTGAGTTAGAAAAATGAAGTTAACCTTGCGCCAATTCTTGGGGGTAAAGAACATGCGGACCGTAGTAGAAACAACTATATTGGTTATTTAACTAAAGACGACAGTCTTTAGACCGCCATCGTGGTTAATAACCAAAACCTCTCTCTTCTAACCTCTCTTACCGTCCAAAGCTGATAAATTGGCCCGCTAGTAAATCAGTGGATGCTACCATCGCTTCCAACCATTTCAACAAAGTTCTCACCCATTTGAATCAACCAAACTAACCAACCAAAAAAACTTTTAAAATCATTTATTTGCTCTTCACTGACTTACACTTGAAAAAACAATAAGAATAACAAAAAGGAAATAGAAATAAAAAATAAAAAAACTAAAGAAAAAATGTTTCCGGCCAGGCTTGAACTGGCGACCTTCCGCGTGTTAGCGGGCGTGTATGCTGTATGCGACCTGATACTTATGGGACAACAGCGGGATCAGTCATTATTTATTGGCTCTTGGGGGTTAAAGGATTTTTTTTTTCGGGGGGGGGGGGGCGCTTGATGTCGAGTCTATTGTGACAAAAGGTGCCGGAGCAGTCTCTTTCTTCTCGAGAAGTGTGACGCGATTTGCGTGATATTCGCGTGTAGGATGGGGGGAATTGCTCGCCGTGTATGCCCATTGATTTCCTGTGATATTTCTTACAAAATTTGTGTTGTTGTAATCATCGCAGTAGAAGAAAACAAGAAACAAAAATCTACTACCCAAACAAACAAACAAACAACCAAACAAAGAAACAAACAAACGACACTTCATCTCGATCTTTAATGGCTTCATGTTGAACCTTCAAGAAGTTGAGTAAGGTAATTGTAATTTTTAAAACCAAAAATGCGTGCTACACGTAAATAGTCTCCTGCAGCAAGCAATTCAAACTATCAAAGTTCGTTTTTGAAATCGTGTCCACTTTTAATTTACCGTTTTTTTGTTTGCTGATGTACATAGAGTAACCGTCTTTAACAGTACTTATACCGGCCGGGGGTAGATATTATGTAGTTTCCTTTCTTTTCTGTCTTCTTAAAAATAAGTCTTAGGGGTCACCTGTGTCAATTCAGTTACATCATTGTTACGTTACAATGTAACGCGTACTTACTTCAGTTATAAATTACATGCAGTTGACTATGTGAAGCTTTATAAAACCAGGTGTATGTGTGATTGTTTAAAACAGCAGTAGAAGTACATCTAGAAGAAAAAACCATACGTACCCGGATTGTGGCAAATTGGTAATATGAAATCATCTCTCTTTTTACCAAAATTCTTTGTTAGAGAATTATTTATTCTGTCTACAAAATTGTGGAAACAGCTCCGCAGTTTCTGCAGTCATTACGTAATAGAACGGTTTTACTTTGTGTCCTAAGCGTGGTACTTCAGCCATCTTTATCTACCATTAAAGTTTTGTGCGTGCGTTTAGATCTTAAAAAAATGCCCAAAAGGACAAAGGGGTCGTCGCTGCATAAGTTACTCCACAGTTGCATTTAATATCACTCAAAACACTTAAAACAAGAATTTCTGGTATAAAAAGAGACTGGCGTGGCCTTCTCATAGCTAGGATGGTTACCTGTAAGGGAATATTTTGGGTTTTATTTTAAGAATAATACTGATAAAGTATATTTTGGGTTCTAGTTATTTAAAATATTTCGGTGCTGGGAAAATATTATTGTTAAAACGAGCGTCCTAAACTATAATTAAGCCTTCTTTGATATTCCAAAACAAAATTTACTTCAATTATCTTAGAAAACACCGGTACAAATTAAGTTGTCTTTTTTTTAGTATTGGAAAACGATTTCAGCTGCTCAGCTGCTTAGTTTTTCAAACAGTCAATTTCCTCCTTTAACGAAGAGTTTGTTTAGGGTTCGCACTTCGCTCGCACTTGTCCACAAAAATCCGCATAATAATAAGTTTTCTGCTCCTCACTAAAAATCTAGGTTCATTTGCGCTCCTTCTCACCTTTTAAGATCTTTGTTCTCATTTCAGTTATTTTTTGAGTATAATTTCAATTTCAAACTAAAATCTTTTACGACAGAAACTTAGCTTTACTCACTTTCTTCCAACCTAGCGAGATACATTCTGCACAAGTAAACAACCTGAGCCAAATCTGAATTTCCTTTGTTCACTAAGCGAAAAGCAGCTGGAATCACCCTTTCCTTGCATAACAAGAAGCAGTAGAATCAAACTTATGAAATGTAATTACTCTAGCGAATTTCGCATAAATACAAGCTACCTGTAAGCAATCTTCACTTGAAGATGTTCTGAATTCTCAGACCTGAGCTTGCCCTGGAACATTAAACTACTCCGACGCTCAAACAGTGGTTCTGTTCTTGGCTGTAAAATCTGTTCCGTCACATACCATAAGATCACTAATCGCTGAAAACAGATTACCAATCAAAGGTACCATAACACGACATGCAGCATTTGAGCAATCGAGCAGACTGCAAACACATTTATAGATGTGGGTATCGTTTCTTGACAATAGACTTAGTATATTCCAGATTCCAGCAATACTTAGGATAGATCTTAACTTAAGAGAGCTTCGTGATTTGGGTCCCTGGGGCTCGCTTCTCGAAACACCCTATAACGTACCGGACCCGTTAAGCATTTTTTAAGTCAGTATTTTTAAAGATTGATGGTAATTATTGGTGCAAACTTGCCATTGTGTTCCACGAATGATTTTAGAAATTAGCTTTCAAAATCGGTAGAAATAAAGTATCTCTTGAAGAATATTGTGCAAATAAAATAGTTTTCGGGATAGAGCCCGAGAAGTTTTCTGGGGTTTCGAGAAACGGGCTCGTATTCATTTCTTCACTTAACGAAGCCACGTTTCGTAAATTTATTAGGCTGCCGCACTTCAATCGCCCCTTGAATGGTTTTACAAAATTTAATAGACGCATTTCCGAGTTTGGAAAAGCAAGCATTTTACAGTTTGCTTTGTGTCTCAATATTATTTTTCACGAATCAAGGGCTGTCTTTATAGTGAAGCATTTGTAATTCACAGTCGTA
This sequence comes from Siderastrea radians, assembly GCA_964017195.1. Taxonomy (NCBI): domain Eukaryota; kingdom Metazoa; phylum Cnidaria; class Anthozoa; order Scleractinia; family Rhizangiidae; genus Siderastrea; species Siderastrea radians. Next base: position 22,353,821 of record OZ024895.1, read on the forward strand.
CATGAACTTCTAGCCAACTCGGTACTGCGCATGCACCGAGAGCTCGTTGCCTATAAACCACGTATGACTCGATTTGTTAAATGTAGGACCTATTTTCTGTAGAGGAACTATCGACTGATAGTTGCCTCGCGGAAATTTGATGTTCTTACAAAAATATTTCTCCAAGACGCGAAGCTTCGAGGGCGTAGTTATAAGAACGTAAAATTACAAAGGATGGGGGGGGGGGGGGGGGGAGGGGAACTATCGGCCGATTGCGTCGCGAGACAGACACGACTCTATTGTTTATTTTTCACCACTAAATTTTCCGCCCTTCTTCTCAAAACTGCCCTTTCGAATCTTCAGTGCACCAAGTTTAAAGGGGCTTTTTGCTATTTGTTGATCATTACTTAGTGCCTTCAGTACTCAATACATACACTTGAAAAAATTGGCAAAATTGTTTCAAGTTTCAATCCATTTCCATCCTTGCCATCGGTAGCAACAGACGACAGGAAACAGTTTCAGTGCCGTAAGACTGTCTTTAATAACAAAGCGAGACCATTATTTTTGGAATTCAATTGATGCGAAGACACTTTTTAGCTTCTTAAAAAGATACTAAAACAGCGTAACAAAGCCCCTTTAAGTTTTGAGATAAAATCTGCCAAAAAAACCCCCAAAACAATAACAAAAAGAAAGCAAAATAGACAAAAAGCGAAACTATAAGGAATTCCCGACTCAGCTGGGACATTTTCTGTTGATGGATACTATCCATCCGGTTTTTTTTTTGACCGGACGGGCATTGTTTCATTCAAGTTTTCTTCCGCACTATTACAGGAGCACTATTACATCACGTGTATAATTTAGACCAATAAAAATTTAGTGGTGAACTATAATTAGTATCAGGGAAAGCATGTTACCATAGTTACGTATTTACGGAGTATCTCATCCAGCGGTGACCATGCCAAAAGCTTTTAAGACAAAAGTCGTTTCTTGTCAGTCTTCCTCTCAGGCTGAACAAAAGCACGTAGCAATAGCTGAAATGTTTACGAGACGCCCTCCACTTGACAGAAAGGAGTGGTTCTTGAATGTCCTTCCCTTGCACGTTTCTAATAGAATCCATGGCAAGTTCTTACTGTAGAAAAAAAAAATAAAACATCCACACTTTATCGTTCCAAATCACAATAAAATAAAATGCACACCCTTTAACCGTAGCAAATCACTAGTTTAACCCTAAGAACTGTTTATTCATTTCCAAAATTGAACTATATAGTACTTGCCTTCCCTTCAGTGGACACCTTCCCTTGTTGACACATTTACCGATGTCAACAACCTAAAAATCAAAGTAACAAAAAAGATTAAGTCTGCTCTATTTCATGAAATCTTTTCTGGGCAAGCCTTTTACAATTAGTTTGGTGACTTTTTTCTCCGCATACTCTTCGCTGTCTATTCACAACCGAGGAATAAATGGTTCATTGCTTTATTAAAAGTAACCAGTACGAGAACAAAAATAGCACCCTTAGGGAGAGATTCGCATTTGTTCTGCACCTCCTTTTGCTTGATCGGCAACTATTTACGTGGAACAATTTTGTCCGGCAAAAGGCAGCACAAATTTTGCTTACTATACCCTTTTAGTTTTTTTATGTTTATTGCTTCCTATTAAAAAAAGAGAAAACGTGTTTCACTGTCAATGTAAATGTAACTTAGTGGGGGTATTTATAAGTACAAACCTTTGTCCTGATGGCAGTATTTCCATCAGCATCAGTGTACTGCTCGGGAAATCCTTGAAAGTTTGCTTCACGGTAGCAGTAAGGTTTCACGCATGAGCAGTTCACGATTACTGGTATACAGCGATCACCTTTGTACAAAACATAATTTCAAATTAGGTTAATGGTTTTAAAACTGACTGCGATCAGGAACTTTATGCAAAACTTAGCAAAAGCAAAAGAAAACAAAGGCAAAATAATCGCCAGTTAGATTTTGATGAAGGCACATCTCAACATTTCTGGCCCATCAAAATAGCTAAGAACTAAGTTTGTTCCTGTAAAACATTAATTGCATATCAAGACAATCCCCCCCCCCCCCCAAACCATACAGTCTCAGTTGCAAACCTTTTTTCACACTGGAACGTGACTGCTATTCACTGAGTCTCTGCATCCTTTTTAAAAATCTTAGTTAAAATGAGGTTTGTAACGACAAAAAATGTCTGCTGTTTGCAAGATAGTGTGGCTAACTAAGGATGGCTAACCCATTAGCAGGTTACACAGGTCAATATGTAAAACGTGCCCGTCATTTCTTAAAGTTAGTCAGTACTGGCTAACGGTCCATCCTGTTCTTCCAGTGAGACAAGGAAAATTTTTTGTCCCGGCAGCGCGGCACTCAGGAAAGCATAGGATCGGAACGTTAACTTATCAGTGTCGTCTGGTCACGTCACATACAAACTTAAATCCAGCCTGGATGCATCCAGTAACAGATTCAGCCAAACAAGTCTATCTATAGTTGCAGTTCCAACTACAACAAAATAATGAAAATAACAAACAACTGAAAATATGAAACTCCTTAGTTTTTGTTTTAACAGCAACAAAAATAAAAACATTTAACGCGTTAGAAACCTTTGCTTTCTTTTTCTGCTTAATAAACTGATTAAATGAGAAAACGTAGCCCAAATATTGCAACAACTTTCAACTCGTTTTGGTCACGATGTGCGTGTGTTTGCGATGGCTTCCCCCTGACTTGCGTTCACTTTGCGTCCAGTTCGTTTTGTAGTCTGCCTAAGTTTTTAAAGTTTTTTAATAACGACAGCAGTTGAATGATGCCACTCACCATTGGGAGTGGCTATGGCCTTTGATCTGGTCCAAACTGCCTTACACATCATGCTCTCTCCACACTGCCCACTGCACACACCAACATCAATGCTCCTTCTAAACGCGGTCTCCGGGTAAAAGGTCATCCAGCGTGGAAGCCGTTGACAAGTAACTGACTTCTTTTGACAGCTCTGGATGGTTTTCTTCGTTAAGACGAAATGATCTTCGAACAATAAGTGTCGCTCCTCAGTAATGTGGAGTGGAATGCAACCTGTGCTTGTCACATCGGCTTGGTCAGCTGAAGACTTAAAAAACAGTGTGAGATGAATTATGAATTATTTATTATTAATTAATTATTAATATTATATTGCAATAATATCATTAATTATCATTAATTATTTACCAACTTTGCTAAGTATTTATTTATTTATTATTTATTAAATATGAATTAATTAATTATTAATTCTAAATTATTTTAGATTGCCTGTTAAGTCTTCACACAGGAGCGGATGTGTCACTCCCTGCGTTTGTTCCCGTTTGTCAAATTGGTTTAAGAAGAAGGAACAAGACCCAAGAGATTTCCCATAAAGTTTACGTGTGTGCTGTTCCGCATGACAGGACGGAGAAAGCGCGAACTGTAAGTACCTCCTGTTGTCCCATACAAATTCTTAGAAAACTTTTCTAAGAATTTGTGAGGGGTTTTTCAAGCGTATCTAATGGGCTTACCGCAAGGCGTCTTAATCTGCTGCTTCATGATCAAAATGTCACTGCATCAAATGTAAACCAGAACCGCGGAGACGTAAGGACAGACTTATACATGTCATCAAGTCATAATAAAACGTGACTTGATTTTCCCATAGAGGAGTGTTACGCATCATTCAGAAGTTATCACCAGACAATTTTGGAAATTCGAACCAAAAACTCGAAATAGGAAATCCGAACAGGCAATAGGCAATAGGAAATAGGAAATAGGAAATAGGAAATAGGAAATAGGAAACAGGAAACAGGAAACAGGAAATAGGAAAAAGGAAATAGGAAATAGGAAATAGGAAATAGGCAATAGGAAAATAGGAAATAGGAAACAGGAAACAGGAAATAGGAAATTCGAATAGGAAATTCGAACCAAAAACTCATTTATAAAATTTATCTGCGGCAAGGTGAGACCGCTCAAGGTGTAAGCAATCGAAAAATAAAAAAAAAATCATAAAAAAACGCGACGAAAAGCAAAATGATGACGCTTGTTCTGTTCGTTGGATGCGACTAGTATTTTACTGTTGACTTTTGTACATTATTAATAATTTGTCACCGGATGCCAGTAACGAAAAGGATCAATGAAGTGTTTTCTTGCAGTTTCTGGTTTTATTTTCTTTAGAAACGATGCGATGTCACAAATGGTTGTTAAACGCTGATTTCAGTGGTTATTTTCCTTCCAATACCGTCAGTGCACTCGTTTCCAAAGCCTAAAAGCGATGTGATTAGATTGACGTTATACTTGAAGTCTGGGAATCGACATCTTGTTTTCGTTTTGTATCAAACAATGGGATAAATTCAAACTAGATTACAGTGAACAAGATTAGAAAAATCTTCCCTGATGTCCTTTACAAAAGTCTCGCGTAGTGGACTCTGTTAAGTTGAATCTGTATGTAAGCCGTTCAAAATCATTACCGGTATAATTGTAGCTGCTAGCTCAGTAGTCTTGTCGGCATGGGAAAATATTAGAGGGCTACAAGAACTGAACAAAGCCACATGTCTGGTATATGAGAGACGACCCCACGTGTTCGATCTGTAATTCCCTGAACTTAACAGCTTTGTTATTTATCTCAGATATGGCTTGGTTGCATTTAAGATTTCGTCGACTCGTTAGAGCTATAAATCATTGCTAATCACAAACGCGAAGTTACATGAATTACATGCCTGGTTTTTCTCGTCACTATTTTGGATCGGCTTCGATCAGTAGGGGCGTTCCCAGACATTTTTTGGCAGTACGCACAAAGTCAGCTTGATACTTAGGGACGGACCATTAGAAAAGTTGTTGAGGTGGGGGGGGGGGGGGAGAATTTTCGAGCTGCACGAATTTTTTTGTTAACATTTCCCTTGTAGGAATATATATTTTTTCCGTATGCAGGAACTTTTTTTCTGGGCTACTCGTTGTGTATGAATTTTTTCACTCAATTTTCCGTTGCATGAATTTTTTTGTGCTTTGCTCTCCCCCCCCATAACTTTTCTAATGGTCCTTCCCTTAGCCGAAGGGAGACAAACATAGTTACAGATTATGATTACAGTCAGAAAAAACATTTATTATTTCAATCGTATTGTCGTTCTCGCATAATAACATAGGCTACAGCTAATTTCGTTTTCCAGCAGTGTTTGTATCTCCTGTTATACAATTGCACGCACTTATATTAGTTTTACTTGAAAGTACAAGACGAAGAGAGAATATAATACGTCCGGGCGCACTCCTCTGGACTATGAAGTGTGTTGAAGAAAATGCCAATATTGAAATTGCACAACATTACCTTATCTACTTACACTTGAGTTCTAATTTCCTCTTCTATATTATAAGCCGTCAAATAGAAAAATATCATATTAAAGGCGAGAAATTCTGGTACGCATTTGCGTATTTCGCGTAAAGGCAGGAACGCCCCCGATCAGTGATCAGTGCTCAATAAAAGCACTATAATGTCTATAATTTCGGCGGGAGTGGACCGAACAAACGCAAAACAGCATTGTATGACAAGTTGGATACCAAATTTATTTATTAAAATTAATTTTAGCTAATCCACATTAATTTGTTTACAAGGTCTGCTTGCAGTAAGATGTCAAGGAAAGAATCAGAAGAAATCAGTAGTGTTTGAAATCGGCTTAATTTGCTTTTTCAGTCTATTAAACAAGTCAGACGATGGAAGAGGCACCTCTTCTGTTAGAAGGACTCTCCACTAAGTTGACAGTATTTTTGCCACTTACTAACTCTGATTCGTGGAAAGATACTGATTTGAAATTTCAGTTACTGCGATGTTCATTTTGCCAGTCCATAATTTAGTTAATACAGGCTAATCCCTCTGAGTAACATTACGAGTCTTCTCAGCTCTCACAGGAGTAACGTTTAAGCAAAAATATGGAAGAGTTGAAACTCAGTTGAAGAATATTTGTTTTTTTTGTGACGGTAGCAACCATCCCTGTTCTTAAGATGACTCATCTTTCGCTAGCATAGACTGCGAGTAGTCTCTAATTTTGGCGATGGCGATTGTGGGGTGGGCGGAATACACACACGCGCGCGCGCGAAATTTCGAGGCGAAGCGACGCGAAGGGAGCGCCGAAAATTAGATCTCATTTTCGGCGCTCCCTTCGCGTCACCTCGCCTCGAAATTTCGCGCGCGCGTGTGTGTGTATTTCGCCCACCCCACAATTGCCATCGCCAAAATTAGAGAGTACTCGCAGTCTATCACTAGCAGGGTTGCCAAGATGTCACATCTTTTGCCAGTTTGTGTTTGCTGTTGTCACAAGAAATATGTAGCAGTTGATAAAAAGCAAAAAAAAGCAACAACGACGACAAACAAACAAACAAACATATGATAATAATGACCCGTCCGTGAATAAGAAACGAAAGCTATGGTTACAAAGCGTTTGTGATCAGATAATTTCTTGAGTAGAGTTAAGGACGAGAGCGGCCTGCATAACTAAGTCTCGAACTGGCAAAATGAACATAGAAATATTTAAAAAGTTCAAAGCAGCGACCTTTAGTCGGAAAGCAGCTTTTAGCGAAATACGTGATCAACCTGAGCCATAAATAGTCTTCTCACTTCTCATAGCAATGAAGTTTGCGAAAAAAAAACAAAACAAAAACAAAAAAAACAAAAAAAGGAAGAGTTGAAGCCCTGGCTGAAACTCAATCAGCGGAAGACTATTTGTTTCTTTGTGACGGTGGTAAACATTCCTGCTTTTAAGATGACACATCTTTTATTAGCGGGGCTGCCAAGATGACACATCTTTGCCAGTTTTTGTTTGCTGCTGTCACGAGAAATAAATGTCGCTACACCAAGAGCAGTTGGTAAAAACAAAACAAAAAACACACACAAGAAAAACAGAACAACAGCAACTATGACCCGGCCGAGAAGAGAGCGAGAAGGCTATGGCTGAAAACCCTATGTATTAGGAAACTGTCTTCAAACAATTTGGCAGCCTACTAAGATAGTTAAGTAGACTTTACTGCGTATACTGCAATGACAGACAAATTTTGTTTCGCCCTTGAACGTTGTTTTCTCCACGCTTGGTACTGGTCACATGTATTTGCTACGAGTTCTCATTGGCTCATTTGATTGTCTGCATCTTGTAATTGGTTTGGTTTTAGTATCTGATACCTGATTGTTTTGAAATCCTGCCTTAACGCCATGCCAGAGCTAGCTAGTGAAAAACTGTGTCAAAGTAAATAAAAGACGTTGAAACCCGGTGGGTTCACTTGGGAACCCACCCAGTATGGTGTGTTCAATGACCCTAATCCGCCCAGCAAGTTTCGAGAAAATGTTTGGATAAAAGCCAAGAAATATTTGGTTTGCAACTTGCCAAAACCCGACAGGGGGGTGGGGGAGGGGGAAGGGCTCAAAGGGAATTAGAAATCCACTGACTCTTGCCTCTACATTTTTTCCTCACGGCTGCTCGTCTTCATCGTGCGCTTTTCGTTTGTCAGTAAAGCAGTGATGAAAGTTCCCTTAGTCTTGGGAGATGTTTCCTGCTTGCTCAATATCAGGATCGGAAAGAACTACATTTGAAGGCTTATGTTACGAATATACATGCATCAAAGAGGGTTCATCACGTGCAGCAAGAGAGGATACTCCTTTATCCTCTCTTGCGTGCAATATATGTTGAAATTCAGTTATAGACTACGAGCAGTCTCTCTTTCCGCTCAGGGATAGTCTCACTACACTAGCGGCTCGACACGCGCGTCACGTTTCAACCCCGCAGGCGATTTCGCGGTCGCTCGCTCGCTTGCTCGTTTCGGCCTCGACTGTCCCTGTCAAAGCGGAAAGAGAGACTTCCCCTAGTCTAATTCAGTTTAAAAATGATTTGTGGAAGCGAAACATTTTTCATAAAATCTAAGAATGCGGTTCAAACTTGCAACTGAAGAAGGTGACAAGAATCACAGACGCATTGACTGAGTCTTTTAAAACTCCCGCGAGAATATTTATACAGGCATACGCTGAGCAAGCACAAATCGAGTTTCGCCCGTACCAGTTGATGGGTTTCTGTACATATTTAGAACTTTCCGAGAAACTAGAAATAGCAGACATTGCAAATTAAATAAATAAAATAAGATACTGAAAACTGAACTTTTCGAAATAGTGAGAAAATTATATCAGTTGGAAGGGAATAAACGCAGCTTGTGACCATCATTCCTGTAGAGATTGTACAATGATACATTTTGGGGCGCACAGTTACACACTCGCAGTGCTCGGCTCAATGCAAAAGCGAGGCACCTTTTCTCGCGGCAGGCGGTTTTTACAAATCAAAGTCAAATAACTTTATTATAGTCTCAATCGCTCGCACACTCGCACACACACACAGAACAAAACTACGTCCAGGACAAAGCGAAAAAGTTACGACACAGTTTTTTGAAATTTGCTCAGATCACAGGCAGAAAAAGACCCGTTCTGCTGAAAACCAACTGAAAATGCCCCCAAAATTAAGCAGAGCCTGCAGCCATGCTGCTGAGCTCGACAAAGTGTTATCAATGAATTTTCTTCAGAACTATCTGAGTGGTTTTAGAACAACATATCTGACACAACGCCTAGACAGAGCCACATGAGCGCCTGTGTGACTCTCTCCCCACCCCTCCCCTGCAGTTCCGCAGGGACCTCAGAGCAGCTCCGACCCTCCCTGGGTTAGCCAACCCTTCACTCGAGTTTGTCCGCCTAGCTAGATAAACTCTCTGTGCACAGAGTCAAGCGATCAGTTTGCCCTAAACAGAAAGTTCACACTTCTCTTTCAGATCTCTCGCACAGCACAGCTAAGGTTAAGCCCCACTATCCCCCCCTGAGTGAGTCCCAGACCCAACTTTCACCAGTGGTCACAAAGCTTGGTCCCCGGGGAGCACGGTGGTGTGCCGTTTGACAGTCCCCCCCCTCACTTTTGGTCGGCCGCCGAAGGCTTAGTCCTGGACTACGTCCAGGACAAAGCGAAAAAGTTACGACACAGTTTTTTGAAATTTGCTCAGATCACAGGTAGAAAAAGACCCGTTCTGCTGAAAACCAACTGAAAATGCCCCCAAAATTAAGCAGAGCCTGCAGCCATGCTGCTGAGCTCGACAAAGTGTTATCAATGAATTTTCTTCAGAACTATCTGAGTGGTTTTAGAACAACATATCTGACACAACGCCTAGACAGAGCCACATGAGCGCCTGTGTGACTCTCTCCCCACCCCTCCCCTGCAGTTCCGCAGGGACCTCAGAGCAGCTCCGACCCTCCCTGGGTTAGCCAACCCTTCACTCGAGTTTGTCCGCCTAGCTAGATAAACTCTCTGTGCACAGAGTCAAGCGATCAGTTTGCCCTAAACAGAAAGTTCACACTTCTCTTTCAGATCTCTCGCACAGCACAGCTAAGGTTAAGCCCCACTATCCCCCCCTGAGTGAGTCCCAGACCCAACTTTCACCAGTGGTCACAAAGCTTGGTCCCCGGGGAGCACGGTGGTGTGCCGTTTGACAGTCCCGCCCCTCACTTTTGGTCGGCCGCCGAAAGCTTAGTCCTGGACTACGTCCAGGACAAAGCGAAAAAGTTACGACACAGTTTTTTGAAATTTGCTCAGATATATATATATATATATATATATATATATATATATATATATATATATATATATATATATATATATATATATATATATATATATATATTTGCTCCAATAACCTGTGTAGAAAAGCCACAGACACTGCTCCTTGTTTTTTGTTGATCACGACAGGATAACAAAGAACCTCATGTTTTTCTTTCCATTCTTCGAGAGCTTAGTTTCACCCTCTGTATGCAAGATTGAAAGGTTTACTAACAGGATGGACGGAAATCCGCGTGAATTATTGAGAGACATTACATCACTTCCTCTGATACGCCTTGATTTACGCTGTGGAAATCGTCTCACATGAGGACCCGCATAAGACACTTTTTGGTTCGCTGTTGGAAGCCATCGTTGCTACAGACGCCATACGTAATTATATAACAGAATCACAGAATCACAAAAAAATGTGTGAATCCAATTAACTCGCAGTGTAGGTGAATTTCGTCTTGATTGACAACTTCGACGCTCGCAGCTTGCATTTTATTTGGTCTTATTTTACTTTTTTACTGAGAAACATAACAGTTTTACCGGTAAGCCGGATAGCTGAACAATAACGGATGATATTAGTGTAGAGAGAAAAACCCTTTAAAACAATGTTTTAATCTGTTGATCGTTCAATTTGGTTCATTTCACACAGAGAAGTCAAGTTTGCTTGTGCGACGTGCACGCCTGTTTTGTAGGCTAACAAATTATTTCATTACAAATAAAAAAAATGAAGTACATTAATTTCATGTTCTTTCATCGGAATTACATTGTAAACCTTTGTAAATTTCAAATATTCTGGCTTGCAGTTAGTCTGTCTCCGTCACGGCGTGAAGCCGCGATTGCAGTTATTTCGGGTAAACGACGCGTGAAAATTTTAACTTGAGGATTTAAACACGTTTTCTAAAGAAGATATATCAATTGTTCGCTTTGTCTCATTTTTCATTTCTGTGTTAACTTCAGATGCAACTGGCTGCACTTTTTTTCATTGCGGAATGATCACGTATAAAATTCAGTTTCTTTTTCTTCATCGAAGTGACAACCTTTCATGTTGATTGATTGCAGACGTTTCTTGTTATAAACCGCAAGCAGGACGGGCGCTAACGTCAAAATTATCCGAAGATGCAATCTGCACGACGAGCGATTGATAAAAAAGATATCGCAATGTTTTTGTTTGCTATTTATAAGCGCGTATTTAAAGCTCCATTTCGCTAAGGTGTCCAGCATTATTCAATGCAGACCTTCCTTGAGCTCGTCACGTCACGTAGCTGGCGTACACGTCCAAGTGAGTTTGTACGTGTACAATGAATAGCGAGTATATTGTGGTCACTGTGTCGTGAATGTCACGCTACAATACAACGCAACTTTAATCGAGCGACAAAAGGAGTTTTAATTATAATTTTAAGTGGATGAATGAAGTTCTAAAGAGGAATAATACATTTGGGGTGAAAAGTCTACATTTTTCTTTGAGTCAGCTGTGCGCTTTTCAATTTTCGAAATCTTTGACAGTCTGCAGCCAGCAAAGTCCCCAGCAAGCAATAAAACAATAAAAATAAAAAGACGCGAAAAACGTGACACGAGACACGGAGCCCAAAGGGGCTTTTGATCATTTATTTGTACGTATAAAACAAAATGTTACTGTGGGAAGTTATTCAGACATCCTGCGTGAACGCCTTTAGACGTTCTATTCCAACGTAATCTCCTTTTCACAAAAAAAAGAAAAAAAAAAAAAAAACAAGGACGTATTATAATGCCTAAACTAATATACAGCTCGCAGCGGCTATTCGCATCGTACTAAGACAAAACATTAAATGTGACAATAGAACAATAACATTCTTTTGTCAGTGAGCCATCCAAAGAACAATTTTTATAAATGTCTTCGCACGAAAAACAAAATGGAAAGAAGCTAAAGGTGCATTCATTACCGGCACAATATAGAATCATTCACACTCGGACAACAAAATTATATGCCCCTCCCCCCAATTTTTCCCCACTCCTCTGAAGAAAGCATATTACATTTGGATACTTCCCGATAAAATGTGCAGGAAATTTTAATAACGCCATAACGTTCTAACTCAGAGAACCACGGGCGTGCCACCTAAGTGTTTCTGTTGCAGTTGTTGCACTTAGGAGTTTAGTGGAAAATCATGGCATTATCAAATATCCCCACACTCAAACAACCAAATTTTGCGTCCCCCAATTCCCCCTGCCCCTTAAAGACCTACTACAGTTGGATACAACCCGGTAACGTATGCAGGAAGTTTCATAATGCCATAACGTTCCAACTCACAGAATCACGGGCGTGCCACTTAAGTGTTTCTGTTGCAGTTGTTGCACTTAGGAGTTTAGCAGAAAATCATGGCATTATCAAATATTCCCACACTCAAACAACCAAATTTTACCTTAAAAAAGCTATAACAGCTGGATACACCCCAATATATGCAGGAAGTTTCATAATGCCAAAACGTTCTAACTCACAGAATCACGGGCGTGCCACCTAAGTGTTTCTGTTGCAGTTGTTGCAATTAGGAGTTTAGCAGAAAATCATGGCATTATCAAATATCTCCACACTCAAACAACCAAATTTTGCGTCCCCCCCCCCCAATTCCCCCTGCCCCTTAAAAAAAACTATTACAATTGGATACACCCCAATATATGCAGGAGGTTTCACAATGCCATAACGTTCTAACTCACAGAATCACGGGCGTGCCACCTAAGTGTTTCTGTTGCAGTTGTTGCACTTAGGAGTTTAGTAGAAAATCATGGCATTATCAAATATTCCCACACTCAAACAACCAAAGTTTTCCTTAAAAAACCTATTACGGTTGGATACACCCCAATATATGCAGGAAGTTTCATAATGCCATAACGTTCTAACTCACAGAATCACGGGCGTGCCACCTAAGTATTTCTGTTGCAGTTGTTGCACTTAGGAGTTTAGTAGAAAATCATGGCATTATCAAATATCCCCACACTCATTTTGCCAAATTTTGCGTCCCCCAATTCCCCCTTCCCCTTAAAAACCTATTACAGTTGGATACAACCCGGTAAAATATGCAGGATGTTTCATAATGCCACAACGTTCTAACTCACAGAATCACGGGCGTGCCACCTAGTGTTTCTGTTGCTGTTGGAAAAATACTTGCCCTTAGGAGTTGTAGAACAGTATGGCATTATCAAATATCCCCACATTCGAACAAAACAAAAGTAATAGTCCCTCACGCGTCTTTATATAATACATTCCCTTGAAAGGCTTTCTATTTACCCTGCTAACTGTTGGCGGGTACACTACGTTAGGGGCAAATAATATAAAAATATAACAAGTAAAAATTACATTTTTTTGCGTTATTCCGTATATTTTAGTAAGTTTCGTGTGTCTCTTGTATAGATGTAATGAAATATTCTGGTTCAGTGACAAATTAAACAATTCATTGGACGGCAATATATCTGAGCGGGTAGTGTTTAAAACAAACAATATATACGTGAATGAAATTCAAGTCTTTCATCGCCAGCGAACTTGCCTTTTTTGATGTATCATATAAAGGAAATTGCAGCACTAAAACGTGTCTTAATAAGGACCGAATAATAGTTAGTCAGAGTAGAACAATTGAATTACTCGCATACATCGATATTTTTGATTTTGACTCGCACCACTTGTTTGACTAGGTTGTAACCAAAGCACGGAACAGACTTACCTGGACACAGTGAATTCAATCCGGTCCATTGATGTGAAAATCCAATCTGATCGAAACACAACAATCAGAAGGGCCGCATGCAAGCTTATGCAGTTGCTTTTGTATATCAGGCACAACAAACCTAATTCCCTTCTCGTGCGCAAGTACCATCTCAAAGATTTGGCATGTTATGAAGTATCTTCATTGATGGCGCCCGGTGCACGCCGCTGCAAATCACCATTTCAACTTCGTTCGGAATGACCACCGATTTGATCAATGTCGACATGACCATCTTACAATTGAAGTATACAAATCTTCAATCAAAATGTTTGTAGTTAAGACATTTTAAAAATAAATATGCATGACTTTTTCCGCCAAGCGAGTTCGCGCGCCGCCAAACATAATTTATTCTACCGCCAGAAACGAAAATTGATCCACATAACGTAAGTGTTGACAATATCACCTTGCGAGACTGCAGCTTCCGTCCTAGGAATTCTGGAGTTTTCTGTCTTCTCATTCTGCGATACAGTGCTCAAGAGCATTATTTTACGAAAAACGGACGAAGTTTTGGCCTAGCTTGGCGGACTACAGTCTTGAAAGCAGACGAATTCAATATTTCTTTTTTCCCCTTCTTTTAATCAGATTTGGTAAATATATTAATCGCGACGGCCTAAATTTGTCAAGTGATGACTTGTGAATGATGTGTAACATTCCTTCACCAAGGCTTACGAAGCATCATATTGCGTCATCTGTCAACAGGCCTATTGTGTGATATTGCGAAATCGGGTCACTTATGTGTGCTCATGGCCGCTCAATCCGTCCGTAACTAAGGCCTGCGGGTCCTCATGCATATTTGATAAGTACATCAGTGAAATTGGACACTATGCGGTTTTGTTTGTATATATTCCTGTTTTAACCGGTTTTGATCACGTGCGTTTTTTGTAACACGATGCTGTAATATAGTGTTCGATTAGGGTTTTCGACTTCTGAGTTCGAGTTTTCGAGTGAACTGTAACGGGTGTAGTGGTGTACGAATAAACGAGTTAAAATCAATCGAGTTGTCCGAATACGATCATAACATACGCTTTGTTAGCCTCCAAGAATAGTCGGAGGATAAATAACGAGGATAAATTCGAAATCGAACACAGCTTTGCCTTCGAAAACAATTTCATCGGCTAGCGAAGGGGTGAAAGACTGTGTACAACTTACTCGTGGCGGAATGTCACAAAATTCAGTCTTTTATTTATTTCAGGGAATCACGTTTCGACGAAAACCAGAACTTTATGTCTTTCATTCAGAGCATAGTGTAATTTTACAATATTCACCGTGGCTTCATTAGAAGCGATGATAGCTTGATTTCCAACAGTTAAACAGATTTTCACACTTTCCTAAGAAAAGCCAAAAAAAGCTCTGCGTGAAACGCAAATCTTTGCGACCTGCTGAAAAAATAAACCAACCACAGAGAAAATAGCATTCTGACAAGGACAGTGGAATTATTCTCGTGACACAGTCTTCAACACACAAGCCCATGTAATCTTTATACTCTTGAGCCGAGACAGTGGACTTGTCCTGGAAATAGTCTTCCTCCGTGTATTAGTTAGCATCGCAATCTACTAGACTTCGAGAGTCTAGTGGCTCGTCATACCGAAGCTGACCGTATGGCATGAAATCTTCTTAAGCAGATTTATTTTGCAACCAGTTGGCGACTTTTTTATGCGTTGCGATTTGGTTACTGATGATGTTGGCAGTGACTGAAAAAATTGTTCTTTTGCGAAACCCAGCACTGAAATAATAATTTGAGGTGTTGCTAGCAACCCTCCACGATTAAAGGCCCGTTCCTCGCACTGTCCTTCCACTGTCCTCCTCTGGTGAACGTCACCCAGCCTAAGAAGCCGAAGGGAGACCAAGGCATTTGACGACCTTGTAATTTTGTTCTCACAGAGGACAAATTATCGTGGGGCATTTGATATTTTTCAAATAATGCTCAAATCAGTTATGTGCTGGGATTGACCTGTGGGAGTATAGGCATTGCTGGAATCGAAACAACTGATCGTAAGTTTTAATATACCAGTACTGACTTTTTTGATGGATCTTTTGTAATTGATATACAGTTTTAGACATCACTTGAGTAGCAAGAAAAACAGACTGTTTGCAAAGCTGACAATGACAGCAATCAAAATTAAAATGAAGGTATTGGCTGTGTGTCGGCTAAAACAACTATTCCTGTCATCAGAAAGATGTGTTTATTGTTCATCGTGGTGTAGGATAGGAAAGATGAACGTTTATTCGTTTGTCTCACGATGGAATCGCTTTGAGTTGTTGATCGCGACGGTTCGACTGTAATACTGCTAGTCTTCATCAGGCGATGAAGTCGATTGTTTACGTGTCGCTGTTTGTAGCATGTTGGTTTGGTGTTGACGTCAGAACTTTAATAAAAGCTGTTTACCTTACTTTATTGTGCAAGATATTAGTATGTAGTAATACCTCTGATGATCTTGCCTTGCATTCACCAACATTGATTTCCTTTGTCTTCCCTTCATCTGAAATAAATAGAAAACCACAAAAACAAAACATTCAGAGTGCGAGCTTTAAAGTGAATAAAAGTAAATTTATCTTTTTTCTTAACTTTCTTTTAAAGCGCTTGCTGATATTGTCCTTGTATTTATCGGACTTTAAACCCTAGGACGACATACAAGCAAAGAAACACCCCTACCGTGGTACAAGAGCGAGGGGGGGGCAGGGGGGCAGCTAATGGAACACCCCTTGGACTTTTGAAAGACTTTACCTCTGGTAGAAAGCCTGTGATGTGCTTTAGAATATGAGGCTTATATTATAGGTTGTGGTGCTCCTGGGGGCTGTGACGTCATCCAAGATGGCGATCATCTTGGCCACCATCTTGAATTTTACCCAAAGTTTGAAATCATAAAACTGTTGAAATTGGAAATTTATAATGCTAGACATATAGGGTGGCATAATCAAACATCTTGCGCATTTTAAACCTAGAAGGGCTTGCCCACCTCTACTTATGACGTCATATATCGTAACCATAGCAACTGATTCTCACCAAACTTGTGTCAAAATGTGTCTAAAGGATATGCGTACAGCTACTGAAACAGCGGTGCTGATAAAAAAATCGCCTTGAAAAAAATTGGAAAAGAAAACGTTACAGGGAAGGGGGGGGGGGGAGCAATCCGCCTCTCTGCATTTGTACGTCGAAGGGTTAAAAATGATTTTTGAAATTTTAAAAAGATATACACCTAATAGCAATAACGTTGTCATATAGAAAGAAAAAAAGAGAAAAGAAAAAAGAACAAGCCAAATAGGAATTAATTAGGCACGCTAACTACATTCAGGGAATTGCTCTAATGAAGGAACGAAGCTCAAAAGGTCAAAATGGTAGCCAATTTATCTTATATCAACTCATTTAATATCAAATTGAAGTATTATACTGTGGTCCATAATTGATTTGAGAATTGTTAAAATCTGAGAATGTAATTTGCATGGCTAAGTAATTCCTATGTGGCTTTTTTCTTTATTCTTTTTTTTTTCATTTTTGTATGACAACGTTATTGCAATTAGTTGCATCGTTTAAAAAAGTGAAAAATATTAACACGATGTTGTCCTTTGCTGCTCTGTATTTGTTTTGTTGATTTGAGTCTCAAAGTCTGATTCACTTAAAAGTTTTACTTCAAAATTAAAACTTGGCTGCGAAACAAACAAAGAGCAATTGTAGACAACATATTGTTAACATTTCTACTTTTTATTTTAATTAAAAATCGCCTTTAGAGAGGCAAAAGCATGCAAAGCCATTTAAAAGTGTAGTCCATCCCAGTTTCGCTGCAACCATTTTTATTCTAAAAAGACTTGATCGACTGTCACTCATGACGTCATATCTTGTAACCATAGCAACCGGTTTACACCAAATTTCTGTCAAAATGTGCCTAAAAGATATGCGTATACAGCTACTGAACACGGCAGGTGCTGATGTAAAATCGTCTTGAAAAGATTGAAGAAAAACCTTATAAAGATGATTTTTAGAGCCTGAACGCTTGGTCACTTACAATGTCCTATCGGCCAAAACTTGTCATGAAGAGGGCAAGCTTTATTCTCATTGGAGATGGTACCTATGGTAATAATAATAATAATGAAGCATAAGTTTATTTTGTACTCTTCAATATTCCAGTTTTGAGTTCACCAAGACCGCTAAATTGAAATCTTGGCTCAGGACGCACTCGTATAGCTAGTCTCGATCTGAAGGAAACTGCGCACAAATAGCAGCAGGAAATTGTTGAATTCTAAAAAACAAAGCAAACAAACAAACAAAAACACAAAATTGTAAATAGTTCATCTTCTCGCTGGTGACGTGAATCTTTTTACTTCTGGTTGAGACGATCCGCCCTGTATTAATGGGTACGTTGTCTTTATCTAACGTTTTTGGTGAACTCGAAAATGGGCTATTACTGGTAACCTGTCCGATGTGGGTTCATGTGCTAAACAAACTCGCAAAATCGCGCAATAAAAATCAGCTCTTTAACCACATAAACAATTCTTCTTTCCAAGTTAACCACGTATTGTTTCCTGGGGATCGATATCTTGGTCTGGTATACTGCGATTTTCTCCAGTATATTTCGAAAGGCACTAACAGTTAGTTTTTAAATCTCACGAATTTCAGTTACGTTACTGAATTGCGACGTACTGGTTGGGCCTAAGTTAATGCGAATTTTGTTGTTATTTTTATTTTAATGAGCTGGTTCAGACTTCCGGACTGTTGACATAAAAAGTGATTTCTTCCTTCTCGAGCGCATGTTACGTTACGCTTATTCCCAGTTACAGACCACGGAGGAAATGAAATGAAGTTGATCCTAGTCTGTATCATTTCTTAAGGACAAAAATAAAAGCATTTAATTTTGATCCTTGAGTTTCAACTTCCTTTTTTAAGTGTTAATATGGTCTCTCGTGACTCCGCGCTTGTGTTCCCGTGCATCCCTTGTGATCTTAATGATAATAATGCGATTTCGGAGAAAAGTTCGATAACGGTCATATCTGTTTTCGACTTTTTAAAGCACCTAAAGAATAGAATAGTCATATTTCAGGGTTAAGTACTTTCTATCTGTTATCAGGTTGACTTTCTAAACTTCTTTCAGGTCCCTATAGCTGACTGAAACGAATGAGCTCAGTTCTTTTCTTTTGTTAAAGCCGTCCACTTCGATTCGGAAACAGAAAACAAACCCATACCGCGACATCATACACGATCCCAGCCATTTGACAATTGTTCCATGAGTACACACAGCAATTCAGAAAAAAAAACCTTTGCGGCTTGGTTGTGCTCTCTTTGTGCTCGATTTGCTTTTTGTTGTCGTGGCTTAGTCTCGTAATTATTTTGTAACTCCATGCCATCGTGCAAAGTCGGGCTACGCCAATCTACAATTATGGACGAAGTTAGAACACATGCCTCAGGGTAATAATACACCAACCTCCCCCCCATCCCCACTCCCCTTGTGGGGAGAAGAATGGGGGAGGACAGGGAGTCCGAACTTCCCCCTTGTCATACCATTTTACTCTCGGTTTCCGCCCCATTCTTGGTGGCTCCCCGCCTCTGCACTATTGACTTTCGTAGCAGTATCACACAACATGGCAAAAAAAAATCTTCTCCCGCCCCCGCAAAAGTGACTTTTTATCCTTGTTCTCTTCCCTTCTCTCCTGCGCCCCAGCGTACCTCCTTTACCCCCGGGTCATCGCTCCCCTGTTCCCTTCCACTCCTTTGATCAACAATGTTAAGTGAAATAATTCTGGGTGTTGCAAGTCAATGTAACTTAACAAAACTGGTGAGGGAAAGGACAAGGAAAAGTGCCGCAACAAGTCGGACGAAGTTTGTGGTTTGAACCTAGAGATCCTAGACAGTTTAGAACGCTTTTCTTGTTAAACTTACATTTTGGACTTGAGAATAACTTTTTGAAATAATCTTGTTCTAGCGGGACTCCGGCTAAATCAAGGTTCGAAGTTACTAGTCTAGAAAAATCCCTCTTTAAATGTGTGAGAGACTGTCCTTGCTAATTTTTACTTCTACTTCAAAAATAGAACTATCGTAAAGATCCCTTCTTTCTCCTAATGACAATATCTGAAACGATCTCGCGATATTGTTTTCGTCGCAGTTAAATATAACGCAGAATAACGAGTCAGCAACAACGGACAGGGTGGAACGACAGTTTAGTTTGTAGTATTATGAAAGCTGTTTTGAAAAACGCTTATACACTGTAGCGCGAGCTTGGGTATAAAATTGTATTTAAAAGCATTTTATAGGTATGGTCTCAGCTGAACACAGTGTGACTAACCTTTGGCCAACCAAAACTGAACAAAACTGGCGAAAACGAGGAGTATCATAACACCGTCCATGGTTGCAACAGTACAATCTCACTTAGGTGCGCAAAGATTGCGGCTTAACCATTTTAATCCTGTTCTCGAGTAAAAGGTCAGACAGAATTTTTTTTGGCTTTGCTTCCGGCTTTTTGTTTTTTTTTTCTTCGTCGTGAATTGGAATATGGCCATTTAGATAAAAGACAGCACGCAATTAAAGGGGTAGCATCGATTAAACTTCAATTTTGTTTAAGAAGTAAGAACTGAAACTGCTTCTGAATGAAATGATAATTTTAATTTAGAACGCCTCAGATTCAAGTCTTCACTGAATATTGGCTTGCACAAACGTTCGTGTTTAGGGATACAATGACAAACAAAGTTAACTTTAATTTTAAGATCATATCAAACGACCTGCTGGAAGACGTCCAGCATTGTTCAGTATCACATGTACGACGTTCATACTTTCCAACATGTTTTCCATGCTTCACGGCAAAACGGAAAGCCGTAAAAATTAGTAACAGCAAAATTCATCTTGCAAATCGGCAATCTTAATCCCCACGATATCAACGAACGCTTTTCGTTCAACTAATTTATTCTAGTTGTTTAGGAAGGGCCAACGCTAGAAACGTCAGCATTCACATGAGATGGCGTTAGGTATGAAATATGTTGTTTTAAAATGGGGTAAATGCGACACACCCTAACTAAAATTCCCAGTGGTGCCTCAAAGACCAAAGGTAGCTGGTAAACAAAGATCTCACTGATTTGATTTGTTTTTGCATTTTCCTTGTTTATGCAACATCGGCACAAAGGTCAAAACATAGACAAATACATTCGGCACGTGAGACTATTGTGTTATGTTGTCCAAGCACTTGTAAAGCCCGAAGTCCAGCTTCATTTGCCAATAGATAAATCGAAGAATTTTTTAAATAGAGTGGAGAGAAGCCCAGATGGTGATCATAAGGCTTATGCCGAGGGGGTCGGGGTACAGTCCCCATAGTGGACTACACAGGGACGCTCTGCCACAAAAGGGTGCCTTATTTATACTACTGTTAGTATTTGGCATTTCTTTGAGGTATAAAGGGGGCAATTGTTCTTTTATAATTATGTACATGTGGAAAGGGAGTTATTTCGATCAAATTAGCATATGAGACGGGTAGGTATTTGAAACCACCCCTCCCCCCATATTCGGTTCCTTCTCTGACTAATGATTATCGCAATTTTCAATAAGGATCATGTTTTGTTAACGATGAACTTACAGGATCTCTTTCGAATCTACTGTCAATTTCTATTTCATTATTTCAGCCTGGTAACAGGGCTTGCATGTTTAGCAGAATTGCTTCCAAGACACATTTTAAAGGATTTAATTCTAAAAAGGTTGTGGAAAGATGGCGTTGCTAAACCGTAAAAATGTTTTATCTTGCTAAAAACATATAATGACATGTTATGTCGCGAAACAACAGACAAACAGCCGTGTTTGTTGTACATCGTTGAATACTGAGGATGAAATTGGACGTCAGTTTCAATGGGGCCTCTGGGTACCTTTAATAATTTCAGTTTATCTACAATGATTTAAGTCATAAAACTCATTTTCAACAGATGCTCAGCCGTCCTCAGCATCAGTCTGGTTTGCAAAATACGAGTAGATCTACACGCAACTGTTAACCCTGTGCGACCTGTTAAATCAGATTGACTGGGTTTTTATAAACAGTTTAAGGTCGAATACCCACTTAACTAGGGAGCCATAAGCTAAACCCAGTGAATTTGTTTATGTGGAAGTTAGATAATTCGGACAGAAATATCTGCTTATGCAGTTACTCTGCAGTTATTTTAATGTCAGTATATTTAACAATCATTCTACAAGCCGGCGCGCTGGATATATATCAAATGATAACTTCTACGCGCCTCGTTGGTTTTATAATCATTCAGCAAGCCCTAGTAGAATAATTGCCAACGACTAGTTAAAAAATCAAGAACTAGAGGGAGAAAGGGCAAAAAAGGTAAAAGGGAACAAGAATCGATCACATGACTGAACGAAAAAGGCGCCAAACCCTTGCAAAATATTGCAGTCGGCTTGTTTGCGACGCTGAATGAAGTCAACAAAATTGCCCGAAGTGAACGTACGAGCACAAGGACCGGAAAAATCTTCTAATTGTTGCATGCATATGGCTCTGAAATGTGGTACATGTTTCGTTTCTCCTGAAAAATTGTTGTAATCATCGTTCAAGGTGGACTGAAGCAGACGGCTAGTCACAAGATTTAAAACAAGGGTAAGGATAGTTCAATACATGTTAGACTTGAGATCACAAGATTTAAAAGAAAATTCATCAGGAGAAACGAAACACGTACCACATTTCAGAGCCATGCAACAATTAGAAGATTTTTCCAGACTTTGTGGTGCCGGAGGTATCGTTACAATTCTGTTTTTAGTACAAAGGCAATTAACATAAGGCTTTCATTGTCATTGTACTAAAAACAGAATTTTCACGATCCTTCCGGCACCAGCGAAGTGTAGCAAGCAGGCATGGCACACAAATATGTAGAATACAGACAAAAGAGAAACTCCTGAAATAAACCGGCTGTCAACGAATGATGCGGCAATGAAAATTTTGAAGACGAGTGCAAAAGTCTCCTATACTTTTATTCGTATTTCGCGCCCTTGAAATGATTCAATGCGTGTGACATTTACAGGGATAGTTCAATACATGTTAGACTTGAGATCACAAGATTTAAAAGAAAATTCATCGACTAGTTTTTGAATAAAAGCTTCCGTAACAAAGGCGTTGCTTCTCTGTGTAAAATGAGCATATTTAAGACATTACTTCTGATTACATCATTTGAAATCTAGGGAAGCAAACCGAATAAAACCTTCAGAAAAAGTGGCTGTATGCTACAGCTATGACATATGGTGAAAACATTGTTTCAATCTGTCAGGTTAACACTGGTACCCATGAAACAATAGAAAATAACGTAAATCTGTAATTTTTTACTGGAAAAATTCAACCCGATTTTTTTCGAAAACGCTCTCATAGAATTTTTTCAAACTTTGCAGTCTTGAAGATCTACATCTAGACTATAAGAGACAATAGGTCGTTTTAAAAGTTTAGGTCTGGATGTTGAGAAAATTGCTGATATACAAAAATCATGACGTCATCGTTCCGTTGCTATGGTAACATTGATGTCCATCGAGCCTACTTTTTTAAAAAGTTCATCCAATCTCTAGTAATTGTTTGAGGCAGCTTGCCCCACCGAGCTCAGACTGTTAAGTATTAGCCGTTCAAAGTTGGGATGGTGTGCCTCGGAAAAATCCAGATGGGCCACCTTAAATGTCATACCAAACCAAATACGTCTTTGTTATAATTTCAGTTCTTTCAGTTGCTTATGCTTTAGCAACAGACAAACCTGGCCTAATTTCAGAACGGCGTTCCGCAAACCCAGCCCTTAAAGATATAGCCGACAACATAAGCCAATAAAGCCAATATCATTCAATGAAAAGGTCAAACGCTTTGATTGACTGATCACAACTGAGGGATGATGTCCGACGTTGGCGTAAAAAGGTAACCATGGCAACCGCTCTCAAGGGCATCTGTGGTCTTACCCACGTATGAATGTTAACAGGGTGACCAAAAACTTTTCTTCAACCTCGTTCCCAGGGCTTTTTCTTTTTTTAAATTTGTCGCGGTGAACGAGGTTGACATTTCTTTAATATGTCTTAACTTCCTGTAAGTATCTAGTACTTAGTATGATAGTAGAATAGTGAGCGCCGAAAGCTTAACTTTACCGCCTAGTAAGGTGGCTCGAAAGGGTTTTTAATTGTTCTAATCCTTTTAAAAAGAGAAAAGATTACAGAGAAGTATTTCTGACTATGTGGGAAAACTATGAATATCATAACACTTACACCTCTTTTTCGAGCAATACTTAAGGGCTGGTTATGATGTCAAAGCTGTTACTATGGCAACGCTAAAAGTCCCCCAAAGACCCTCGAAATTTCAGTTTTTGCCAGTTATCTGAAAAACTCGCTTGCTTTCCTCGAAAAGTTTCCATTTGAATTGGCAAACATAATGCTACATCCATTAAAAAAAAAAAAAAAATCAGGATGGGTCACCGGGCAAAATTTCGAGGTGTCATGAAAACAAATGTTTCACGCACGTTTTATTTCCGGTTTGCACGATTTTACCCTGCATTTTCACTCCCGGTATTTTGTACGCGCGACCGTTAAATTTAGATTCACTCATCTGACGCGTGCATTCTAGCCATGTCGTGTTTAGGCTACGCGTGCACGCCTAAAAACCGTTTCGAGTCTATCAATCTTTCAATAGTTAAATGCAAACTGAAAAGTTAACGAAAAGTAAATACGTTTTTCTGTGGACAATTAGTTAGAGGACCTCCTCTGGAAAACTGTGTAGTCCTCGGTAGTATAGTGGTGAGTATCCCCGCCTGTCACGCGGGACACCAGGGTTCGATTCCCCGCCAGGGAGGTTCTTTATTTTGTTTTCATGAAATTCTTAATAGAATTACGACAACCGTATGATAAAAGAGATAAGAAAGGTTGAATACATATATTTTCGTTTGTTTAGGCCCGACTTGGAAACATTTGCAAATTTAAAATATAGTCCAGTCCGTAAGCGTCGAAATTACGAAAATCGTGACAAATCATGTAAAAGCACCAAATTTGGCACACATGTCCTTGAGGGCATTAAAAAAAAATTAGAAGGGGTGCCACGTGATCCGAGTATCCGGGGGACTACAGCAGTCAAATTAATTTTCATTCATGGTCACAGGTTTCCCACGCTCATCAACAGACCACTCACTGGCAAACTGAAAATAATTTGAAGGGCTTTTTTAACTGGCCTTGTCAGCGAACGATAGAAATGACAACAAACAGCCGTTAAAGTTTACCGAACCACATATCCTCGTATTTTCCGCTCCCTTTTCGCTTGCCTGGGTTCCCTGTGGTCAAATAGACTTAACAAACTGAATCTTTACACTTCCGATAACTGTTAAGGTTGGTCTCGTCGGGTTGACGAGAAATCTGGAAAATGTTGGATGTTTTAAGTGTACTGTTGAGAAACACATATCGCTAGAGACATTTTAAGGTCACTGACATATCTGCCTTTACTTTAAACGTCAGTTTAATTCACAGTACAATGACTGAAGAAACAAAATTGGTATCGAACATTAATATATGAAATAATCATATATTTGAACTGCGGATAATGATAGAATTATATAAAGATCATCGCAGTGAAGGTGTTTCAACTTAAACAGTTGAAAAGAAGAAACCTGAAAGAATTCAGGCTTGAACGGGGATCGAACCCATGACCTCTGCGATACCGGTGCAGCGCTCTAGAGCGCTATGATTATTTCATATATTAATTAATGTTCATTTCTCCATCTACGGGATAATTACGTAATAATTACGGGATAATTAACTCTCAACTGACCACCTCCCAGTTGGCTTGATAGCTCAGTTGGTTAGAGCGCTGCACCGGTATCGCAGAGGTCATGGATTCGATTCCCGTTCAAGCCTGAATGTTTTCAGGCTTCTTCTTTTCAACTGCTTAAGTTGAAACACCTTCACTGCGATGATCTTCATATAATTCTAAAATTGGTAACGTTCAGTTCAATCTGCCATGAGTCGTATGTCACCAGTGAGTACCATAAGAAGCAAGCACGCTTGCGAAGCTCTCTTTCAAGGTAGTCAACCAGCTCCAACGATTGGTCACCACTTTTTCCAGCACCGTACGTTTTTCTTTCTTTTTTGTCTTGCAGTTCTTAATTCAGTACACCGCATCGGGTACTTGACATTGCTTATACCGATAACATTAATCGAATCCCTCCCTCTGAGAAAACAGGGGCACCCAACGGTTCGTTTTCGGAGGAATATCTGTCCGGCAGACCGAAGTCGCCTGAGATATTTCCGGATTTAATTGCAGTGAAAACTACAGATTTCTGTGGCGAAACTTCACCTCACGGATTTTCTTAAAAAGGTGACTGATTAATTCCTTTTATTTTCGGAGGAACAAATATGTCATTTAGAGTGTAAAATAATGTCAGCTAGCATTCTCGGAAAGACATTAGCAGCTCGGAAATTCGACGGATAGGATTGCGTTTCCTAAAATTGTCTGCGCCTTAACTGATTTTCAGCTGAAAACGTCGAACAATTCAACCCGTATTAGGTCACGCATAATGCCCTAAAAAGCTCGGAAACAATCTTAGAAACCAGAAAATGATATTTCAAGTATTTTACTAAGAGTTTCTCTTTGGGTGCTCCTAAGAAAAGACGCCGAGGTCTGCAGAACAGGATTTTATTGTATGTTTCAGGGGAGTGTTTGCCTGAAAAACGCATAAAAAATTAATCGGGCTAAATTACTTGCGACTATTAGATTCCGAATACAACGCATAAACGGAGAGCGAAAAGGCCTAGATACGGCGACGAGCTCAATCTTTCGCCCTAGAATAGCGAGGGGCGTAAATAATTACTGCCCTTGGGGAGACTCCCATATGAAAGTGACGGGGATGCTCGTCGGAAAATAAGAATTAAACCCCAAAAGGAGACCAATCTGGGCGTGGGTCAGGCATTATTTGACCCCTAAACGAGACCATGCTAAAACAGACAACCAAATAAGAGCTTCAGTGATTTTAAATGCACTAAAGGTTGACGCTAAAGATTGACGTCGTTTGGTTTTTTCATATAGATATTTCTTTACGCACACCCTAAGCGATACCTGAATGGGTAAAAATATTGGCTTTCCTTCCTAAAAACCCTAAGCGAGACCAAAATCTGCAATTTACAACCCTAAGTGAGACGACGAGCATCCCCGTCACTTTCATATGGGAGTCCCCCCCGGGAATTACCGTCTTATAATTTCAGTGTTGGTCTTTTGAATAACGCGTAGATGTGAGGGGATGGTTATTGTAATAGGCCAGAATCTTCTCTGACAACCGTTACGTGTTCTTCACGATTAACATTAAAAACGCTATTGCTTCGTTATTTTATTTTTACCATCACATGTATTTGTTTTTCCTCAGAATGTAGCTACAAGTAGCAGCCTTAGCAGTTCACACCTACAACCGTCTGCAGAACAGGCGTTTTTAATTAATGCCTGTCATGCGCGCAGGCTTCTATTTACACCAGAGAGAATGACAGATTAACCCATAAAAATCCCCTTTGGTGAAAAAATTCTGAAGTTCGCCAGGTCATTCTAACTAACTGATGCCTTTTGATGTTTTTTGTCATTCTTTGCCGGCCTTTATCTCTTATAATGTTCGATCTCGAGATCTACAGTATGCGTGGCTGAGTGATCACAAATTGAATTATTGAATGTGTTGGTTTATTTGTACCATTTTTTTTAATTAGAAATGAAAATTTCTCTCCCAGATATGTCTTTGTCAAAAGAAAGCTTGAACTAAAACCCGTTTGGGATAAGCGGTATTTTCCAATAGTCCGGCTTATGCAGGTGTTATGTTTGTTGTCCACCAGTCACGGCCAGTAATCTATTTGACCACAGGATGCCCAAGCTCATGAGCAGCTCTCTTTGTAGACAAATGTACATACAGTATGCGGAATTTGATGTGGCAAGTAACTCTAATGACTGTTGATTATCATTTGTTCGGTTCGCTGATAAAATCAGTTAAAAAGGTCCCTACAATAATTCTATTTTGCTATTAGTGATTTGTTAGTGAGCCTGGTTGTCCTGTGACCAAGTTATTACAACAGATTTGCGTTCCACGGTCCCCCGGATGCTCGGATCTCGTGGCACGCCTTCTCAATTTGTTTTATATGGTCTCAAGAATATGTGTGCCAAGTTGATGCTTTTACGCGATTTGTCACGATTTTTCTCTTAACGGACCGGACTAATATCATGGATTTCTGAAGTATTCATTGCTGGTTTATATCAGTCTTTTTTTTTCTATTTTGTGCCGCTTGTTCTATCTGTAGTGATAAAAAGCTAAAACCGACTAAGGAAAATGAACTACGAAAGAGAATAAGGAAGTGTAATATCGTCAGCAACTAATAAAAGGATTACAATAGCAAACATGTTGTATTCAGGTTACCCAGATAATTCCAATTGCCCAGTGCAAATCCACCTTTGCTAGGCCATAGGGGGTTTGAATCTGATCCAAGAAATGGTAAGGAGAGGAGGAATGGGACTAGCGATTTGAACAGGGAAATGAACCTTATTGTTCAACTAACGCCATAATATCCTCCTTTCAAGTCACGATCACCTAAATGTTTTGCACAGTTCTGGTTGCTTCGCCGTAATATGTCCACCACAGTTTCCGTAGTGTAGTGGTTATCAGGTCCGCCTCACACGCGGAAGGTCGCCAGATCAAGTCTGGCCGGAAACATTTTCTTTCTTTTTTGTGGAAATGAGCTTTTATTTCCATTTTCACATTCCCGAGTTGCTCGTCAGGTTACGCGTAATCTGTTTCCCTCGCTTTTTTAAATGGTATTTTTCTTGCTAAACCGCACATATAGTCGCTTGTGACCTAAAGTTATGGAGGGACTGAATACGGCAAACGGCACATGGTCAACCATAAGCATTTCGTCACCATAACAGTAAGCAGAGCGAAATCGACATTGATAAGTTGATCTTATCGAGAAGCATTGGTTCTTCACGCGCAAAGAATCAAGGGGTATATTAAAATTCTCTGGCGTATCAAGGACTTCCGTACATACAGTAACGACTCGCAGCATTGTTTAATAGTCTTCAAGCGAGCTATGCCCTTATCGACTTTTTCATCGCAATTTCCTTTATAGAAATTGTCCTTGATCAATCGCCTTATAAATACTATTGCGATCTCTAGAAGGGACAAGAATCGATATAAGTTTGAGCTAAATCTGAATCAGTGCTAGCCGCAATCACTGGTTGATTCGCAATCTGGAACGAGAGATTTTTTTCCGTCAAAGGACTTTTTTCCACACAGAGCGTTCATTAATTCTACTTCTCAAACTTTTAGATGTCGATTGTTAGTCGGACGCACTGAGACTGCCAGGTAATCAACTTTTTAGATGTCGTTTAATATGAATATTTTTTATTGGATTTGGAAGCGCAACCTACTATTCGGGGGAAGTGCATGGTTTGCATAAAACAGTGGCAAGACTGGCAGGAGTAATACAGCCTGCTTGGTAATACGAGGTTCTTTATATTTGACATGACATGACATGATCCTCTTCGCACCTATGCGGCACATAAGACTGATTTTGCCAGGACACTAAAACATCGTTCATCCATCTCCGTTTCCGTAGTGTAGTGGTTATCACGTCCGCCTTACACGCGGAAGGTCGCCAGTTCAAACCTGGCCGGAAACATTTTTCTTGTTTGGTTTTTATGTCACAGAAAAGCGAAGAACGTAGCCCCTCTACAATTTCACAATTTTGTGCTAAAAAGGGAAGTTTGCGAGGTTGACTAAGCCATTTTCTGTGTTGAAGAATTTTTATCCTCATTTATTTTATGAAATTTTTATAATCAGATTTTAGTCCTTAGATTAGTCTTTAGATTTGTAGTTTTTAGATTTTAGATTTTGAATATCAGGTTACAGTACCCCATTAATAACAGTGCTCTTGCACTGAAGGGTTATCCTGTCAAAATATACGCGTATTATTATTATTATTATTATTATTATTACAAGTGAGACCGGAAAACAATATTATAATTATTAGTTAATCAAATACACCTCTTATCAAATTAGAACCAGTGTTTCATAAATTTTAAAAAAGCCTCAGTTGTAGGTAATATAAACTTAAATATCTAATTAAGCAATTTAAATGCTTTATTCAATAAGTGATTTGAAACCGGGATACTATAGTGCAATACGTTTTCTACAGTGTAAGACGCTCTCATACTCATATTTTTCTCCTTATATGGTAAAATGATACTATAGTTGAATAATAATGATGATGATGATGTACCTTATTTACTTATTAAAAGTTCAAGCAAGCAAACCGTCTACGATCTCCTACCGGTATACGTTGGATCAACTGAGTGATCTAATCGGTTTGACACATAGAAAACTGAAATTGAAAAGCAGAGACCGATACAACGTAGAATAAGAGAATTAGTTTTGTACTATATTTCGGCTGGCCAAACCAACCTTCTTCAGGTACAATGGAGTTTACATTGGCTATGTTTAAATTTATATGGTGATAATGGAATCTTACGAAATACCGGAAATACGTAAAACTAAATACAGGAAATATGTAAACAGTGTAAAATAAAAAATTTAAAATATGCTAAGCTTAAAAATGACAATAAAATAGTAAAAGTAGAAAAACTAATAGGTTTCTTCGCGTATGTTAAGGCCATCGGGAACAAGTGTTCTGCCTTTTAAAATTAAAAAAGCTTCCCTGGCCTTACGGATTGAGTCTCGGTTGGAGAAGACTTTTTCGATGGGGATTAATTGTATGTCATTAGCAGTGTGGTTAGGCGAGGAAATGAAATGTTGTGCGGCTGTGGTGGGTTTAGATTTACTGTTAGGGTTATCTATGGTACGGCGGTGTTCATTAAATCGGTCTTTTAAACGTGGTTTAGTTTCTCCTATGTATTGTAAATTACAGCGGTTACATTGAATCATGTAGATGAGGTTTTGAGTGTCACAGGTCAGGTTAGATTGAATGTGGCGCGTTTCACCAGTAGAAAGGAAGGTATAGGTAGTTAGTCCGTCAGTAATATAAGGACAAGTAGCGCAGTTCTTTCCACAACGAAAAGAACCGGATGGAAGTTGTGGATGCGGATTAGTCAAATTAGAAGGGAGTTTGGCCTTCACTAGTAAATCGCCAAGGTTAGGGGAGCGCCTGAAAGCAACAACAGGCAACTGTTGAAAAACGGTTTTGCAGCGGTTAGAAGAGAGTAGTAAATGAAAATGTCTTTTGATAATGTTAGAGATGTGAGGAAGTGATGGATTAAAAGTAGTTATAAATGGTACACGTTTATTTTTGTTGACGTCTTTCGTTTGTAAGGCAAGTCTACGGGGGATGTCGGTCGCGCGTTGTATTTGTTTGGTGACAAGGTTACGGTTGTAACCTCGTTTGAGAAGGTACGTTGTAAGTTGGGCAGCGCGAGTATTGATCATGAACGTTTCGTCGGTAGAACCGACGGTAGAACCGACGGTAGAACTGACGTTTCTGTCGGTAGACAGAAACCGACGGTAGAACCGACGGTAGAACTGACGAAACTGTCGGTAGAACCGACGTTTCGTCGGTAGAACCGCGAGTATTGAACGTTTCTACCGACGAAACGTTCAATACTCGCGCTGCCCAACTTACAACGTACCTTCTCAAACGAGGTTACAACCGTAACCTTGTCACCAAACAAATACAACGCGCGACCGACATCCCCCGTAGACTTGCCTTACAAACGAAAGACGTCAACAAAAATAAACGTGTACCATTTATAACTACTTTTAATCCATCACTTCCTCACATCTCTAACATTATCAAAAGACATTTTCATTTACTACTCCCTTCTAACCGCTGCAAAACCGTTTTTCAACAGTTGCCTGTTGTTGCTTTCAGGCGCTCCCCTAACCTTGGCGATTTACTAGTGAAGGCCAAACTCCCTTCTAATTTGACTAATCCGCATCCACAACTTCCATCCGGTTCTTTTCGTTGTGGAAAGAACTGCGCTACTTGTCCTTATATTACTGACGGACTAACTACCTATACCTTCCTTTCTACTGGTGAAACGCGCCACATTCAATCTAACCTGACCTGTGACACTCAAAACCTCATCTACATGATTCAATGTAACCGCTGTAATTTACAATACATAGGAGAAACTAAACCACGTTTAAAAGACCGATTTAATGAACACCGCCGTACCATAGATAACCCTAACAGTAAATCTAAACCCACCACAGCCGCACAACATTTCATTTCCTCGCCTAACCACACTGCTAATGACATACAATTAATCCCCATCGAAAAAGTCTTCTCCAACCGAGACTCAATCTGTGAGGCCAGGGAAGCTTTTTTAATTTTAAAAGGCAGAACACTTGTTCCCGATGGCCTTAACATACGCGAAGAAACCTATTAGTTTTTCTACTTTTACTATTTTATTGTCATTTTTAAGCTTAGCATATTTTAAATTTTTTATTTTACACTGTTTACATATTTCCTGTATTTAGTTTTACGTATTTCCGGTATTTCGTAAGATTCCATTATCACCATATAAATTTAAACATAGCCAATGTAAACTCCATTGTACCTGAAGAAGGCTGGTTTGGCCAGCCGAAATATAGTACAAAACTAATTCTCTTATTCTACGTTGTATCGGTCTCTGCTTTTCAATTTCACTTATTTACTTGTATTAATTCCCCGGGACGTTTAATTAATAGTAGGAAGTAGTGAACCCTAAAACATCCCAGGGCATTGCTTTCTTTCTTGACTGTCCAATAGTGGCAGTTGCTCAAAAGGAGTAGCTTACTGGAGTTAATATGAAATATAATTTAAATTACTGTAAAAGCTCTAATAAGTCCTGCTCTCTAATACGCCTTCTTACCTACTACTTGCCAATTACAAATAAGTTATTTGCTTACAATTATGTCATGACATTGGGGCTTGAAAATTATTTTATGTTTCGACTGATGCCGGGGATTATTTTACTGCCAGAGGAAGATGCGAAGAAGTGCAGCATTATTCATGTAATTACTTACATGTAATTCAGGTGAATCAATTCATTCATCTATTTTAAGTACCAATCAGTCAATCAATCAACCACTGAACCAACTGGCTGATAAATCAGTCGATCAGCCAATTAAAAAATCAATCAATCAATCAATCAATCAATCAATCAATCAATCAATCAATCAATCAATCAATCAATCAATCAATCAATCAATCAATCAATCAATCAATCAATCAATCAATCAATCAATCAATCAATCAATCAATCAATCAATCAATCAATCAATCAATCAATCAATCAATCAATCAATCAATCAATCAATCAATCAATCAATCAATCTGTGACTTCAGTGTTGCCAATGCGAATAACAAGTGGTCCAGTAATGACTAGTGACTTTATTTGATGCACAGATTATGACTCACTCTCTTACTACCCCAGACCGTGATGGCAGTAGATCTCGAGACTTTAGTTCTTTTTGGTTTGATAATTTGTCACCAATAAGCATTGTTACTGATTGCCATAATCTGGTACCAAAGAAAAACAAAAGGAATAGCCTCTTCCTAAATCATTTCAGAATAGTCTGAAACCTAACAGGCAATGAACTGACAAAAAGGGATCAGACTGTGGTGAATCAGTCAATCGATATAGTTTTCCCCATAAAGAGAATTCAATCAAATAGGTCTGACTCTTCATTCCTGGGATAGTAGTGGGGGGGGGGGGGGGAATACTCCCCCAAAAAAAGATATGGGGCAGGGTGTGCTCATCAGATATTTTGAAGTAGAGCCCTAAAAGGTGTACTCCAGGATTCATTCCATTTTCATACATTATCCACTTAGTAGTACTGAGGGGTCAGCCAAACTAATCAATGACATCAAAATATTAAGCAGAAAAAGACAAAAAAATATATAACCTTATTTCAAAACTGCTCTTCAAATTTTTTTATTTGAATTGATAAAGTGTGTCTGGGAATATAGCTAAAAGTACAAATTTCTTAACCAAACCCTTATAATAAACTGCCATATTTTCCTGACATCAGGTTGATGGAATAAAAACCTGTAAGAAAAACAAAGCAGATTTTAATTATCGCAATTACCAATAGTAGGACAGTTGGTGTGCACGCGCCAGAGAAAAATGAGAGACTGCTCGTAGTCTATGAGAATGGTACCAACTTAGGCCGGTACGACTTCAGATCAACTCCAAATGCTTACCTCTGTTTACATGAAACATACGAAACATGAAGCTAGTATAAAATAATTATCATCTTAGGCCGTGTTTACATAGACTGCAAGTAGTCTCTAATTTTGGCGATGGCGATTGTGGGGCGGACAAAATACACACGCGCGCACGAAATTTCGAGGAGACGCGACGCGAAGGGAGCGCTCCCTTCGCGTCGCGTTCTCCTCGATCTTTCGCGCGCGCGTGTGTATTTCGCCCGCGCCACAATCGCCATCGCCAAAATTAGAGACTACTCGCAGTCTAGTGTTTACACAAGTGATTTCATCCCGAGATGACTTTCATATCAGTGTCTGGCCATTTACCTGTAAGTTATTACAGCTTCAGCTCCAAATCATGTAAACTTTTATAGGTAAATGACCAGACACCAAGATGAAAGTCACCCCGTGATGAGACAAAAGTCATCCTGGGATGAAGTCACTCAAAGACATGTAAACAGGGCCTTAGGCTGCTTTAACGCATCACTGCTGCTGAAACAATATGAATGACTCAGAATGGATTGAAATCAGACTGGGGAGCCACTTAATCATGAACAGGGTTCCAACTGGTCTGAGATATTTGTTTTGAGATAAACTGGATTTTTAAGGATGGGATGGTTGCGGACCATATTAACACAAACAGTTTAGATTGGTCTCATGTTAACACTTCATGCCAGTCTGACTTTGAGACCGGTCTCATGTAAACAAAATCATACCAGGCTGAGTTTGCACCGGTCTCATGAAATCAGGGCGTTACTGTCCCTGGGTCTCCGAGGATGTTGTTAAACATTCTTGAGAGCTGCTCAA
Organism: Siderastrea radians; assembly: GCA_964017195.1. NCBI lineage: Eukaryota > Metazoa > Cnidaria > Anthozoa > Scleractinia > Rhizangiidae > Siderastrea > Siderastrea radians. The sequence goes on from OZ024895.1 coordinate 22,388,071, forward strand.
CTTTAGGCTAAGGGGGTGTTTACATAATACCAACATGATTTTCATTCTGGTACAAGTTCCTCCCGATTTCCTCTTGTTTCTCTGTATTTGTTTAATGATTACAGCACAAAATCTCATAACTTGGGTCGTACACATTATGCCGGCATAATTTTGAGCATAATAGTGAGGCAAAAGAATCGAGCACTATGCTGGAATAGTAGTGCAAAGTTTCTTCAGCTCTTTGTGCTTTATAAAAACCTAGCCAGAACCATGGGATTCCCATACAAGTCAGCGGCCCGGGTTAGACCAGGTAAGACCAGGCCTGGTTACAAATTAGCAAAAACATGCTTCCAGCAGTTCCAGTTCTACAACATTGTCAGCTGCCTCCTCGAACTGTTTCCATTTACACTTCTAACCAACATAAACCTGCCTTCTGTGGTCTCTTATTTATTTTTATGTTTATTATAATGGAGCATAATAGTGATGCTATTTGAGCATAATAGTGACATTTGCTGAGCATAAAGAATTAGCATAATAGCATAATAATAGCATAATGTGGACAACCCTACTCATAACTGTACAAGTCATACCTGTGTGAGCTTGCCCCAGTAGTGGTACTGGGTCACAATTATCACTGTGGTACGGAAACCCATACCTGGTATAACTGTTTGATTCATTCTGCATTAAGTTTTAACCCTTTAACCATCAAGAATAAATCTTACATCACCGTGAAAAATGGATTTTGTAACTTAAGTGGGTATAAGGTTTTCATAACCTACCCCAATGGAAGTCTTGATGGAACACCCATGTAAGTTTTGTGATTTAATTTTATCCTTGGTTCAATTTTTATTTTCCTTTGTGAGTATTAGGATTGCCAAATTTTCTTTTTCCGAAAAGGCTGTTTTAGCCACCCAGTCTTCTATGTGTTTACATGACAATATAAAACAGATCATGCTCAAATTCCACACTACAGAAATTTGTGCTTGTTCTCACACTCTTAAAGGCAGATGGTTTAAATATCTGGTATATTTGAATGATTTTAAAACTGTTTAACTGTACTTAATTATGTTTGACTGGGTTCAGAAATTGGAATCAAACACTGCTGTATGCATATTATTGGTTTAATTATGTTTAACTACTGAACCCAAAGTAAACCGATCATTGCATTTGACCCAGTTCATTTTACTGAACAGTAAGATAGTACGTAAGCTGGCATAATTATATGATTGATGTCTTCCATGTGCGTACCTTCACTGTAAGAAAAGCTGCATCACTGATCACTGCTGACATGTACATGCCTACAACCTTAGCCAATTTTGTTGGGAAGGTTGTCACATTTTACCATGCTTTTGTTTCCCTCCCCTCCCCCCTTTTCAATGTTGGATTTCAATGGACTGTTCATCTGCAGTATTGTCTGGCAAACATTCAACATTGAAACGGGGGATGGGGGGATCGGCGAATAGAGACAGACTAAGTTACGACGTCATATTTAGACAAGATGAATAAAATCTTACTAAAATTCTGTTGATGGTCAAACCTTCCCAACAACTTGTGACGAAAATTGTCTGTAAAAATGTGGTGCGGTCAAAAGGAAACTAAACTCGACGATATCGTTCCAAGGCAAATGCCTATATGCCACGCATGAAACTGAATTAGAGCAACAGTATGTGTAGAATTGTAGTTTAAGGTAATATAAAATGGCCCAGTTTTGTAAAAATGATAGGCTGGAAACAGTTAAAAGAAAGCCTTAAGGAGGTGCTGTTGTTATTATATCTTGATGCTTTTAAATCTTTTGAAGTCATTGTACTGCAGTTTCAGGGGCACCCAACGGTTCCGCATTACCAGAAATCACGGACATTTTGAGCCCGCGTGAAATAGCTAGCGGCATATCGTTTGACACAAGAATTTCTCGATCGTCACGAAAGCGTTGTCTGTGTATAGAAAACACCGTTCCGAGCCGTCGAAAGAGCTTAATAAAATAACCATGCAAAAATACAAAGGGAAAACGATTAAGATAGTTTTAACCAATGTAAAATTTTTAATTCAGGACACAGAAGACGCTCAAAGTCCATGATATTCTTCTGTACCGCCTGTAACGCAATAATTCCTCTGTTGCCGACAACAAATAATTCCGTCTTTTCTACAGGATTCCAATGTTTTTAAAACGAAGAACCGATCTTAACTTCATCGAATAAACAGTCTATGTATCCTTGTCCGTTGTTGTGACGTTGTTTGTGATCGATCTCCAGCTTTTCATACTCACTAAGGAAAGATGACATTTTTTCTCGAAGGAAAACTGTAGAATTATTTCTCTTGCCGCAAAGAGAGAACCGAATATTATTAAGGAGTCCACGTTACAGCTATCCAGGCCGAGCGTTATCCCCCTTAAAAAGACAGCCAAAAATGGCGGTCGAAGTCAACAAAAATCTAGAAGAAAGCCTTGCTTTCGGCGACGGATTACAAGCGAAACGGTACTTTCCGGTCATTTTGAACAACGACAGTAATCTTGAAATTGTGCTTTTTTCAACTAAATTTGGCGGAGCGGTTTAAAGCACATGGAAGCGGATTTTTATGGCATTTTCAAGTGTAAACATTTAGCAATGTTTTGCGAGCGCGGCACCGCGGAACCCATGTAAACAGCCCTTGCAGGAAAGAAGAGAAGGTAAGCTAGTCGCCCCTTTTGTGAAAGCCACGGACAGTGGCTCCAAACTTTTTGCTTGTCCTGTCCCTTTTAAACCTGGTTCCAGCCCTTTTTCTTGTACGGTACGGTAAATGGCGCCAGTTTATTCCCCAGGTAACTTAGACTTTTCGAAGCCACGGAGTTGAACCAGACCCATCGCTTTTACATCGTGAAGCTATGGAGCCCCTTTCGTTTTTTTTTAAGTTTTCCAGCGTGACTCTGAAACCGACACATGATTTAGAGAGAGGGAAAAAAAGAAAGAAAGAAGAAGGGTGATTTAGACATGTTAGAGAGAAAAGAGAGAAAGAAAACAATGTTTCCGGCCAGGCTTGAACTGGCGACCTTCCGCGTGTTGGGCGGACGTGATAACCACTACACTACGGAAACCACCATGAAGAAATAAAGTGAAGTAATCAGCATTGTGCTAAACATTTCACCATAGGAAAATTTACGAGGTAGTCATATCATACCTGCCTAGGACAAAAAGGTTTACTAACTACTGATAAAAGTGTTTACGGCCTTTCACGTCTCTTACACAATTTCCTGGAACCGAAATGTCCACCATGAAACCTCTTCAGTTCCTACATAAGTTGCAAGAAAAGTAATGAAGAGTGAAACTAGAACTAGAACTCACATCTCTAAGGCAAACTAACCATAACTTAACTAAATAACAACAAGCACAACAACAACCTTATTAAAATGACCAGGTTTATTGACTAAACAAAGTTAAATGAAAATCACGCGATGGAACAGGCTTACCGTCATGTGCTACATGTTCGAAATACAGATTATGTAATATGCAAGAAATACTGAACCGTAAAGTGCATTACTGAAGATTTATCTGCTTTCATATCCCTTTGAAATCTCATCAGTTCTGTGGACCTGTAGGAAAACTAGGCAACAACAACAACTTTATTGAAATAACCAGGGTTTATTGTATATAAGGGCCACAGATTTGTTAGCTCTGCTATTTATACCCTCAAGAGCAAAGACTGTATTTAGTTACCATGGAACAGGCTTACGGTTATATGCTAGATGTTCGAAATACAGAAAATGTAACTTGCAGGAAATATCGTCACAGTTCACACTTAAAATTTATCCCCTTTCATATCTCTTTGGCATGGAGTCTTATTTCTGTGGACCTGTAACTGCTGAAGCTTTACCAAGAAAGGTTAGAGTGGTAAGGACTTTTTTTGAAACCTTTTTTTTTCTTTTTCCAGAAGCAAGAAAGCCTTTATTCAGTTTAGAATTTGTAGGGCATTTTGTGATGGGTCTCCCATCATGAAAATGCCAATTCTTTTTAGTATAAATGTAAGTAATTGCCAGGTCATCGAAACATGTTCTGCAAAAATTATTTTTATTTGCTTGTATCACAACCATTTAAATGATTATGCATCAGTACATATTTTAGTTCCTGGTGAATTCGTTTTCGTACTTCCACACACTAGCATAGCATTACTTTGTCATGAAATTGGACTTCGTTCTGGCAGAGATCACTCTGATCAAATGCGCTGAATAAAAAACGGCAGTCGCTACCTTTCCATCGAGCGTCACAATCGTATTGATTTTATTGCCAAATCACACAAAGTTCAGTTGCATTTGGCTGATTTGGCCGCTGCCATGACGTGAAATACGTTAGTAAAAGAACATACTAATAAACTTTTGCTTTCTTCATCGTCTTGTTTCTTGCAATTACATTTATCAAACGTTCCTTCTACTTCAGTGTTCAAAATAAAATCAAAAAGAACAAAAGCAGTTCAAGAAAAAAAAGTTTCGACTCAGCCTCCCCGGCGGGGAATCGAACCCCGGTCTCCCGCGTGACAGGCGGGGATACTCACCACTATACTACCGAGGATTTGGGTATTCGGAAAACTAGGTTCATCAAACCTTGGCCATGTTTTATCCCTGCATTTGATTGTTGAAAGACTGTGAAATATAAAGTGTAAAATTTGGCGGCGAGGTAAGGCCGCTGGGTTATCATATCGCTTGATCATACTAAACACGCAGGGGACGCTAAAAAAGGATTAGGAAACGTAGTTCCTGGTGCTTGTCCTGACGTGTTACATTAATTCAAGAATGTCTGATTTTTTCCCTTAAATGTGATGGGGGTGGGGAACGGACAGTGAGTCCAATCTCAGTTAAAACCTTTAATTTGAACTTGAAAGATTGAAAATCGGGTTACGCTGCCGGATTCATCTTAACGGCTATCTTCAGGAATGCCGTTGGTGAAGTAGGCCAATCGTGTCTGTTTCTATCAAAGAATAATAATAATAATAATGTTTAATACTTCTATGGCGCTTTTTACATTCACATTTGATCAAAAGTGCTTTAGAAACTTCAAAAATCCTCTCTAATAATAAATTACATGATTTAAACGAAATTATCTAAAATCTAAATGACTAACTAAACTATTTACATTATATTGCATAGGACAGTTAAAGAAAATTGGAATATGCCATTCTAAATAAATGCGTTTTTAGCATTGTCTTGAAAGTAATTATATTATTCTGGTCTCTTATCCCTTTTGGCAGTGCATTCCAGAAGAGAAAGTATAATAAAACGTCTAAGGCTCAGTGTGAAAGAAACGGCTTTTTTTTTTGCTCCAGTTAGAACCAAAAAAAAAAAAACGAACATGTTTCCGGCCAGACTTGAACTGGCGACCTTCCGCGTGTGAGGCGGACGTGATAACCACTACACTACGGAAACTACCGAGAAGAAATGAGGATTATGCAATTGGTTTACGATGTGAATTGAACTTGCCACTCTAGGAGAATGACGTTTATTAATCACTGATAAAATTGCTAACGGTCTTTCCATCCTTTAACACCATTTCCTACAATCAAAATACTTAAGCCCGAACGCTTAGTTTTCAGGCCTAAGTATTAAAATTTATCGCCTAAGGGAAATGCATACAGTTACCGAAAACAACAGGTGCAGATGAAAAATCTTCTTGAAGAAATTCGAAAAAAACCTTATCAGTCGGGGGGAGGAGAACATCCATTCCCCACCCACCCCTTGTACGTCCAAGGGTTAAAGTTAAGGTTTTTCTTGTTCTCTTACGTTCATTACGCAAAAAAGAAAATTGCCTCCCCGGCGGGGAATCGAATCCCGGTCTCCCGCGTGACAGGCGGGGATACTCACCACTATACTACCGAGGATTTCGACAACTAGGAGATGAGGTTCATCAAACATTATCCATAAAAACAAAAAAGTCGTAGCTTTTGTTTACTCCCTGAATTTGATTGTACAAGATTGATGTTATGTGATTGGCCCGTCGTCTGATCATGAGTTAAACACTTAATGGACGTTTATAACAAAAGACATTAAAGAAAACACATCACCGTTCGAAAAGAGTAGGGTACATAATCACCTGTGTTGTGAGCTAACATTACCTTTACCGTCGTAAGACAGCTTATTCGTTAGCTCTCAACCAACTGAATTGAAGGATTGATTGGTTTGGAGAATGCTGTGAAATTTGGCCAGAGCATGAATAGTGCGTTTGTTCACACGCTACGTTTTGTCGGCTTCTGGTCGCCCGAGTTGTCAGCCCGATGGGAGTGTGAATCACCACAGGCAGCCCAGACGGGCTTTCGGTGAAGTTCATTTAAAAACTGTCCGGGTATATGTAATAGCTCGAAATAAATCTTGTTTACCTTTACATTATTGTCTATTAAGTTTTCTTGTTTAATTTCTGGTCAATTTCGCACCGTTCTTTTACACAAATCGCATGATAGCGTGGCCGCTTTAAGATTTGTAACGGACTAACCGCTGATAAAAGAATCGAAATATTTTCAAATAAAGCCTCCCTTCTTGAGCTCAATGTTCCCCTACTTGTCATGGCTGGTTTAAAAGATATTTTATCGCTTTTTTTTGGTGGTCTTGGCGGATGGTACCTCCAAGTAAAAAGAGCGACACCGAGTAATCGTTTCGGGTTTCATTTCAGTTCAAGGAATAGGCTGTGAATCTGGTGTCAAACTACACGTACGATTTGCTCTCCGATACTGTACTGGACCTGTAACTGCTAAAGCTTTACCAAGAAAGGTTAGAGTGGTAAGGACTTTTATTGAAACTTTGTTTTTCTTTTTCCAGAAGCAAGAAAGCCTTTATTCAGTTTAGAATTTGCAGGGCATTTTGTGATGGGTCTCCCATCATGAAAATGCCAATTCTTTTTAGTATAAATGTAAGTAATTGCCAGGTCATCGAAACATGTTCTGCAAAAATTATTTTTATTTGCTTGTATCACAACCATTTAAATCATTATGTATCAGTACATATTTTAGTTCCTGGTGAATTCGTTTTCGTACTTCCACACACTAGCATAGCATTACTTTGTCATGTAATTGGACTTCGTTCTGGCAGAGATCACTCTGATCAAATGCGCTGAATAAAAAACGGCAGTCGCTACCTTTCCATCGAGCGTCACAATCGTATTGATTTTATTGCCAAATCACACAAAGTTCAGTTGCATTTGGCTGATTTGGCCGCTGCCATGACGTGAAATACGTTAGTAAAATAACATACTAATAAACTTTTGCTTTCTTCATCGTCTTGTTTCTTGCAATTACATTTATCAAACGTTCCTTCTACTTCAGTGTTCAAAATAAAATCAAAAAGAACAAAAGCAGTTCAAGAAAAAAAAGTTTCGACTCAGCCTCCCCGGCGGGGAATCGAACTCCGGTCTCCCGCGTGACAGGCGGGGATACTCACCACTATACTACCGAGGATTTGGGTATTCGGAAAACTAGGTTCATCAAACCTTGGCCATGTTTTATCCCTGCATTTGATTGTTGAAAGACTGTGAAATATAAAGTGTAAAATTTGGCGGCGAGGTAAGGCCGCTGGGTTATCATATCGCTTGATCATACTAAACACGCAGGGGACGCTAAAAAAGGATTAGGAAACGTAGTTCCTGGTGCTTGTCCTGACGTGTTACATTAATTCAAGAATGTCTGATTTTTTCCCTTAAATGTGATGGGGGTGGGGAACGGACAGTGAGTCCAATCTCAGTTAAAACCTTTAATTTGAACTTGAAAGATTGAAAATCGGGTTACGCTGCCGGATTCATCTTAACGGCTATCTTCAGGAATGCCGTTGGTGAAGTAGGCCAATCGTGTCTGTTTCTATCAAAGAACAATAATAATAATAATAATAATAATAATAATGTTTAATACTTCTATGGCGCTTTTTACATTCACATTTGATCAAAAGCGCTTTAGAAACTTCAAAAATCCTCTCTAATAATAAATTACATGATTTAAACGAAATTATCTAAAAACTAAATGACTAACTAAACTATTTACATTCATGTACATTGCATAGGACAGTTAAAGAAAATTGGAATATGCCATTCTAAATAAATGCGTTTTTAGCATTGTCTTGAAAGTAATTATATTAGTCTGGTCTCTTATCCCTTTTGGCAGTGCATTCCAGAAGAGAAAGTATAATAAAACGTCTAAGGCTCAGTGTGAAAGAAACGGCTTTTTTTTTGCTCCAGTTAGAACCAAAAAAAAAAAAAACGAACATGTTTCCGGCCAGACTTGAACTGGCGACCTTCCGCGTGTGAGGCGGACGTGATAACCACTACACTACGGAAACTACCGAGAAGAAAAGAGGATTATGCAATTGGTTTACGATGTGAATTGAACTTGCCACTCTAGGAGAATGACGTTTATTAATCACTGATAAAATTGCTAACGGTCTTTCCATCCTTTAACACCATTTCCTACAATCAAAATACTTAAGCCCGAACGCTTAGTTTTCAGGCCTAAGTATTAAAATTTATCGCCTAAGGGAAATGCATACAGTTACCGAAAACAACAGGTGCAGATGAAAAATCTTCTTGAAGAAATTCGAAAAAAACCTTATCAGTCGGGGGGAGGAGTACATCCATTCCCCACCCACCCCTTGTACGTCCAAGGGTTAAAGTGAAGGTTTTTCTTGTTCTCTTACGTTCATTACGCAAAAAAGAAAATTGCCTCCCCCCCGGCGGGGAATCGAATCCCGGTCTTCCGCGTGACAGGCGGGGATACTCACCACTATACTACCGAGGATTTCGACAGCTAGGAGATGAGGTTCATCAAAAAAAAAAAAAAAAACAAACAAACAAACAAAAAAGTCGTAGCTTTTGTTTACTCCCTGAATTTGATTGTACAAGATTGATGTTATGTGATTGGCCCGTCGTCTGATCAAGAGTTAAACACTTAATGGACGTTTATAACAAAAGACATTAAAGAAAACACATCACCGTTCGAAAGGAGTAGGGTACATAATCACCTGTGTTGTGAGCTAACATTACCTTTACCGTCGTAAGACAGCTTATTCGTTAGCTCTCAACCAACTGAATTGAAGGATTGATTGGTTTGGAGAATGCTGTGAAATTTGGCCAGAGCATGAATAGTGCGTTTGTTCACACGCTACGTTTTGTCGGCTTCTGGTCGCCCGAGTTGTCAGCCCGATGGGAGTGTGAATCACCACAGGCAGCCCAGACGGGCTTTCGGTGAAGTTCATTTAAAAACTGTCCGGGTATATGTAACAGCTCGAAATAAATCTTGTTTACCTTTACATTATTGTCTATTAAGTTTTCTTGTTTAATTTCTGGTCAATTTCGCACCGTTCTTTTACACAAATCGCATGATAGCGTGGCCGCTTTAAGATTTGTAACGGACTAACCGCTGATAAAAGAATCGAAATATTTTCAAATAAAGCCTGCCTTCCTTGAGCTCAATGTTCCCCTACTTGTCATGGCTGGTTTAAAAGATATTTTATCGCTTTTTTTTGGTGGTCTTGGCGGATGGTACCTCCAAGTAAAAAGAGCGACACCGAGTAATCGCTTCGGGTTTCATTTTCAAGGAATAGGCTGTGAATCTGGTGTCAAACTACACGTACGATTTGCTCTCCGATACTGTCGGGCCGAAAAGTAGGGCCGACAAATCATATCGTGTTAACCGGCTTTAGACCAAAAAACAACAACAACAACAAAACAAAGAAAGAAAGTGTTTCCGGCCAGGCTTGAACTGGCGACCTTCCGCGTGTTAGGCGGACGTGATAACCACTACACTACGGAAACCACCATGAAGGAATAAAGTGAAGTAATCAGCATTGTGCTAAACATTTCTCCATAGGAAAATTTACGATGTATTCATATCATACCTGCCTAGGACAAAAAGGTTTACTAACTACTGATAAAAGTGTTTACGGTCTTTCATGTCTCCTAAACAATTTCCTGGAACCGAAATGTCCACCCTGAAACCTCTTCAGTTCCTACATAAGTTGCAAGAAAAGTAATGAAGAGTGAAACTAGAACTAGAACTCACATCTCTAACGCAAACTAACCATAACTTAACTAAATAACAACAAGCACAACAACAACCTTATTAAAATGACCAGGTTTATTGACTAAACAAAGTTAAATGAAAATCACGCGATGGAACAGGCTTACCGTCATGTGCTACATGTTCGAAATACAGATTATGTAATATGCAAGAAATACTGAACCGTAAAGTGCATTACTGAAGATTTATCTGCTTTCATATCCCTTTGAAATCTCATCAGTTCTGTGGACCTGTAGGCAAACTAGGCAACAACAACAACTTTATTGAAATAACGGGGGTTTATCATCTATAAGGGCCACAGATTTGTTAGCTCTGCTATTTATACCCTCAAGAGCAAAGACTGTATTTAGTTACCATGGAACAGGCTTACGGTTATATGCTAGATGTTCGAAATACAGATAATGTAACGTGCAGGAAATATCGTCACAGTTCACACTTAAAATTTATCCCCTTTCATATCTCTTTGGCCATGGAGTCTCATTTCTGTGGACCTGTAACTGCTGAAGCTTTACCAAGAAAGGTTAGAGTGGTAAGGACTTTTTTTTGAAACTTTGTTTTTCTTTTTCCAGAAGCAAGAAAGCCTTTATTCAGTTTAGAATTTGCAGGGCATTTTGTGATGGGTCTCCCATCATGAAAATGCCAATTCTTTTTAGTATAAATGTAAGTAATTGCCAGGTCATCGAAACATGTTCTGCAAAAATTATTTTTATTTGCTTGTATCACAACCATTTAAATCATTATGCATCAGTACATATTTTAGTTCCTGGTGAATTCGTTTTCGTACTTCCACACACTAGCATAGCATTACTTTGTCATGAAATTGGACTTCGTTCTGGCAGAGATCACTCTGATCAAATGCGCTGAATAAAAAACGGCAGTCGCTACCTTTCCATCGAGCGTCACAATCGTATTGATTTTATTGCCAAATCACACAAAGTTCAGTTGCATTTGGCTGATTTGGCCGCTGCCATGACGTGAAATACGTTAGTAAAAGAAAATACTAATAAACTTTTGCTTTCTTCATCGTCTTGTTTCTTGCAATTACATTTATCAAACGTTCCTTCTACTTCAGTGTTCAAAATAAAATCAAAAAGAACAAAAGTAGTTCAAGAAAAAAAAGTTTCGACTCAGCCTCCCCGGCGGGGAATCGAACCCCGGTCTCCCGCGTGACAGGCGGGGATACTCACCACTATACTACCGAGGATTTGGGTATTCGGAAAACTAGGTTCATCAAACCTTGGCCATGTTTTATCCCTGCATTTGATTGTTGAAAGACTGCGAAATATAAAGTGTAAAATTTGGCGGCGAGGTAAGGCCGCTGGGTTATCATATCGCTTGATCATACTAAACACGCAGGGGACGCTAAAAAAGGATTAGGAAACGTAGTTCCTGGTGCTTGTCCTGACGTGTTACATTAATTCAAGAATGTCTGATTTTTTCCCTTAAATGTGATGGGGGTGGGGTACGGACAGTGAGTCCAATCTCAGTTAAAACCTTTAATTTGAACTTGAAAGATTGAAAATCGGGTTACGCTGCCGGATTCATCTTAACGGCTATCTTCAGGAATGCCGTTGGTGAAGTAGGCCAATCGTGTCTGTTTCTATCAAAGAATAATAATAATAATAATGTTTAATACTTCTATGGCGCTTTTTACATTCACATTTGATCAAAAGTGCTTTACAAACTTCAAAAATCCTCTCTAATAATAAATTACATGATTTAAACGAAATTATCTAAAAACTAAATGACTAACTAAACTATTTACATTATATTGCATAGGACAGTTAAAGAAAATTGGAATATGCCATTCTAAATAAATGCGTTTTTAGCATTGTCTTGAAAGTAATTATATTATTCTGGTCTCTTATCCCTTTTGGCAGTGCATTCCAGAAGAGAAAGTATAATAAAACGTCTAAGGCTCAGTGTGAAAGAAACGGCTTTTTTTTTTGCTCCAGTTAGAACCAAAAAAAAAAAAAAACGAACATGTTTCCGGCCAGACTTGAACTGGCGACCTGCCGCGTGTGAGGCGGACGTGATAACCACTACACTACGGAAACTACCGAGAAGAAATGAGGATTATGCAATTGGTTTACGATGTGAATTGAACTTGCCACTCTAGGAGAATGACGTTTATTAATCACTGATAAAATTGCTAACGGTCTTTCCATCCTTTAACACCATTTCCTACAATCAAAATACTTAAGCCCGAACGCTTAGTTTTCAGGCCTAAGTATTAAAATTTATCGCCTAAGGGAAATGCATACAGTTACCGAAAACAACAGGTGCAGATGAAAAATCTTCTTGAAGAAATTCGAAAAAAACCTTATCAGTCGGGGGGAGGAGAACATCCATTCCCCACCCACCCCTTGTACGTCCAAGGGTTAAAGTTAAGGTTTTTCTTGTTCTCTTACGTTCATTACGCAAAAAAGAAAATTGCCTCCCCGGCGGGGAATCGAATCCCGGTCTCCCGCGTGACAGGCGGGGATACTCACCACTATACTACCGAGGATTTCGACAACTAGGAGATGAGGTTCATCAAACATTATCCATAAAAACAAAAAAGTCGTAGCTTTTGTTTACTCCCTGAATTTGATTGTACAAGATTGATGTTATGTGATTGGCCCGTCGTCTGATCATGAGTTAAACACTTAATGGACGTTTATAACAAAAGACATTAAAGAAAACACATCACCGTTCGAAAAGAGTAGGGTACATAATCACCTGTGTTGTGAGCTAACATTACCTTTACCGTCGTAAGACAGCTTATTCGTTAGCTCTCAACCAACTGAATTGAAGGATTGATTGGTTTGGAGAATGCTGTGAAATTTGGCCAGAGCATGAATAGTGCGTTTGTTCACACGCTACGTTTTGTCGGCTTCTGGTCGCCCGAGTTGTCAGCCCGATGGGAGTGTGAATCACCACAGGCAGCCCAGACGGGCTTTCGGTGAAGTTCATTTAAAAACTGTCCGGGTATATGTAATAGCTCGAAATAAATCTTGTTTACCTTTACATTATTGTCTATTAAGTTTTCTTGTTTAATTTCTGGTCAATTTCGCACCGTTCTTTTACACAAATCGCATGATAGCGTGGCCGCTTTAAGATTTGTAACGGACTAACCGCTGATAAAAGAATCGAAATATTTTCAAATAAAGCCTGCCTTCCTTGAGCTCAATGTTCCCCTACTTGTCATGGCTGGTTTAAAAGATATTTTATCGCTTTTTTTTGGTGGTCTTGGCGGATGGTACCTCCAAGTAAAAAGAGCGACACCGAGTAATCGCTTCGGGTTTCATTTTCAAGGAATAGGCTGTGAATCTGGTGTCAAACTACACGTACGATTTGCTCTCCGATACTGTCGGGCCGAAAAGTAGGGCCGACAAATCAGCATATCGTGTTAACCGGCTTTAGACCAAAAAACAACAACAACAACAAAACAAAGAAAGAAAGTGTTTCCGGCCAGGCTTGAACTGGCGACCTTCCACGTGTTAGGCGGACGTGATAACCACTACACTACGGAAACCACCATGAAGAAATAAACTGTGAAGTAATCAGCATTGTGCTAAACATTTCTCCATAGGAAAATTTACGATGTATTCATATCATACCTGCCTAGGACAAAAAGGTTTACTAACTACTGATAAAAGTGTTTACGGTCTTTCACGTCTCTTAAACAATTTCCTGGAACCGAAATGTCCACCCTGAAACCTCTTCAGTTCCTACATAAGTTGCAAGAAAAGTAATGAAGAGTGAAACTACAACTAGAACTCACATCTCTAAGGCAAACTAACCATAACTTAACTAAATAACAACAAGCACAACAACAACCTTATTAAAATGACCAGGTTTATTGACTAAACAACGGTTAAATGAAAATCACGCGATGGAACAGGCTTACCGTCATGTGCTACATGTTCGAAATACAGATTATGTAATATGCAAGAAATAACCGTAAAGTGCATGCATTACTGAAGATTTATCTGCTTTCATATCCCTTTGAAATCTCATCAGTTCTGTGGACCTGTAGGCAAACTAGGCAACAACAACAACTTTATTGAAATAACGGGGGTTTATTATATATAAGGGCCACAGATTTGTTAGCTCTGCTATTTATACCCTCAAGAGCAAAGACTGTATTTAGTTACCATGGAACAGGCTTACGGTTATATGCTAGATGTTCGAAATACAGATAATGTAACGTGCAGGAAATATCGTCACAGTTCACACTTAAAATTTATCCCCTTTCATATCTCTTTGGCCATGGAGTCTCATTTCTGTGGACCTGTAACTGCTGAAGCTTTACCAAGAAAGGTTAGAGTGGTAAGGACTTTTTTTTGAAACTTTGTTTTTCTTTTTCCAGAAGCAAGAAAGCCTTTATTCAGTTTAGAATTTGCAGGGCATTTTGTGATGGGTCTCCCATCATGAAAATGCCAATTCTTTTTAGTATAAATGTAAGTAATTGCCAGGTCATCGAAACATGTTCTGCAAAAATTATTTTTATTTGCTTGTATCACAACCATTTAAATCATTATGCATCAGTACATATTTTAGTTCCTGGTGAATTCGTTTTCGTACTTCCACACACTAGCATAGCATTACTTTGTCATGAAATTGGACTTCGTTCTGGCGGAGATCACTCTGATCAAATGCGCTGAATAAAAAACGGCACTCGCTACCTTTCCATCGAGCGTCACACACAATCGTATTGATTTTATTGCCAAATCACACAAAGTTCAGTTGCATTTGGCTGATTTGGCCGCTGCCATGACGTGAAATACGTTAGTAAAAGAAAATACTAATAAACTTTTGCTTTCTTCATCGTCTTGTTTCTTGCAATTACATTTATCAAACGTTCCTTCTACTTCAGTGTTCAAAATAAAATCAAAAAGAACAAAAGCAGTTCAAGAAAAAAAAGTTTCGACTCAGCCTCCCCGGCGGGGAATCGAACCCCGGTCTCCCGCGTGACAGGCGGGGATAGTCACCACTATACTACCGAGGATTTGGGTATTCGGAAAACTAGGTTCATCAAACCTTGGCCATGTTTTATCCCTGCATTTGATTGTTGAAAGACTGTGAAATATAAAGTGTAAAATTTGGCGGCGAGGTAAGGCCGCTGGGTTATCATATCGCTTGATCATACTAAACACGCAGGGGACGCTAAAAAAGGATTAGGAAACGTAGTTCCTGGTGCTTGTCCTGACGTGTTACATTAATTCAAGAATGTCTGATTTTTTCCCTTAAATGTGATGGGGGTGGGGAACGGACAGTGAGTCCAATCTCAGTTAAAACCTTTAATTTGAACTTGAAAGATTGAAAATCGGGTTACGCTGCCGGATTCATCTTAACGGCTATCTTCAGGAATGCCGTTGGTGAAGTAGGCCAATCGTGTCTGTTTCTATCAAAGAATAATAATAATAATAATGTTTAATACTTCTATGGCGCTTTTTACATTCACATTTGATCAAAAGTGCTTTACAAACTTCAAAAATCCTCTCTAATAATAAATTACATGATTTAAACGAAATTATCTAAAAACTAAATGACTAACTAAACTATTTACATTATATTGCATAGGACAGTTAAAGAAAATTGGAATATGCCATTCTAAATAAATGCGTTTTTAGCATTGTCTTGAAAGTAATTATATTATTCTGGTCTCTTATCCCTTTTGGCAGTGCATTCCAGAAGAGAAAGTATAATAAAACGTCTAAGGCTCAGTGTGAAAGAAACGGCTTTTTTTTTTGCTCCAGTTAGAACCAAAAAAAAAAAAAAACGAACATGTTTCCGGCCAGACTTGAACTGGCGACCTTCCGCGTGTGAGGCGGACGTGATAACCACTACACTACGGAAACTACCGAGAAGAAATGAGGATTATGCAATTGGTTTACGATGTGAATTGAACTTGCCACTCTAGGAGAATGACGTTTATTAATCACTGATAAAATTGCTAACGGTCTTTCCATCCTTTAACACCATTTCCTACAATCAAAATACTTAAGCCCGAACGCTTAGTTTTCAGGCCTAAGTATTAAACTTTATCGCCTAAGGGAAATGCATACAGTTACCGAAAACAACAGGTGCAGATGAAAAATCTTCTTGAAGAAATTCGAAAAAAACCTTATCAGTCGGGGGGAGGAGAACATCCATTCCCCACCCACCCCTTGTACGTCCAAGGGTTAAAGTTAAGGTTTTTCTTGTTCTCTTACGTTCATTACGCAAAAAAGAAAATTGCCTCCCCGGCGGGGAATCGAATCCCGGTCTCCCGCGTGACAGGCGGGGATACTCACCACTATACTACCGAGGATTTCGACAACTAGGAGATGAGGTTCATCAAACATTATCCATAAAAACAAAAAAGTCGTAGCTTTTGTTTACTCCCTGAATTTGATTGTACAAGATTGATGTTATGTGATTGGCCCGTCGTCTGATCATGAGTTAAACACTTAATGGACGTTTATAACAAAAGACATTAAAGAAAACACATCACCGTTCGAAAAGAGTAGGGTACATAATCACCTGTGTTGTGAGCTAACATTACCTTTACCGTCGTAAGACAGCTTATTCGTTAGCTCTCAACCAACTGAATTGAAGGATTGATTGGTTTGGAGAATGCTGTGAAATTTGGCCAGAGCATGAATAGTGCGTTTGTTCACACGCTACGTTTTGTCGGCTTCTGGTCGCCCGAGTTGTCAGCCCGATGGGAGTGTGAATCACCACAGGCAGCCCAGACGGGCTTTCGGTGAAGTTCATTTAAAAACTGTCCGGGTATATGTAATAGCTCGAAATAAATCTTGTTTACCTTTACATTATTGTCTATTAAGTTTTCTTGTTTAATTTCTGGTCAATTTCGCACCGTTCTTTTACACAAATCGCATGATAGCGTGGCCGCTTTAAGATTTGTAACGGACTAACCGCTGATAAAAGAATCGAAATATTTTCAAATAAAGCCTCCCTTCTTGAGCTCAATGTTCCCCTACTTGTCATGGCTGGTTTAAAAGATATTTTATCGCTTTTTTTTGGTGGTCTTGGCGGATGGTACCTCCAAGTAAAAAGAGCGACACCGAGTAATCGTTTCGGGTTTCATTTCAGTTCAAGGAATAGGCTGTGAATCTGGTGTCAAACTACACGTACGATTTGCTCTCCGATACTGTACTGGACCTGTAACTGCTGAAGCTTTACCAAGAAAGGTTAGAGTGGTAAGGACTTTTATTGAAACTTTGTTTTTCTTTTTCCAGAAGCAAGAAAGCCTTTATTCAGTTTAGAATTTGCAGGGCATTTTGTGATGGGTCTCCCATCATGAAAATGCCAATTCTTTTTAGTATAAATGTAAGTAATTGCCAGGTCATCGAAACATGTTCTGCAAAAATTATTTTTATTTGCTTGTATCACAACCATTTAAATCATTATGCATCAGTACATATTTTAGTTCCTGGTGAATTCGTTTTCGTACTTCCACACACTAGCATAGCATTACTTTGTCATGAAATTGGACTTCGTTCTGGCGGAGATCACTCTGATCAAATGCGCTGAATAAAAAACGGCACTCGCTACCTTTCCATCGAGCGTCACACACAATCGTATTGATTTTATTGCCAAATCACACAAAGTTCAGTTGCATTTGGCTGATTTGGCCGCTGCCATGACGTGAAATACGTTAGTAAAAGAAAATACTAATAAACTTTTGCTTTCTTCATCGTCTTGTTTCTTGCAATTACATTTATCAAACGTTCCTTCTACTTCAGTGTTCAAAATAAAATCAAAAAGAACAAAAGCAGTTCAAGAAAAAAAAGTTTCGACTCAGCCTCCCCGGCGGGGAATCGAACCCCGGTCTCCCGCGTGACAGGCGGGGATAGTCACCACTATACTACCGAGGATTTGGGTATTCGGAAAACTAGGTTCATCAAACCTTGGCCATGTTTTATCCCTGCATTTGATTGTTGAAAGACTGTGAAATATAAAGTGTAAAATTTGGCGGCGAGGTAAGGCCGCTGGGTTATCATATCGCTTGATCATACTAAACACGCAGGGGACGCTAAAAAAGGATTAGGAAACGTAGTTCCTGGTGCTTGTCCTGACGTGTTACATTAATTCAAGAATGTCTGATTTTTTCCCTTAAATGTGATGGGGGTGGGGAACGGACAGTGAGTCCAATCTCAGTTAAAACCTTTAATTTGAACTTGAAAGATTGAAAATCGGGTTACGCTGCCGGATTCATCTTAACGGCTATCTTCAGGAATGCCGTTGGTGAAGTAGGCCAATCGTGTCTGTTTCTATCAAAGAATAATAATAATAATAATGTTTAATACTTCTATGGCGCTTTTTACATTCACATTTGATCAAAAGTGCTTTACAAACTTCAAAAATCCTCTCTAATAATAAATTACATGATTTAAACGAAATTATCTAAAAACTAAATGACTAACTAAACTATTTACATTATATTGCATAGGACAGTTAAAGAAAATTGGAATATGCCATTCTAAATAAATGCGTTTTTAGCATTGTCTTGAAAGTAATTATATTATTCTGGTCTCTTATCCCTTTTGGCAGTGCATTCCAGAAGAGAAAGTATAATAAAACGTCTAAGGCTCAGTGTGAAAGAAACGGCTTTTTTTTTTGCTCCAGTTAGAACCAAAAAAAAAAAAAAACGAACATGTTTCCGGCCAGACTTGAACTGGCGACCTTCCGCGTGTGAGGCGGACGTGATAACCACTACACTACGGAAACTACCGAGAAGAAATGAGGATTATGCAATTGGTTTACGATGTGAATTGAACTTGCCACTCTAGGAGAATGACGTTTATTAATCACTGATAAAATTGCTAACGGTCTTTCCATCCTTTAACACCATTTCCTACAATCAAAATACTTAAGCCCGAACGCTTAGTTTTCAGGCCTAAGTATTAAACTTTATCGCCTAAGGGAAATGCATACAGTTACCGAAAACAACAGGTGCAGATGAAAAATCTTCTTGAAGAAATTCGAAAAAAACCTTATCAGTCGGGGGGAGGAGAACATCCATTCCCCACCCACCCCTTGTACGTCCAAGGGTTAAAGTTAAGGTTTTTCTTGTTCTCTTACGTTCATTACGCAAAAAAGAAAATTGCCTCCCCGGCGGGGAATCGAATCCCGGTCTCCCGCGTGACAGGCGGGGATACTCACCACTATACTACCGAGGATTTCGACAACTAGGAGATGAGGTTCATCAAACATTATCCATAAAAACAAAAAAGTCGTAGCTTTTGTTTACTCCCTGAATTTGATTGTACAAGATTGATGTTATGTGATTGGCCCGTCGTCTGATCATGAGTTAAACACTTAATGGACGTTTATAACAAAAGACATTAAAGAAAACACATCACCGTTCGAAAAGAGTAGGGTACATAATCACCTGTGTTGTGAGCTAACATTACCTTTACCGTCGTAAGACAGCTTATTCGTTAGCTCTCAACCAACTGAATTGAAGGATTGATTGGTTTGGAGAATGCTGTGAAATTTGGCCAGAGCATGAATAGTGCGTTTGTTCACACGCTACGTTTTGTCGGCTTCTGGTCGCCCGAGTTGTCAGCCCGATGGGAGTGTGAATCACCACAGGCAGCCCAGACGGGCTTTCGGTGAAGTTCATTTAAAAACTGTCCGGGTATATGTAATAGCTCGAAATAAATCTTGTTTACCTTTACATTATTGTCTATTAAGTTTTCTTGTTTAATTTCTGGTCAATTTCGCACCGTTCTTTTACACAAATCGCATGATAGCGTGGCCGCTTTAAGATTTGTAACGGACTAACCGCTGATAAAAGAATCGAAATATTTTCAAATAAAGCCTGCCTTCCTTGAGCTCAATGTTCCCCTACTTGTCATGGCTGGTTTAAAAGATATTTTATCGCTTTTTTTTGGTGGTCTTGGCGGATGGTACCTCCAAGTAAAAAGAGCGACACCGAGTAATCGCTTCGGGTTTCATTTTCAAGGAATAGGCTGTGAATCTGGTGTCAAACTACACGTACGATTTGCTCTCCGATACTGTCGGGCCGAAAAGTAGGGCCGACAAATCAGCATATCGTGTTAACCGGCTTTAGACCAAAAAACAACAACAACAACAAAACAAAGAAAGAAAGTGTTTCCGGCCAGGCTTGAACTGGCGACCTTCCACGTGTTAGGCGGACGTGATAACCACTACACTACGGAAACCACCATGAAGAAATAAACTGTGAAGTAATCAGCATTGTGCTAAACATTTCTCCATAGGAAAATTTACGATGTATTCATATCATACCTGCCTAGGACAAAAAGGTTTACTAACTACTGATAAAAGTGTTTACGGTCTTTCACGTCTCTTAAACAATTTCCTGGAACCGAAATGTCCACCCTGAAACCTCTTCAGTTCCTACATAAGTTGCAAGAAAAGTAATGAAGAGTGAAACTACAACTAGAACTCACATCTCTAAGGCAAACTAACCATAACTTAACTAAATAACAACAAGCACAACAACAACCTTATTAAAATGACCAGGTTTATTGACTAAACAACGGTTAAATGAAAATCACGCGATGGAACAGGCTTACCGTCATGTGCTACATGTTCGAAATACAGATTATGTAATATGCAAGAAATAACCGTAAAGTGCATGCATTACTGAAGATTTATCTGCTTTCATATCCCTTTGAAATCTCATCAGTTCTGTGGACCTGTAGGCAAACTAGGCAACAACAACAACTTTATTGAAATAACGGGGGTTTATTATATATAAGGGCCACAGATTTGTTAGCTCTGCTATTTATACCCTCAAGAGCAAAGACTGTATTTAGTTACCATGGAACAGGCTTACGGTTATATGCTAGATGTTCGAAATACAGATAATGTAACGTGCAGGAAATATCGTCACAGTTCACACTTAAAATTTATCCCCTTTCATATCTCTTTGGCCATGGAGTCTCATTTCTGTGGACCTGTAACTGCTGAAGCTTTACCAAGAAAGGTTAGAGTGGTAAGGACTTTTTTTTGAAACTTTGTTTTTCTTTTTCCAGAAGCAAGAAAGCCTTTATTCAGTTTAGAATTTGCAGGGCATTTTGTGATGGGTCTCCCATCATGAAAATGCCAATTCTTTTTAGTATAAATGTAAGTAATTGCCAGGTCATCGAAACATGTTCTGCAAAAATTATTTTTATTTGCTTGTATCACAACCATTTAAATCATTATGCATCAGTACATATTTTAGTTCCTGGTGAATTCGTTTTCGTACTTCCACACACTAGCATAGCATTACTTTGTCATGAAATTGGACTTCGTTCTGGCGGAGATCACTCTGATCAAATGCGCTGAATAAAAAACGGCACTCGCTACCTTTCCATCGAGCGTCACACACAATCGTATTGATTTTATTGCCAAATCACACAAAGTTCAGTTGCATTTGGCTGATTTGGCCGCTGCCATGACGTGAAATACGTTAGTAAAAGAAAATACTAATAAACTTTTGCTTTCTTCATCGTCTTGTTTCTTGCAATTACATTTATCAAACGTTCCTTCTACTTCAGTGTTCAAAATAAAATCAAAAAGAACAAAAGCAGTTCAAGAAAAAAAAGTTTCGACTCAGCCTCCCCGGCGGGGAATCGAACCCCGGTCTCCCGCGTGACAGGCGGGGATAGTCACCACTATACTACCGAGGATTTGGGTATTCGGAAAACTAGGTTCATCAAACCTTGGCCATGTTTTATCCCTGCATTTGATTGTTGAAAGACTGTGAAATATAAAGTGTAAAATTTGGCGGCGAGGTAAGGCCGCTGGGTTATCATATCGCTTGATCATACTAAACACGCAGGGGACGCTAAAAAAGGATTAGGAAACGTAGTTCCTGGTGCTTGTCCTGACGTGTTACATTAATTCAAGAATGTCTGATTTTTTCCCTTAAATGTGATGGGGGTGGGGAACGGACAGTGAGTCCAATCTCAGTTAAAACCTTTAATTTGAACTTGAAAGATTGAAAATCGGGTTACGCTGCCGGATTCATCTTAACGGCTATCTTCAGGAATGCCGTTGGTGAAGTAGGCCAATCGTGTCTGTTTCTATCAAAGAATAATAATAATAATAATGTTTAATACTTCTATGGCGCTTTTTACATTCACATTTGATCAAAAGTGCTTTACAAACTTCAAAAATCCTCTCTAATAATAAATTACATGATTTAAACGAAATTATCTAAAAACTAAATGACTAACTAAACTATTTACATTATATTGCATAGGACAGTTAAAGAAAATTGGAATATGCCATTCTAAATAAATGCGTTTTTAGCATTGTCTTGAAAGTAATTATATTATTCTGGTCTCTTATCCCTTTTGGCAGTGCATTCCAGAAGAGAAAGTATAATAAAACGTCTAAGGCTCAGTGTGAAAGAAACGGCTTTTTTTTTTGCTCCAGTTAGAACCAAAAAAAAAAAAAACGAACATGTTTCCGGCCAAAATTGAACTGGCGACCTTCCGCGTGTGAGGCGGACGTGATAACCACTACACTACGGAAACTACCGAGAAGAAATGAGGATTATGCAATTGGTTTACGATGTGAATTGAACTTGCCACTCTAGGAGAATGACGTTTATTAATCACTGATAAAATTGCTAACGGTCTTTCCATCCTTTAACACCATTTCCTACAATCAAAATACTTAAGCCCGAACGCTTAGTTTTCAGGCCTAAGTATTAAACTTTATCGCCTAAGGGAAATGCATACAGTTACCGAAAACAACAGGTGCAGATGAAAAATCTTCTTGAAGAAATTCGAAAAAAACCTTATCAGTCGGGGGGAGGAGAACATCCATTCCCCACCCACCCCTTGTACGTCCAAGGGTTAAAGTTAAGGTTTTTCTTGTTCTCTTACGTTCATTACGCAAAAAAGAAAATTGCCTCCCCCCCGGCGGGGAATCGAATCCCGGTCTTCCGCGTGACAGGCGGGGATACTCACCACTATACTACCGAGGATTTCGACAGCTAGGAGATGAGGTTCATCAAAAAAACAAAAGACAAACAAACAAACAAACAAAAAAGTCGTAGCTTTTGTTTACTCCCTGAATTTGATTGTACAAGATTGATGTTATGTGATTGGCCCGTCGTCTGATCAAGAGTTAAACACTTAATGGACGTTTATAACAAAAGACATTAAAGAAAACACATCACCGTTCGAAAAGAGTAGGGTACATGATCACCTGTGTTGTGAGCTAAAATTACCTTTACCGTCGTAAGACAGCTTATTCGTTAGCTCTCAACCAACTGAATTGAAGGATTGATTGGTTTGGAGAATGCTGTGAAATTTGGCCAGAGCATGAATAGTGCGTTTGTTCACACGCTACGTTTTGTCGGCTTCTGGTCGCCCGAGTTGTCAGCCCGATGGGAGTGTGAATCACCACAGGCAGCCCAGACGGGCTTTCGGTGAAGTTCATTTAAAAACTGTCCGGGTATATGTAATAGCTCGAAATAAATCTTGTTTACCTTTACATTATTGTCTATTAAGTTTTCTTGTTTAATTTCTGGTCAATTTCGCACCGTTCTTTTACACAAATCGCATGATAGCGTGGCCGCTTTAAGATTTGTAACGGACTAACCGCTGATAAAAGAATCGAAATATTTTCAAATAAAGCCTGCCTTCCTTGAGCTCAATGTTCCCCTACTTGTCATGGCTGGTTTAAAAGATATTTTATCGCTTTTTTTTGGTGGTCTTGGCGGATGGTACCTCCAAGTAAAAAGAGCGACACCGAGTAATCGCTTCGGGTTTCATTTTCAAGGAATAGGCTGTGAATCTGGTGTCAAACTACACGTACGATTTGCTCTCCGATACTGTCGGGCCGAAAAGTAGGGCCGACAAATCAGCATATCGTGTTAACCGGCTTTAGACCAAAAAACAACAACAACAACAAAACAAAGAAAGAAAGTGTTTCCGGCCAGGCTTGAACTGGCGACCTTCCACGTGTTAGGCGGACGTGATAACCACTACACTACGGAAACCACCATGAAGAAATAAACTGTGAAGTAATCAGCATTGTGCTAAACATTTCTCCATAGGAAAATTTACGATGTATTCATATCATACCTGCCTAGGACAAAAAGGTTTACTAACTACTGATAAAAGTGTTTACGGTCTTTCACGTCTCTTAAACAATTTCCTGGAACCGAAATGTCCACCCTGAAACCTCTTCAGTTCCTACATAAGTTGCAAGAAAAGTAATGAAGAGTGAAACTAGAACTAGAACTCACATCTCTAAGGCAAACTAACCATAACTTAACTAAATAACAACAAGCACAACAACAACCTTATTAAAATGACCAGGTTTATTGACTAAACAAAGTTAAATGAAAATCACGCGATGGAACAGGCTTACCGTCATGTGCTACATGTTCGAAATACAGATTATGTAATATGCAAGAAATAACCGTAAAGTGCATGCATTACTGAAGATTTATCTGCTTTCATATCCCTTTGAAATCTCATCAGTTCTGTGGACCTGTAGGCAAACTAGGCAACAACAACAACTTTATTGAAATAACGGGGGTTTATTATATATATAAGGGCCACAGATTTGTTAGCTCTGCTATTTATACCCTCAAGAGCAAAGACTGTATTTAGTTACCATGGAACAGGCTTACGGTTATATGCTAGATGTTCGAAATACAGATAATGTAACGTGCAGGAAATATCGTCACAGTTCACACTTAAAATTTATCCCCTTTCATATCTCTTTGGCCATGGAGTCTCACTTCTGTGGACCTGTAACAGCTGAAGCTTTACCAAGAAAGGTTAGAGTGGTAAGGACTTTTTTTTGAAACTTTTTTTTTCTTTTTCCAGAAGCAAGAAAGCCTTTATTCAGTTTAGAATTTGCAGGGCATTTTGTGATGGGTCTCCCATCATGAAAATGCCAATTCTTTTTAGTATAAATGTAAGTAATTGCCAGGTCATCGAAACATGTTCTGCAAAAATTATTTTTATTTGCTTGTATCACAACCATTTAAATCATTATGCATCAGTACATATTTTAGTTCCTGGTGAATTCGTTTTCGTACTTCCACACACTAGCATAGCATTACTTTGTCATGTAATTGGACTTCGTTCTGGTAGAGATCACTCTGATCAAATGCGCTGAATAAAAAACGGCACTCGCTACCTTTCCATCGAGCGTCACAATCGTATTGATTTTATTGCCAAATCACACAAAGTTCAGTTGCATTTGGCTGATTTGGCCGCTGCCATGACGTGAAATACGTTAGTAAAAGAACATACTAATAAACTTTTGCTTTCTTCATCGTCTTGTTTCTTGCAATTACATTTATCAAACGTTCCTTCTACTTCAGTGTTCAAAATAAAATCACACTGTAAAAATTGACTAGTTAAATTAACCAATTAAAATAGTTGTGAAATGCATCTGAGACAACTACCTTTTTTTAGTCACTTTGACCGGTTCTAAATAGTTAAAATAACCAGGTTCTTTGGTTTGAAATAACCAATTATCACCAGTTATAATAACCACTGACAAGGTTATTTTGGCTTTTCTGTTTAGTCGTTCTGTCTCTGACATTTTTGTTATTTTAACTATCAGAATTAGTTGTTGTAACCCGTTTATTTTTAGTTGCAATAACCAATATCTTTAGTGAAAGTAACTCAATTCATTCGGTTATTGACCATTCAAATTGGTTAAATCTGCTATTTATAAAAGTACCTGGGATGCATCTGAGACAACCCATTTTTTTTAGTTACTTTTTGTTATTTTAACTAAAAATATTGGGTTAACCAAAACTGTTATTTTAACCTTTATATGATCAGTTGACTTGACCATTTCAGCAAGTTAAAATGACCCTTTAAAATAGATCAAGATGACAAACAGTTTTGGTTAAATGCACATCTTTATTAAGCGTTCTCGAAAACGTATAACTGGCCGTTGCTGGTGGTTGTAACTGGAAATGTTCTTTTATAGTCTTCTTCTGAAGAAGAAGAATGTGCGCCATGTCAGTAGCAGCCATGCAAGATACGTTTTTCCATTTCTGAAAACAATGATTGAAATGAAATTATTACTGAGAAATATAATAGTGATTCATGATAAATAGTTATTCTGCAAAACTAAAGCTTTCTTTGGAATTAGCCAATCTGCGTTGCATTACAAGGTACTTGTGAATAATATAACTGAATTATTATATTCTGACCAAGTTATGGACGTTAGCCTCCTGGAACAGTTGTCCAAGGCTAAACTTTCCTGACTGAACCATTAAACTGGGTTAAAGTAGGATCTCGCTCCATGAAGGTCTTGATAGGCAGAGGCAAACTAGAATGACGAATGAGACTTAGCATTGCTTTTACTCCGTGGATAAGGTTGGACCTCGCAAAGTATTGTTTGTTCAATAAATTTTACGGAAACACTTATGTCTTTATATTTATCCTTCACCCTACATTTGACACATCTTCCAAATGCACCCTTTCCTAAAATCATGTCACTTTCAACCTCTAGCAAGCTTTTGGTCACATAATCTTGCTTCTTGGAATATCTGTATATCTATTCCTTAAAATTACTGCTGCGTGGCAGAAGAAACAAGTTCATTGTAGCCTGTTCCAGGCGTTCAGATAGTGGAGCGCGAGCGAAAAATATAGCGAGCGAAAGAGCGGGAAAAAACGAGGGGAGACTGGGGAAGAGGACGAGGGAACGCCTGTGAAATTAATTTTAAAAAGCCCATGCCGCCCACTTTAGACCGCCGACAGCGGCAGAGAAACATGAACCCAGGGTCAGGTCAAAGTAAACAAGAAAGATATGTAATTATACTCACCGAAATAGGTTTCACCCGAGTTTGAACTGGAAGCGTTGGGAATGAACATTGCAAAATTTTCTGCGATACGGAAACGCAAATGTCATCTCCGCTACTGGACCAATAAAGGTAACGAGAATCACAGACGACTTTATATACACATCGGTTTATCAAATTGATGAAGTGAAATTAAAGCTTTTCACTCTGTGACGGAATGAACTTCGTCGTCTTCATCGATTGCAATGGGTACGATATGCTTGTTGTTGTTCTTTTCTCCATTCCTTAGACAGCAGGCTTTCAGGTCTTTCATAAACAATCTAGCCGATCCATTTTTCCTGCTCCTTCTTCGTCTTCTTCTTCTTCGTCTACTCCGATAGCCAGCGCTCTAATTCGGATGCTTTGAAGCTGTTCTACTTGGTCTTTCATGATTGCGACAAGCGGAGTGACCACAATTATCTTAGAAACAGCGCCTCTTTGCAATGCGTTGATTAACCTTGAAAAAAGTTGAAAGATCAAGCTATTTCCAAATCCTGTTGGAAGAATGGCAATGAGACCTCTTCCCAGAAACACGTTTTGAAGACAATCTTTTTATTCCATTTGCAAAGTATCCACATTTGGGAAATCGTCAAGCGCTTGCCGTGCAGTTATTCAACCGTGCGTGACTCGATGGAGGATGACCTTCGCACGGGCACGCCATATCGCATTTCTTGTCTGCGTTGTTTTGTTGTTTAGTCATTGGTTCTGGTTTTGCATTCCGTGGTTCTCATGTGCGCCCAGGTAGGCTTGATGCTTTTGGGACACGTGCATGAGTCGTACGGCCACTGCACTGGACTTTTGAATTTAAAATTAGTGCGTGAGTGGTTCGGCCACCGCACCAGAGTTTTTGAAATGGAAGAATATGTGCGTGAGTGGTACGGCCACCGCACCAGAGTTTTGAAAATGGAAGAATATGTGCGTGAGTGGTACGGCCACCGCACAAGAGTTTTGAAAATGGAAGAATATGTGCGTGAGTGGTACGGACACCGCACAAGAGTTTGAAAATGGAAGAATATGTGCGTGAGTGGTACGGCCACCGCACCAGAGTTTGAAAATGGAAGAATATGTGCGTGAGTGGTACGGCCACCGCACCAGAGTTTGAAAATGGAAGAATATGTGCGTGAGTGGTACAGCCACCGCACCAGAGTTTGAAAATGGAAGAATATGTGCGTGCGTGGTACGGCCACCGCACCAGAGTTTTCAAAATGGAAGAATATATGCGTGAGCGGCACGGCCACCTCACAAGGGTTTTTGTAACTCTCACGATATGTCCGTGAGTAAAGTTTTTCGCTAGGTTCTTTCAAAATGTCTGATATGTGCATTAGTCGGTATTGTTTACCGCTACTAAATGTTGTTACTGCCGAATTATATGCTTGCTAATGGGTTACACAGCGTCCTCATGTAATTTTAATTTCACCTGCCATTTGTTGCTCGCCAACATGTCTGTTTTGTGCGATCGCTGTGTTACTTTGCTGTATTTATACTAGATGGGCTTTAGTTTTGGGTTGAGCTCGGTTCGGCGCTGTTCGATAGCGTCGCTGCGGGACAATTCTAATGTGATTTGGCTTACGACGCGGCTGTGACACTACTTTCGATAGAATCTGGTTATACGTGATAGTTACTAATTTTCGACTATGGCGCTTTTCTATTACCGCTCAAATTTTCAGGAATTTAACTCTCTTGTTTTTGGATTTCAATTACAGAGTTTCTTTAGGCGTTAGAGAACTTGTCGGAAAGTTCTTTCTTTGTTTTCTGGTTGTGACTTTTGTCATTTGCATGCTAATTTAATGTTTTCTCGCCTCAACGTTTAGTTTCGCGGCGTTTAATTAAGGGTTGTTTTGGATTTGTTTTGTGAGTGAACGTTTTTTCTTTTTCGCCCCAGCGGTGTTTTCTTAACTTCTTGCACCTCGAATTAGTGGCGTTTTGCGTACTTCAACAGCTTGGGGCTGTGCTAAGTATATTTTTGTGCACCTTTAACTGGTGTTTATCTATGGTGACCAGGCGTTTTTCTTCCTTTAAAGGGTCAGGCTAATTTGAGCGTTCAAGCGCTTGAGGAAAGGCTTAAGAAATTGGAAGGCAAAAGTGAGACCGATTCCGTGGGTTTGGCCTTACAGGCTCTGCACAGGACTCTTGATAAGACGCGTTTTGATCCAGAGGATGCTGTATTGGATCTGGGGTCCTTCGTAAAGGTGGCGAAGATCAGCAATCACGCCAAAGCGCGGGAATATGAGTGTGTTCTGGATGAGGTGCAAAAACACGCCAGGTCCTTGCATCAGAAGTCTCTGCGAGATTTGCTGGTCGCACTTGTTGGTGACCCGATAAAGAGCAAGGTTCCCGAGAAGACCAATAAGCTCCTGAAGCATGTTACCCCGGGGGGTAAGCCAGCGGCTTCTCCAAGTTGGAGGCCTTATAGCAATCAGTTCAGCTATCAAGGGGGTTCCCGTGACAACCGTCACCGTAATTAAGTTTCCCAGCAGGCCGTTCGGTTACGTTTGCCAGTCGACGTATGCGTTTTCCCCCGTGTTATTTTTGCGGGTCAACTCAACATTTCATTAAAGATTGCACTGAATTTCAGAAAAGGAAGTCTGCTAGGGCGCGACAGCGTAAGTGTTGCGCGCAATGTTTTCGCGCTGCAGCAAAGCTGTTGTATTTTTTGTGCTTTTCGGATGAATAAAGCTATTTTTGTGTTATTATTGTTTTGTTTTCTACCTCTCTTTCGGTTTCTCGTTTTCTTTGGTACCAGTTTAGGTTGAATGTGGCTTGAAACAGGGGTAAAACTCTCCTCCCGGTTTATCTGGGTCAGGCTGTCATTCCTCCTTTTCTGGTGGCCATAGTATCCGTGGTTTTTTCTTTTCTTTCTTTACCTTTCGGTGGGTTTCATTTCCCTCCTTTTTTATGTTTTCTTTTGTAGAGGAAGCGAATGGTGCTTCCTCCTAGTTCCCCATGCATTTTTGATCCGACGCCATGCGTCCAAGTTTCGCACACAAGGGTCTCCCGCTGGGTAACCATGGATATGTGGCCACTTGATGGAGGAATGACAGCTCCCCGTTTTGACCGCGTTTTCGTTCAGGATATATGCGCTGGGAAGTTTCTTCCCGATATTGAAAATTCCCTTTTCGTGATCCGGACGTGTTCATCGCTGGCCAGCTTCATCAGCCTCCCGAGATCTGGGAGCAAGTCGCCGCCTCTGGCTCGTACGACAGAGCCGATGAGGTTTTGGATTGGTTAAAGCATAAAGTTTTCCTCGCGAAATTTTTTAAACCTTTCAAGGGCAATTTTAAAGGCGTTGCTTATGACTCGGATATTCCGCCAGCCGTGGAATTTGGAAACAATAAGTCCTGTGATGGTTTTCATGACTTTATTGACAAAACTATACTCGAAAGAGTTTGTAACGGCGCAATTTCTGTTTGGGGGCGGGTTGTTACAGTAAAACCTCCACAATTAGTTCTTCCTTTGACCGTTGAACCGACAAAGCCCCGTCTCTGTCACGACAACCGTCTTCCTCAACCTGTGGATTATGGATCGTCCTTTTAAGTTGGACAACTTGTCACATTTGCCCAGATATCTGGAGAAAGGCTCTTTCCAGACCGCCTTAGATGACAAATCCGGCTATGACCACATTCTCCTTGATGAGCCTAGCCACCTTCTTCGGGCTTCAATGGAAAGTATGGTATTTTTGTTTCTAATACCATTCCTTTTGGATGGAAGATTTCGGCTTATATCTACCATTCCACTGGTTTGTTAGTTTCGCATTATTTGCGCTCCATCGGTGTGCCTTGTTCCTTATACATTGACGATAGACATAAGGGCGAGTTGCAGGTTAGCAATTTTCACGCCGTGAAACAGCCGTTGCTCAACCCCCCCCCCCCCCCTCGGCTTCTGAATTTCGTCTCAACGCTGCAAAAGCTGCTGTATTCCTTGCTGTTTATACCCTAACATGTTTGGGTTATACTCTTGGTCTTAAAAGTGTGTTTTTCATCCGCAAAAAGCTCAAATATCTCGGTTTTATCTCTGACTCAGATCTACAGGCCTTTTATTTACCTGTTGACAAGCAGAGGAAATTTCTTGAGTTGGTTAACTCGATCCTTCCAGGTAACACTGTCTCTGTCCACACCCTTCAACGTCTCGCAGGAAAATGAATCTCGTTTCGTCTTGCGGTACAGGATTCACGCCTCTTTACAAATCAACCTTGCTATTGGTAGGGGTTTGAAAACTTCCAAACTCATTCATATCACCCCACCGTTGAGAGCTGAGATTCAGCACTGGGCTGATCCGTCGGTTGTTGCCAGGGTTCGAAACTGGCGTAGTGAACGACACTATCAGTTTGTTATTTACTCTGATGCATCCTTGTTCGCGTGGGGAGGTCTTTCCCAAGGAGAGCCGCGTTAGCATTTCCGATTATTGGCCGGCGTCTCTCGTTGATTTGGATATCAATGTTAAGGAAACTAAGGCCCTTTCTAATACTCTTTTTTCCTTTGGAGATAAGCTTCGAGACGCGCGAGTGGATGCGTATATCGACAACCAAGCCCTCGTTCGAGCATGGCAGTCCCAGGCAGCCCGGTCTAGTTCTTTCTCTGACGCGTTAAAGGAGCTATCTAACCGTAAGGGGAAGACTACGGTACACAAATCCGCTTGCCAATTTTTCGGGCGAAAAGGGTCGTTCTCGTGCCTTTGCCCCACGCGCCTCGCCTACGAGACGGTGGACTCTCTGATAGGGAAGCTACGGGCTTTGTTTAACGAGTCAGGAAGGAGAGGAGAGTGGGACCCCAGGCTTCTCACCGGTAACCCAGCCACCGAAATTTCTTTGAAGCAATACTTAAAGGGACTATTCTCAGTACCGAAAATAAAACAGGAATATTTCCATAACAATAGATATCCCACAATTCTTAGCGTTGTATATATTACCACCTTTCTTTGTATTGTGTGCATTTGTCTAACAACATCTCAGAGTGAAGACAGCGACCCACCCTCCCCAGCCCGCAGCCATGACGCGTTGCACTACCTTCAATGCATGTGAGTATACCGCTGTCCACTCCTGTGGACAGGGTCCATTTTCACTCTTCCATATCTCATTGTATATTCATGTGTATTGTAGGTAGTGAGAATATGTTACTATCTGAACGCCTGGAACAGGCTAAGTTCATTGTTGTTATCTTCCTTTGTCTTCTACCATTTGCCGAAATATCCATACGCAGTTTCCTTGGCCGTCTTTATAAAACGTCTAAGCCTCAGTGTGAAAGAAACGGCTGTTTTTTTTTGCTCCAGTTAGAACAAAAAAAAAAACGAACATGTTTCCGGCCAGACTTGAACTGGCGACCTTCCGCGTGTGAGGCGGACGTGATAACCACTACACTACGGAAACTACCACGAAGAAATGAGGATTATGCAATTGATTTACAATGTGAATTGAACTTGCCACTCTAGGACAATGACGTTTATTAATCACTGATAAAATTGCTAACGGTCTTTCCATCCTTTAACACCATTTCCTACAATCAAAATACTTAAGCCCGAACGCTTAGTTTTCAGGCTTAAGTATTAAAACTTATCGCCTAAGGGAAATGCATACAGTTACCGAAAACAACAGGTGCAGATGAAAAATCGTCTTGGAGAAATTCGAAAAAAACCTTATCGGTCGGGGGGAGGAGCACATCCATTTCCCACCCACCCCTTGTACGTCCAAGGGTTAAAGTTAAGGTTTTCCTTGTTCTCTTACGTTCATTACGCAAAAAAGAAAATTGCCTCCCCGGCGGGGAATCGAATCCCGGTCTCCCGCGTGACAGGCGGGGATACTCACCACTATACTACCGAGGATTTCGACAGCTAGGAGATGAGGTTCATCAAAAAAAAAGCAAAATCAAAAAAGTCGTAGCTTTTGTTTACTCCCTGAATTTGATTGCACAAGATTGATGTTATGTGATTGGGCCGTCGTCTGATCATGAGTTAAACACTTAGTGGACATTTGTAACAAAAGACATCAGTTAAAGAAAACACATCACCGTTCGAAAAGAGTAGGGTACGTAATCACCGGTGTTGTGAGCTAACATTACCTTTACCGTCGTACTGAAGACAGCTTATTCGTTAGCTCTCAACCAACTGAATTGAAGGATTGATTGGTTTGGAGAATGCTGTGAAATTTGGCCAGAGCATGAATAGTGCGTTTGTTTACACGTTACGTTTGGTCGGCTTCTGGTCGCTCGAGTTGTCAGCCCGATGGGAGTGTGAATCACCACAGGCAGCCCAGACGGGCTTTCGGTGAAGTTCATTTAAAAACTGTCTGGGTATATGTAATAGCTCGAAATAAATCTTGTTTACCTTTACATTATTGTCTATTAAGTTTTCTTGTTTAATTTCTGGTCAATTTTGCACCGTTCTTTTACACAAATCGCATGATAGCGTGGCCACTTTAAGATTTGTAACGGACTAACCGCTGATACTGAAAGAATCGAAATATTTTAAAATAAAGCCTGCCTTCCTTGAGCTCAATGTTCCCCTACTTGTCCTGGCTGGTTTTAAAGATATTTTATCGCTTTCTTTTGGTGGTCTTGGCGGATGGTACCTCCAAGTAAAAAAAGCGACACTGAGTAATCGCTTCGGGTTTCATTTTCAGGAATAGGCTGTGAATCTGGTGTCAAACTACACGTATGATTTGCTCTCCGATACTGTCGGGCCGAAAAGTAGGGCCGACAAATCATATCGTGTTAACCGACTTTAGACCAAAAAAAACAACAACAACAAAACAAAGAAAGAAAGTGTTTCCGGCCAGGCTTGAACTGGCGACCTTCCGCGTGTTAGGCGGACGTGATAACCACTACACTACGGAAACCACCATGAAGAAATATAGTGAAGTAATCAGCATTGTGCTAACCATTTCTTCATAGGAAAATTTACGATGTATTCATATCATACCTGCCTAGGACAAAAAGGTTTACTAACTACTGATAAAAGTGTTTACGGCCTTTCACGTTTCTTAAACAATTTCCTGGAACCGAAATGTCCACCCTGAAACCTCTTCAGTTCCTACATAAGTTGCAAGAAAAGTAATGAAGAGTGAAACTAGAACTAGAACTCACATCTCTAAGGCAAACTAACCATAACTTAACTAAATAACAACAAGCACGACAACAACCTTATTAAAATGACCAGGTTTATTGACTAAACAACGGTTAAATGAAAATCACGCGATGGAACAGGCTCACCGTCATGTGCTACATGTTCGAAATACAGATTATGTAATATGCACGAAATAACCGTAAAGTGCCTTACTGAAGATTTATCTGCTTTCATATCCCTTTGAAATCTCATCAGTTCTGTGGACCTGTAGGCAAACTAGGCAACAACAACAACTTTATTGAAATAACGGGGGTTTATTATATATAAGGGCCACAGATTTGTTAGCTCTGCTATTTATACCCTCAAGAGCAAAGACTGTATTTAGTTACCATGGAACAGGCTTACGGTTATATGCTAGATGTTCGAAATACAGATAATGTAACATGCAGGAAATATCGTCACAGTTCACACTTAAAATTTATCCCCTTTCATATCTCTTTGGCCATGGAGTCTCATTTCTGTGGACCTGTAACTGCTGAAGCTTTACCAAGAAAGGTTAGAGTGGTAAGGACTTTTTTTTGAAACTTTGTTTTTCTTTTTCCAGAAGCAAGAAAGCCTTTATTCAGTTTAGAATTTGCAGGGCATTTTGTGATGGGTCTCCCATCATGAAAATGCCAATTCTTTTTAGTATAAATGTAAGTAATTGCCAGGTCATCGAAACACGCCGGGCCAGGAGAGGGCACGAAGCTGCATGCTCGGAAAAACTTTTGCGTCTTTTATCCGATAGGGCTCAAACTTTGCACAATGATAGAAATTTTAATTCCAAACAATCGTATCGTTTTTGTTTTTTGATTTTAACGGTTTTTGGCGGGAAAATGACGCCACAGTGCTAAAGGCAAATTTTCGTTTCCCTGTTATGGCACAAAAAGTACATGATTCTGAAAGAACTCATTGAGATAAAGTGAAATGCGAAGAAATTATTGAAAAAGCTCGATCCGTCTTGAAGATATAAAGTTCGGAAGTTTGAATTTTCCGCCATTTTGTTACTATTTTTAGAACATTTATAAAATTCAGATCTTTATATCTTCAAGACGGATTGAGGTTTTTCAATGATTTTTTCGCATTTCACTTTATCCCGACAAGTTCTTTCAGAATCATATACTTTTTGTGCCATAAGAGACAATTGAAAATTTGCCTTTAGCACTGTGACGTCATTTCCCCGCCAAAAACCGTTAAAATGCAAAAACAAAAACGATACGATTGTTTGGAATAAAAAGTTCTATCATTGTGCAAAGTTTGAGCTCTATCGGATAAAAGACGCAAAAGTTTTTCCGAGCGTGCAGCTTCGTGCCCTCTGCTGGCCCGGCGTGAAACATGTTCTGCAAAAATTATTTTTATTTGCTTGTATCACAACCATTTAAATCATTATGCATCAGTACATATTTTAGTTCCTGGTGAATTCGTTTTCGTACTTCCACGCACTAGCATAGCATTACTTTGTCATGAAATTGGACTTCGTTCTGGCAGAGATCACTCTGATCAAATGCGCTGAATAAAAAACGGCAGTCGCCACCTTTCCATCGAGCGTCACAATCGTATTGATTTTATTGCCAAATCACACAAAGTTCAGTTGCATTTGGCTGATTTGGCCGCTGCCATGACGTGAAATACGTTAGTAAAAGAACATACTAATAAACTTTTGCTTTCTTCATCGTCTTGTTTCTTGCAATTACATTTATCAAACGTTCCTTCTACTTCAGTGTTCAAAATAAAATCACACTGTAAAAATTGACTAGTTAAATTAACCAATTAAAATAGTTGTGAAATGCATCTGAGACAACTACCTTTTTTTAGTCACTTTGACCGGTTCTAAATAGTTAAAATAACCAGGTTCTTTGGTTTGAAATAACCAATTATCACCAGTTATAATAACCACTGACAAGGTTATTTTGGCTTTTCTGTTTAGTCGTTCTGTCTCTGACATTTTTGTTATTTTAACTATCAGAATTAGTTGTTGTAACCCGTTTATTTTTAGTTGCAATAACCAATATCTTTAGTGAAAGTAACTCAATTCATTCGGTTATTGACCATTCAAATTGGTTAAATCTGCTATTTATAAAAGTACCTGGGATGCATGTGAGACAACCCATTTTTTAAAGTTACTTTTTGTTATTTTAACTAAAAGTATTGGGTTAACCAAAACTGTTATTTTAACCTTTATATGATCAGTTGACTTGACCATTTCAGCAAGTTAAAATGACCCTTTAAAATAGATCAAGATGACAAACAGTTTTGGTTAAATGCACATCTTTATTAAGCGTTCTCGAAAACGTTTAACTGGCCGTTGCTGGTGGTTGTAACTGGAAATGTTCTTTTATAGTCTTCTTCTTCTGAAGAAGAATGTGCGCCATGTCAGTAGCAGCCAAGATACGTTTTTCCATTTCTGAAAACAATGATTGAAATGAAATTATTACTGAGAAATATAATAGTGATTCATGATAAATAGTTATTCTGCAAAACTAAAGCTTTCTTTGGAATTAGCCAATCTGCGTTGCATTACAAGGTACTTGTGAATAATATAACTGAATTATTATATTCTGACCAAGTTATGGACGTTAGCCTCCTGGAACAGTTGTCCAAGGCTAAACTTACCTGACTGAACCATTAAACTGGGTTAAAGTAGGATCTCGCTCCATGAAGGTCTTGATAGGCAGAGGCAAACTAGAATGACGAATGAGAGTTAGCATTGCTTTTACTCCGTTGATAAGGTTGGACCTCGCAAAGTATTGTTTGTTCAATAAATTTTACGGAAACACTTATGTCTTTATATTTATCCTTTACCCTACATTTGACACATCTTCCAAATGCACCCTTTCCTAAAATCATGTCACTTTCAACCTCTAGCAAGCTTTTGGTCACATAATCTTGCTTCTTGGAATATCTATATATCTATTCCTTAAAATTACTGCTGCGTGGCAGAAGAAACAAGTTCATTGTTGTTTTTTCCTTTGTCTTCTACCATTTGCAGAAATATCCATACGCAGTTTCTTTGGCCGTCTTTATAAAACGTCTGAGCCTCAGTGTGAAAGAAACGGCTTTTTTTTTTGCTCCAGTTAGAACAAAAAAAAAAACGAACATGTTTCCGGCCAGACTTGAACTGGCGACCTTCCGCGTGTGAGGCGGACGTGATAACCACTACACTACGGAAACTACCACGAAGAAATAAGGATTATGCAATTGATTTACGATGTGAATTGAACTTGCCACTCTAGGACAATGACGTTTATTAATCACTGATAAAATTGCTAACGGTCTTTCCATCCTTTAACACCATTTCCTACAATCAAAATACTTAAGCCCGAACGCTTAGTTTTCAGGCTTAAGTATTAAAACTTATCGCCTAAGGGAAATGCATACAGTTACCGAAAACAACAGGTGCAGATGAAAAATCGTCTTGGAGAAATTCGAAAAAAACCTTATCAGTCGGGGGGAGGAGCACATCCATTCCCCACCCACCCATTGTACGTCCAAGGGTTAAAGTTAAGGTTTTTCTTGTTCTCTTACGTTCATTACGCAAAAAAGAAAATTACCTCCCCCGCGGGGAATCGAATCCCGGTCTTCCGCGCGTGACAGGCGGGGATACTCACCACTATACTACCGAGGATTTCGACAGCTAGGAGATGAGGTTCATCAAAAAAAAAAAACCCAAACCCCAAAAAAAGGCGTAGCTTTTGTTTACTCCCTGAATTTGATTGTACAAGATTGATGTTATGTGATTGGCCTGTCGTCTGATCATTAAACACTTAGTGGACGTTTATAACAAAAGACATTAAAGAAAACACACACCGTTCGAAAAGAGTAGGGTACGTAATCACCGGTGTTGTGAGCTAACATTACCTTTACCGTCGTAAGACAGCTTATTCGTTAGCTCTCAACCAACTGAATTGAAGGATTGATTGGTTTGGAGAATGCTGTGAAATTTGGCCACAGCATGAATAGTGCGTTGTTACGTTTTGTCGGCTTCTGGTCGCCCGAGTTGTCAGTCCGATGGGAGTGTGAATCACCACAGGCAGCCCAGACGGGCTTTCGGTGAAGTTCATTGAAAAACTGTCCGGATATATGTAATAGCTTGAAATAAACCTTGTTTACCTTTACATTATTGTCTATTAATTTTTCTTGTTTAATTTTTTGGTCAATCTTGCACCATTCTTTTACGCAAATCGCATGATAGCGTGGGCGCTTTAAGATTTGTAACGGACTAACCGCTGATAAAAGAATCGAAATATTTTCAAATAAAGCCTGCCTTCCTTGAGGTCAATGTTCCCCTGCTTGTCCTGGCTGGTTTAAAAGGTATTTTATCGCTTTTATTCCTTGGTGTTCTTGGCGGATGGTGCCTCCAAGTAAAAAAAGCGACACTGAAGTTTCATTTTCCGGAATAGGCTGTGAATCTGGTGTCAAACCACAC
This sequence comes from Siderastrea radians, assembly GCA_964017195.1. Lineage (NCBI taxonomy): Eukaryota > Metazoa > Cnidaria > Anthozoa > Scleractinia > Rhizangiidae > Siderastrea > Siderastrea radians. The sequence goes on from OZ024895.1 coordinate 22,426,380, forward strand.
GTACGATTTGCTCTCCGATACTATCGGGCCGAAAAGTAGGGCCGACAAATCATATCGTGTTAACCGACTTTAGACCAAAAAACAACAACAACAACAAAACAAAGAAAGAAAGTGTTTCCGGCCAGGCTTGAACTGGCGACCTTCCACGTGTTAGGCGGACGTGATAACCACTACACTACGGAAACCACCATGACGCATTGTGCTCATCTCTCCATAGGAAAATTTACTATGTATTCATATCATACCTGCCTAGGACAAAAAGGTTTACTAACTACTGATAAAAGTGTTTACGGCCTTTCACGTCTCTTAATCAATTTCCTGGAACCGAAATGTCCACCCTGACTGACCTCTTCAGTTCCTACATAAGTTGCAAGAAAAGTACTGAAGAGTAGGAAAACGGACGGAAAGGTTCCTGAGACGATATCTTTTAAGTCGGAGGAGCAGCATAAAGGCCGGAGAAACTAGAACTAGAACTCACATCTCTAAGGCAAACTTACCATAACTTAACTAGATAACAACAAGCACGACAACAACCTTATTAAAATGACCAGGTTTATTGACTAAACAAAGTTAAATGAAAATCACACGATGGAACAGGCTTACCGTCATGTGCTAGATGTTCGAAATACAGATTATGTAACATGCACGAAATAACCGTAAAGTGCCTTACTGAAGATTTATCTGCTTTCATATCCCTTTGAAATCTCATCAGTTCTGTGGACCTGTAAGCAAACTAACTAACCAACTAACTAACAACAACAACTTTATCGAAATTTGTTAGTTCTGCTATTTATACCCTCAAGAGCAAAGACTGTATTTAGTTACCATGGAACAGTCTTACGGTTATATGCTAGATGTTCGAAATACAGGTAATGTAACATGCAGGAAATATCGTCACAGTTCACACTAAAGATTTATCCCCTTTCATATCGCTTTGGCCATGGAGTCTCATTTCTGTGGACTTGTAACTGCTGAAGCTTTACCAAGAAAGGTTAGAGTGATAAGGACTTTTTTTGAAACTTTTTTTTCTTTTTCCAGAAACAAGACAGCCTTTATTTAGTTTAGAATTTGCAAGGCATTTTTTGATAGGTCTCCCATCATGAAAATGCCAATTCTTTTAGTATAAATGTAAGTAATTGCCAGGTCATTGAAACTGACTATGTCAAAACATGTTCTGCAAAAATCATTTTTATTTGCTTGTATCACAACCATTTAAATCATTATGCATCAGTACATATTTTAGTTCCTGGTGAATTCGTTTTCGTACTTCCACACACTATATAGCATAGCATTACTTTGTCATGAAATTGGACTTCGTTCTGGCAGAGATCACTCTGATCAAATGCGCTGAATAAAAAACGGCAGTCGCTACCTTTCCATCGAGCGTCACAATCGTATTGATTTTATTGCCAAATCACACAAAGATCAGTTGCATTTGGCTGATTTGGCCGCTGCCATGACGTGAAATACGTTAGTAAAATAACATACTAATAAACTTTTGCTTTCTTCATCGTCTTGTTTCTTGCAATTACATTTATCAAACGTTCCTTCTACTTCAGTGTTCAAAATAAAATCAAAAAGAACAAAAGCAGTTCAAGAAAAAAAAGGTTTCGACTTAGCCCCCCGGCGGGGAAGCGAACCCCGGTCTCCCGCGTGACAGGCGGGGATTTTTTTTTTTTGTCTAAAAAGGCTCACAGAGAGCTGTTTTTATTTACATTATAAAAAGAAAGTGTTACTTTAAGTTACAGCTACTTTTTTGCGGTATATCTTTGCCTACGTTGTGCTAATAATCTATATTGACTAAGTTAGAAGGTAAATACTAAAACTATTGTTCTCTACTTTTGCGAAGGCCTCCCCTATACACCAGTCATAAGGGAAGTAGAACTGAGAGTGTTTAGATACATATAACTTGAATTGGAAACGTAAATGCGACTTAATTATAGCTGCAAAGATAGCTTCTGGTGGTAGAGTAGTATTGTGAACCCTGTGATATACAGCAGACTTATGGATGGCGTAACGAGCTATCGTAAGAGTCCAGTTAATCAAATCTGCATTCTGTTTACCAAATGGATCATCCGCTCTTGGAATCTTGCCCAATAATTTTAGCCCTGTAGTAAGTGGTAGATTGTTGCTTGAAATCTTGTCAACGAAAGTCTGTACGTGGTTCCAGAAATTATCGATGGTGGGACACTCAATAATAGAGTGCTCAACTGTGTCTGTTGCCCCACATCGGTGACAATCGGCTGTATCGTAAACACCCATCCTGTGTAGCGATAAAGCTGTAGGTAATACCCTATGCGCTATTTTCCAATTGACGTCACCCTGCTTGCTGGTAATTAAAGGTGAATATAACGTTCGCCACTGTTTCGCATTAAATGCCGGTTCCGGCTGTAGCGTTTGTTTCCAGTAGTCAACTGCGGGTACAACAGGCTTCTGAGTTTGGTGTAAGTGGGCATAAAAATTTCGAGTTTTGCATTGCAAAATACTCCTAGGGGGTTACCCAGGGTTTGGATTATTGATATCAAAACATGGTTGAAGAGTGGAAGGTTCTCGCGATTGGTCAGTACAGATGATTCGAGCCCATTTCTGGGGGATAGCAGAATGGATTTCGTTCAGCTCGCGCGCAGTTCTTGAGAGAGTGCGAGTATCGTTGTCTCCTGTCAGAATCTCGTGGATGGCACGCGTGGGCAGATAGCCTGGGACGGCTTCGTAGCAGATGTCTTTTACCCGAGAAATGCCTGCAGCCACCCAATCCGCGTAAAAGAGTGGCTTGTCATGGACAGTTATCAGTTCGTTAAGGAAAAGCGGCTCATTAAGTATGTCCACAAGCGTTTCGGGGATATGCGTGCGCGTTCGATGCTGTTTATGCTTGTGCCAGGCAATCAGTAACTCCTTATGGAAAGTCGGAATGTCACGGTCAATGCGCTGCGGTGAGTAATCAAGTGCAAGGACTAGTTTGCCAAGGCGCATTTTTGAAACACGTAGAAAGTAAGCGGTGAAATATTTCCAATGTGCATCCTCCCCCGATAAGAGCCTCTTTAGCGTGTTCAATCTAAAAGCTTGGATTTTTGTCTCGAGCCGAGGAATGTTGAAACCGCCTTCTTTAAGTGGAAGGGCTAGTATGTCCCTGTTTACGAGAGGATGCTTGTTGTTCCAAAAGAAACTGTATATGGCCTGCTCTATCTGCGAAACTGCCCAAGAAGGCATGGATAGCGACGTAGCATTATACCACAGAGTTGAGGTTAGAAGACCATTTATTACGAGGGCTTTGCCCTTGAAGCTCAATTCTCTATGACGCCATGCAGCAATGATGTTATTAACCTTCTGAATCTTCGAGTCCCAGTTCATTTGAGTGCAATCAACGTTCCCAAAAAATTGGCCAAGGATTTTCTCTGGAATAAAGTCGTTGAACCAGTCAAAACCGTACAATTGATCTCTGCGATGAGCAAAGGCTCCGCACCAAAGCCCCTTGCATTTGCTCTTGTTAATTTTCGCTCCGGAAGCGCGCTCGTAAAGCTCAAAGATCTTAAAAGTTTCAGTAATGGATTGCTCATCGATTAGCAGTAATGTTGTGTCATCAGCAAACTGAGATAATTTTACTTCAGATTGTGAATCGGGTGGTCACCACTATACTACCGAGGATTTGGGCATTCAAAAAACTAGGTTCATCAAACGTTGGCCATGTTTTATCCCTGCATTTGATTGTTGAAAGACTGTGAAATATAAAGTGTAAAATTTGGCGGCGCGGTAAGGCCGCTGGGTCGTCATATCGCTTGATCATACTAAACACGCAGGGGACGCTAAAAAAAGGATTAGGAAACGTAGTTCCCGGTGCTTGTCCTGACATGTTACATTCGTTCAAGAATGTCTGATTTTATCCCTTAAATGTGATAAGGGTGGGGAACGGACAGTGAGTCCAATCTCAGTTAAAACCTTTAATTTGAACTTGAAAGATTGAAAATCGGGTTACGCTGCTGGATTCATCTTAACGGCTATCTTCAGGAAAGCCGTTGGGGAAGTAGGCCAATCGTGTCTGTTTCTATGAAAGAAGAGAAAGTATAATAAAACGTCTAAGGCTCAGTGTGAAATAAACGGCTTTTTTTTGCTCCAGTAAGAACAGAAAAAAAAAACGAACATGTTTCCGGCCAGACTTGAACTGGCGACCTTCCGCGTGTGAGACGGACGTGATAACCACTACACTACGGAAACTATCACGAACAAGTGAGATTTATGCAATTGATTTACTATGTGAATTGAACTTGCCACTCTAGGACAATGACGTTTATTAATCACTGATAAAATTGCTAACGGTCTTCCCATCCTTTAACACCATTTCCTACAATCAAAATACTTAAGCCCGAACGCTTAGTTTTCAGGCCTATGCGCCTAAGGGAAATGCATACAGTTACCGAAAACAACAGGTGCAGATGAAAAATCGTCTTAGAGAAATTCGAAAAAAACCTTATCAGTCGGGGGGAGGAGCACATCCATTCCCCACCCACCCCTTGTACGTCCAAGGGTTAAAGTTAAGGTTTTTCTTGTTCTCTTACGTTCATTACGCAAAAAAGAAAATTGCCTCCCCGGCGGGGAATCGAATCCCGGTCTTCCGCGTGACAGGCGGGGATACTCACCGCTATACTACCGAGGATTTCGACAGCTATGAGATGAGGTTCATCAAAAAACAAAAACAAAAACAAAAAAGTCGTAGCTTTTGTTTACTCCCTGAATTTGATTGTACAAGATTGATGTTATGTGATTGGGCCGTCGTCTGATCATGAGTTAAACACTTAGTGGACGTTTATAACAAAAGACATTAAAGAATACACATCACCGTTCGAAAAGAGTAGGACACGTAATCACCGGTGTTGTGAGCTAACATTACCTTTACCGTCGTACTGAAGACAGCTTATTCGTTAGCTCTCAACCAACTGAATTGAAGGATTGATTGGTTTGGAGAATGCTGTGAAATTTGGCCAGAGCATGAATAGTGCGTTTGTTTACACGCTACGTTTTGTCGGCTTCTGGTCGCCCGAGTTGTCAGCCCGATGGGAGTGTGAATCACCACAGGCAGCCCAGACGGGCTTTCGGTGAAGTTCATTTAAAAACTGTCCGGGTATATGTAATAGCTCGAAATAAATCTTGTTTACCTTTACATTATTGTCTATTAAGTTTTCTTGTTTAATTTCTGGTCAATTTTGCACCGTTCTTTTACACAAATCGCATGATAGCGTGGCCACTTTAAGATTTGTAACGGACTAACCGCTGATACTGAAAGAATCGAAATATTTTAAAATAAGGGAAGGTACGTTTTTTTCTTGGGGTGGGAGGGCTGGGGCCTCAGAGGGGAGGGTCATCAGTGAAAGTGAGCACCAAAAGGGGAGGGCCATACCTCATGTGAGCTATTCAAGGGAGGGTCACACATCTTTTCCGGCATTTTCTAATGAGAATTTTTGTGATGTTGCTTTCCATTTTTCTTCAGTACAGATTAAGTTTTTCTATTCAAACACTTTGCGTTCACAAGCGAAACGTTCTGAGGTTTCTACAACATGGAACATACCATGTAGTACAGGGTCTGGAAGGGGGGGTCCTGATCCCGCCTTCCCGCTCCTTTTCCAAGTGAATCCCGAATCCCTCCCGAATCCCGTTTTTTCTTTCCGCAAAAATTCATTTACAAAAGGACTAATTTTTGTATAAGCTAACGAATTTAAGATGTAGATTTGCCCTTTTGGTTGTTACTTTGATTTTACGTGTGTTGTGGGCAAAATGGAATTAGCTCTTCATACCTTAGTACGATGAAAGAGCCCGATATGAAAGCGTGATGGGTCTTCCTGTACGCGTGCGCACTGTCCTTGATAAAAAGTTTACAGGGACACCTTCGACTGCGTCTTCTTCATTGTTGCTGCTGTCCTCATTGTCGCTGGAGTCAGAATCATACTCTGACAGTTGGTCATCAGCTAAACTCGGTTCCTCAGTGACCTGGTCGCCAACAGGTAGCTCTTTACTATACATATTGAGAGGAAGAGTTCCTGCTGCATGTTTTGTGTTGTTCTGACGAACCGAGAGCTGCCTGACGGCTTTGCCATGCTTGCTGGCCCACTGCCGCATGGTGTGCTGGTCCTGCTTCGACATCGTCTGTACGGGGAGACGTTTAATCGTTGGAATATCCCTGAGTGGTACCTTTGTCTGGGAAATCGAATAGTACGAGACAGGATTCGTAAAGTAGTAGGCCGACCACTTTGTTGCTCGTTTCAGCGACTCTTTCATGTTGTTGCCAAAGTCTCTGGAATATTCCAACAGAGTGCAAGTCGGGTGCTTGAAGTGGCTCACTGCATGCACATTTTTAACCTGAATTGTCAGGCAAACCTCGGGCTTAATGCAGAATCCTGGACTTAACGCGTCAATATTTTTATCCAGTCTCTCTAGACCATTCTCCAAAAGATTTAATGAGGTAGCTGTTTTCGCGGCAATGGTTCCCTGTGGACCATTGGTCGAGCTTGCAATAGCGTAACTTTCTTTCACATTGTCAATGGTTCCATTGCAGTACGATGAAACAGACTTTACCATCTGGTGTGCCTCTTTCAGTGTAAGACTCTCGTTTTCTTGATGCTTGTGATGCACTGAAAATGCACGGTACAGGTTTCCGAGGTTCTGTAGAAACTCAACAGTTCCTTCGAGGTTTGTGACTAGCTTTATTGTACCGATTTGACCATCGGTAACAAATATGCTCCCTCCTTCGATGCATACGCCCATCGGCTTACCAAACGCAGAATGGCTTCCAGAGCCATTTTTGTTGCTCTCCTCCTCGGTCCCAGCAATAACTTTCACCTCACCTCCATTTTGACGTTTTTTTAGCTGCCTGCTGTCTTGGTCCGTAAAGACTATGCTTCCGTCCTGGAGTGCAGAAATGGAGTGTATACGCATGATGGGATGGGATTACTCTGAAGAACAACAACTCGCTCCAAGGTTTTCTGTGCCATGCTGAACTTCCAAAAATCTTGGTGTCTGCAAGGAAGAGGTAGTTTTGACTCCCGAGGCACATGCTTTGAACGCGCATGCATTCTTCTGGATACGGCAGCAAAAGTTTTACAGTTCCGTACAAGAAATGTCCGTTCGAAGAAATCGTGGTAGTGAACACCTCTCTCGTTGTAGCCGAGGTACAAGCAATGATACGATCAGTAAGTTTGCAGATGCTGGATGGCTTTATGTCTGTGTCCAATTTCAGTAGTTGGCCATCAGATTGTAGAGACTGACGTTCAATTTGTAGATAATGTGCTAGTCTCTCCTGGAGCACTTTCACTGTCCCTTCACAAGAGAGATTTCGCTTTGTTAGCTCATCAACTACTGATGCACGATCACGCAGTCGAGCAGGTCGAAGGACAATCTTATCTTCCAAATCAACAACAAAAAGTCCTTTTTCCCGCTGGCACAAAAGCGCTGCTCTAAAGTCCTTCGGATAGCACACACCCCGAACGTCCGGCAGTTCTGACTTAACAACCTCCAAACGAACAGGATTATGAAGGTCAGCCTCCACGAGACGGGAGGTTTTCTTCAGAGGATTAACAGTAGCTTTCCTTGCCTTCCAAGAGTTATAGACACAGGATGCGGGTACATTCCGATTTTGTTCGTTTCCGAAAACCGATACTTTTCAGGGACCATCTGGTGAACTACAAGGTCTACTTCTCGTAGTGTGTTAATGACACTTTCATTGGAGAGCCGTAAAATTGGGTCGACTGCCATTCGGTCTTTGTTTTGTACATCTTCTGCTCGTAGAAGTCGCCGCAATGCTTTCGAACATCAGGGTTGTTGTCATCTCTGAGGGTCTGAATAACTGCTAGGCAACTACGCGCATCTTTTAGCACAATAAACCAATTGCAGAAGCTACATTTTAAGCTCTTTCCAACATGGACACGATCAGGGAGGAAAACCAAATATTGCAAGGCTGGGTCGATAAGCTGATCTTCTTGTTCTTTAGCAATCAATTCCATTGCCTTTTTATTACCTTCCTCGCAGTCTTTAGTAAGTATCAATACTATACAACGGATGCATTGCTCTCCAGCATCAAGACATCGCTTGCAAGCCCCAAGGCTTGGTATGTGGCTAGGCTGATTTTGCTCGGCACACCGTGGACAGGGTTCATGGGCATCTAAACAAGCCCTACACGTGCTCTTGCAAGTGTCAATCACACAATGAGGTACTGTGTTGTCGTCCGAACGAGCCATCTCAAGACAGGCTTTACAGATTTGAAGGATTTTGGCTTGTTTCACAAAGAATTCTTTCATTTCTTCTCCTGTTTTTCCCGATTTCGTAAAGTAGTTTGTTGCTATGGGCATACTAACACCATTACAGAGGGAAGTAACAAACGAAACATTTGCTTCCGTCAGGATGTTTGTCTTCAGAAACTCAGGAGTTGGATTTGGGTTGTCCTTAACGAGTTTAAGGTCTACGTCTTGATTCAGCCCAACATTTTTCTTTACTCGATCATCAAACTGAATTCTCGGCTTAAGGGCTGTGCCGTCATTTTCCAGGGCTACACCTTTACAGCGTCAGTTTCAAGTAAAGGCTGAACATTTGACGTTTGGTCTGTCGCAAGTACACCGCTTTTGGTTGTGTAACCGCCTCTCAGTTTATCTCGTGTTCGTTTTGAAGGGCCTGCTAGATTAAATGCTGCATCTTCAGCTTTCTTTTCTCCTCCTCTACCTTGCCCGTGATACATGGGGCCTCGTAGAAAGTTCACAGTGCTCCCTCCTCCTAAATATTCGATCGTGTTGAAAAATTCAATAACCTCTTGATCATATTCGTGATCATACTTAATAAGAGCTTCAACCGTGTCCTTGAGGTATTTGTACATTATTTTGTCTCTAGAAATTATTCCTTTTTGAATTAGTTTATCTAGTTTGATACACACATCATCGGCTGCTGCTAATGAGATAGGTAAAATTTTCCAGTCGCCGTCTTCGGGTTCACTGATTTCATCATCCGTACTTTCTTCTATCACTGACTCTACGTCATGGTCGTGATCTTGCTCACAGTTCATTATCGAATCTAATGAATAATCGTCATCATCTAAGCAAGCAAATGGATCCTCGGTGTCACCTTTTGGGCTCCAATCACCCCCTTCTGTGTTCAGTATCATGAAGTCATCATCGCCGACACTGTTATACAAAAACATACTTTAATAAATAACATTGCTTATTCCCTCTTCAGTTTTGAGAAGGTACTCCTAAACTTTTCGAAACAAACTCGAACATATTACAAACTCAATTAATAACTGCGAGGATCTTCTTTAAACTTATTTCAGTCATAAAATATTTCACATCTAATATAGTCAACAAAAACCTTTTTTAAATATCCTTCTTGTCTAAATAATTGCGATTTTACAACATCGTCGCTGAAGAGTTTATCTGTTAGAAACATATGGAAAAATTGCCCTTACAAAGATTACAAATAGATCGTAGGGTAAATGAAACATTTACTTTAAAGACAGGTCCTTGTCTTGTAACTCTAAAAGATCATCGTCATTAATGGTTTCCTGTGTGGGTGGGGAAGTTTCTTGCTCACTGGATTTTCCGCTCCTTCTAGCGGTTCCGGGATTTAGCCACGCAGTGAGGGGGCGTTGTACTTCGCGCGCTTTTAGATCTTTACTGGCGTTTGCGGACGAGAGAGACTTTTTGAGACAACTGTCGTAGTGCTCTGAAATAAAAAGGATAAACACAAACATTAGTTGAAGAGGTGCGATTTTAAGTCAATTTACTTTCTGTACTCCATCGTAACAGAAAAACTTCTCGTTGTTATCATTACTCTTGCGGTTGGACTCAAACACTTTTTTATACCCATGTATACCGTACTGTATTATGGTATAGGTGGATCATTATACTAGTATTTGTCAGGTAGCTCCAACATTACAGCACTTACGGTATTTCTCGTTGCTACTTACTTCGTTTAAAGTATTTCGCTTGACCCTCCCATTTCCGGTCTGTCGGGAGTTCCAGATCAGCAGAGCACACTCCATATCTAGCTCTTAGGCCGCACAAAGTTGAGGAATTACCAAGGCTCAGTAGCTCTAAATGCAACAAAAAAATATCAGGTAGGCATTTCATGAAACAACTGCTGAGCTTAACAAACAAACCTATTTTCTATAAAGAATGCTTTGCCGTGTATATTTAGTGCAGGAGTCAGCTTTTTAATTCATTTCAGTCGTCAATGAATTACCTTGTTTAAGCTTCTCTAGCTCCTCTTCCTGGCGCTTATTCCTCTCCATGTTTTTCCCTCTCTTAATTTGCGATACAGTTCTTCGTCCTCTTGAGACGGCACTCGCTTTTGTTTCTTGCCTTGCACTCGGCCTTCACTTCCCGTTGGACCTGCTGTTGCAGCTGGGTTGGTGTCTGTTTTGCTAACCAGCTGGAGCACTGGGGTTCCAGTTACCCACGCCGTAAGTCGCTGAACGACTGTTACTGTAAATACAAGTAAGCGCCATCACAAAGTGTAGGAATATTGCAGAACGTATCTCAGACTATGACTATTAATATGACTATTAAATACGTTGGTTTTAAAATAGATAATATGATCCAAGATGTTCAAGATGATGTAAAACATTATTGTACTAAAAGTTCTGCAACTGTAGCAGCGATTGAAAAATTGTCAAAGTACACTTATCCCACACTAACTTTCCCTTAATATAAGCAAACAAGCTGAGATCGATAGTTTTAGTTTAGTACGCCTAAATATTTCAGCAAGTCGAAACACTTTTTTACCTGGAAAATTGATGGAAAGCATTGTTTTTCTGTACGAGGCTGAATATTCGTACTTTTTTGTCAATCTTTAGCTCTGTTAGCTGAAAACAGCAGATTTTTATTGTTTTATTGGTATTGCCGTTCAGAGAAAAGAACAATTTTAAACGGTTTGGTTAAAAATATCGTTGTGTTGAAAGAGAGTGTACACTCTAAACAATAAATTAATTTGAAAAATGATTACGAAGCACGCGAGCGAAAATTGATTGTGCGTGATATAAAAATTGCGTGACGTGGCTGCGAGCGCAAGGGGTGGGGGCGGGGAAGTAAGAAACAAAGAAACGTTTGTGAACTATCACTTAGGACAAATTTAAATGAACCTATGCAAAAACACACGCTCTTGATATTCATCTGATACATAACAAAATGAAGTTACAAGTACCTTGGAGCATTTCGTTTCCCTGGATAAGAGTTTCGAACTCGTATTGCCACGCATCTTGAGTCTGCAAGGAGAAATTTTCGACGCCACTGCCTGATGATGCCTTTTTGACTCTGGCAATCGTGACCTCAGGGTTTTCCCCGAGGCCTTTACTTCTTGCGATGTCATCTAGTCCGGTAAAAGTTTTCAAATACTTTGGAAATTTAATAAGATCCTTGTGATCCTCGCTGAGCGGAACATTAAACTTTTCTTTGTGCCTCGCCCCCGTACTTCTGGCGCTAGAAGTTTCGTCTGTGGCCAGGAAGAGTGACACCAAAACTCTGACTGTGCTCTCCATTGAAGCAGAGCTGGCATCATTGCTTGCCATATCAAGCGGCAAAACGATCCTGGTGGAACCTCTCGATTATAATAAAAGTAAACGAGCGAAGAGCAAGAGCGATATTAGAATTTATCGAGTATTAAATATTAAACCACGTGCGACACGTTCACTCTCCAGGCATCTGCTTGTAACAAAATACCCTCTTTGTTTTATTTGAGGATTACCTGACAGTTTCAATTAGATAACTATTAACTAGTCACACTTGACAGTTGTTTGTTTTTGTTTTTCAACAGGAGAGAGTGGGGGGGGGGGGGGACAGGGGGGTTTAAACCTCCCGCTTCCCGTACCCTTTAATCCCGGTTCCCGCCCTGTATTTTTTGGCTCCCGCCCTTTGCATTTTTTTGATTGCGAAATATTGCGCAATGTTGAGTAATTTTTCCCTTTTTCTCCCGCTTCCCGCTACCTTGGGAATCCCGCTTCCCGCCCCCTCTTCTCCCGCCTCCCGTACACCTCCCGCCCCCTTTTCTCCCGGTCTCCCGCCCCCCTGTCCCGCCCCACGAGAGACTTGCCAGTTAGCACTCGCCTGTTTGATTCGCTTTCGCGGTCATTGTGTTCATCTAGGCGGTGAAAATTTCCCGAATTCGCAACAATCGGGCAAGAATTCCCGCGTCCCGTGCCCAAATTCTTTTCAATCCCGCTTCCCGGGATGTAGTCAATTCCCGAATCCCGTCAAAATATTTTGCGTTTTCCCGAATCCCGCACTGTATTTTGGTCAAATCCCGGATCCCGAAAATACCCTTCCAGACTCTAGTAGTAGTGAGGGGAGGGTCGCACTTTTGTCAGTCACCTAAAGGTGGGGGGGTCAGGAGTGTTTTCATTAAAACGCAAGGGAGGGCCAACACTTTTTTGGGAAAAAAAATCCCAAAATTCCCCAGCCCTCCCCCCCCCCCCAAGAAAAAACGTACCTTCCCTAAAGCCTGCCTTCCTTGAGCTCAATGTTCCCCTACTTGTCCTGGCTGGTTTAAAAGATATTTTATCGCTTTTTTTTTGGTGGTCTTGGCGGATGGTACCTCCAAGTAAAAAAAGCGACACTGAGTAATCGCTTCGGGTTTCATTTTCAGGAATAGGCTGTGAATCTGGTGTCAAACTATACGTACGATTTGCTCTCCGTTACTGTCGGTCCGAAAAGTAGGGCCGACAAATCATATCGTGTTAACCGACTTTAGACCAAAAAACAACAACAACAACCAAACAAAGACAGAAAGTGTTTCCGGCCAGGCTTGAACTGGCGACCTTCCGCGTGTTAGGCGGACGTGATAACCACTACACTACGGAAACCACCATGAAGAAATAAAGTGAAATAATCAGCATTGTGCTAAACATTACTGCACAGGAAAATTTGCCATGTATTCATATCATAGCTGCCTAGGACAAAAAGGTTTACTAACTACTGATAAAAGTGTTTACGGCCTTTCACGTCTCTTAAACAATTTCCTGGAACCGAAATGTCCACCCTGAAACCTCTTCAGTTCCTACATAAGTTGCAAGAAAAGTAATGAAGAGTGAAACTAGAACTAGAACTCACATCTTTAAGGAAAACTAACCATAACTTCAAGCACAACAAGAACCTTATTAAAATAACCAGGTTTATTGACTAAACAAAGTTAAATGAAAATCACGCGATGGAACAGGCTTACCGTCATGTGCTACATGTTCGAAATACAGATTATGTAATATGCACGAAATAACCGTAAAGTGCCTTACTGAAGATTTATCTGCTTTCATATCCCTTTGAAATCTCATCAGTTCTGTGGACCTGTAGGCAAACTAGGCAACAACAACAACAACTTTATTGAAATAACCAGGGTTTATTATATATAAGGGCCACAGATTTGTTAGCTCTGCTATTTATACCCTCAAGAGCAGACTGTATTTAGTTACCATGGAACAGGCTTACGGTTATATGCTAGATGTTCGAAATACAGATAATGTAACATGCAGGAAATATCGACACAGTTCACACTTAAAATTTATCCCCTTTCATATCTCTTTGCCCATGGAGTCTCATTTCTGTGGACCTGTAACTGCTGAAGCTTTACCAAGAAAGGTTAGAGTGGTAAGGACTTTTTTTGAAACATTTTTTCAATTTTTAAATTTTTGAAACATGAAGCTTTTTCCAGAAGCAAGAAAGCCTTTATTCAGTTTAGAATTTGCAGGGCATTTTGTGATGGGTCTCCCATCATGAAAATGCCAATTCTTTTTAGTATAAATGTAAGTAATTGCCAGGTCATTGAAACTGACTATGTCGAAACATGTTCTGCAAAAATTATTTTTATTTGCTTGTATCACAACCATTTAAATCATTATGCATCAGTACATATTTTAGTTCCTGGTGAATTCGTTTTCGTACTTCCACGCACTAGCATAGCATTACTTTGTCATGAAATTGGACTTCGTTCTGGCAGAGATCACTCTGATCAAATGCGCTGAATAAAAAATGGCAGTCGCTACCTTTCCATCGAGCGTCACAATCGTATTGATTGGCCGCTGCCATGACGTGAAATTCGTTAGTGAAATAACATACTAATAAACTTTTGCTTTCTTCATCGTCTTGTTTCTTGCAATTACATTTATCAAACGTTGCTTCTACTTCAGTGTTCAAAATAAAATCAAAAAGAACAAAAGCAGTTGAAGAAAAAAAAGTTTCGACTCAGCCTCCCCGGCGGGGAATGGAACCCCGGTCTCCCGCGTGACAGGCGGGGATACTCACCACTATACTACCGAGGATTTGGGCATTCGAAATACTGGGTTCATCCAACCTTGACCATGTTTTATCCCTCCATTTGATTGTTGAAAGACTGTGAAATATAAAGTGTAAAATTTGGCGGCAAGGTAAGGCCGCTGGGTTATCATATCGCTTGATCATACTAAACACGCAGGGGACGCTGAAAAAAGGATTAGGAAACGTAGTTCCCGGTGCTTGTCCTGACCTGTTACATTCATTCAAGAATGTCTGATTTTATCCCTTAAATGTGATGGGGGTGGGGAACGGACAGTGAGTCCAATCTCAGTTAAAACCTTTAATTTGAACTTGAAAGATTGAAAATCGGGTTACGCTGCTGGATTCATCTTAACGGCTATCTTCAGGAATGCCGTTGGTGAAGTAGGCCAATCGTGTCTGTTTCTATGAAAGAAGAGAAAGTATAATAAAACGTCTTAGGCTCAGTGTGAAAGAAACGGCTTTTTTTGCTCCAGTTAGAACAAAAAAAAAAAAAACGAACATGTTTCCGGCCACACTTGAACTGGCGACCTTCCGCGTGTGAGGCGGACGTGATAACCCCTACTCTACGGAAACCACCGTGACTGAAATGTAGTGAAGCATCTAGAATTGTGCAAAACTATTTTCAAAAGAAAATTTCCGTATGTAAGTTGAACCTGCCACTTTAGAACAATAACATAAAGGTTTATTCATCATTGACAATATTAACGGCCTTACCATCTCTTGAGACCATTTCCTGGAATCAAACTGTTAAAACCCCTAACAAGGTGGTTTTGCATTCAGGGTAGTTGTGCAAACTCAATTTCTTCCAGTTGAGACACAAGATGCAAGAAAAATGTTAATTATTACCCTACAATGGGTACAAAATTTTCGTTGCTGCATTTGTTGCTTGAAGAAGAGACAAAAATATAATAGTGAACACTAACCCAAAAAAGACACTGATAATATTTACATTCCCTTGTTACGTCTTGTATTTTATTTTTGACAACGTAGTTCTCTAAGTTGCAAAGTTTTATGCAACTCGGTATTGCGACACCAATTGATAAAAACAAAGTTGTAGTGATACTCTGCGATGAATACTAGAGTGCTCCATGAGATATTTCTTGCAAATGTCTTGCTAAGTGCAATCGAAAAACAAAATGTACTAAGCCTAAAAGAAGAGTGCAGCCCAATATGTGCGTTAATCTCTTACCTTGTTCTGTTCTTTAAGAGGTTCCGTTACGTATTTTATGTTAAAAAAATTGACAGTCTCCCCGGCGAGGAATCGAAGCCCGGTCTTCCGCGTGACAGGCGGGGATACTCACCACTATACTACCGAGGATTTGCACATTTAAGAAACGAGGTTCATCAAATCGTGACTATGTTAAATCCCCGTATTTGATTGTTGAAAGACTGTGAAATTATAAAATGAACCTTTTGGCGGCAAGGTTAGGCTGCTGGGTCATCATATCAGCAGAACATACTGATGGACGCTAAAAAAAGGACGCTAAAGAAAGGAGAGGGAAAAGTGGTTCCTGGTGCTGTGGTCTGAGATGTTACATGCATTCATGGGTAGGTTGGTTGGAGTGAGACCACGCGGACTTCATACGATGACGTCTGATTTCATCCCTTAAATGTGATTGGTTGAGTTGGACTCACTGCGACGGACAGTGGCTCCAAACTTTTTGCTTGACCTGTCCCTTTTAAACCTGGTTCCAGCCCTTTTTCTTGTACGGTACGGTAAATGTTGGCTTAAGCGGCAGTTTATTCCCCAGGTAACTTAGACTTTTCGAAGCCACGGAGTTTAACCAGACCCATCGCTTTTACATCGTAAAGCTATGGAGCCCCTTTCGTTTTTTTAAGTTTTCCTGCGTGACTCTGAAACCGACACATGATTTAGAGAGAGGGAAAAAAAGAAAAAAACAAAAAGGGTGATTTAGACATGTTAGAGAGAAAAGAAAGAAAGAAAACAATGTTTCCGGCCAGGCTTGAACTGGCGACCTTCCGCGTGTTAGGCGGACGTCGTGATAACCACTACACTACGGAAACCACCATGAAGTAACCAGAATTGTGCAAAACATTTCTCGAAAGAAACTTTTGTATAGGTAAGCACATGATTTCGAGTGCAATTTGGAATAGATAAGCACGAGTAGATTTTTCGGGCGAGTGCAATTTGAAGTCTTTGAAAAATTTACGAGTGCTTATTTATTCCAAATTGCACGAGAAAAATCATGTGGCACTGATTACTTGTCAATAATACACATGCAAAAATTTCACTCTGTTTTGCTCTTCAATCGTGTTTATTTCGTGTCACGGCTCACTGGTCCCGCCTACATTCACGTTATTGGTTGAAAAATGACATCCTTGATTGACATGCAAGCACTTGTGGAAATTGACAGAAGCAAAATATTCTTTCTGGAAGCAGCTATAGTTCTAAAGTTTCGGAAACCTCAAACAAAAAATGAGGTGTGAAATAGCGTCAAAACTTGCTTATTTCAAGAGCTCAAGTTGTTCTTGTTCGTAGTCGAATCTAACTAAGACGAAATCGATCGACATTTTCAAAAAGCTTTTCAAAATATGAATCACTTAGAAATACTGTCCTCGCCATGTGGTGCAGCTGGTTGTGGCTTTTAAGGAGCTGCTGTGTTTCCCATGTTAAAAGTGACTTGACATTGGTGAAAATGGTTTATGTTCATGAAACACTGACGCTGATCATTCTGGCCGGATATGTAGCTGGGCATCTGAAACGCGAAAGCTGCTTGGTTGAAGTTGTTGCCGCGTATTGAACGTCGGGCGAGAAGGGGTTGAAGTTGCTGGAACTGCTGGTGGTACTACTGACCGACGTTGAGCTGTCAGTCCTCGAGCTAACTGGCTGTTGATTTTTCTTGCGTTGCTGATGGTGTGGGAAAGCTGCCGCTGTTCAGTTTCATCTCCTTCGTCATAGTCATCCAGTGACTTCTCGTTTCTGTGGCCCGTTACTTTAACAACTGACCTTCGTTCGAGGCCTGCTGTCTTCAACTTCTTTACAACTGTTCTCCTAGCGCTGTGGTTGGAAAATAATTTCGATGAATCCTCCAGTGACGTTCCTTCGATGACGGATTTCATCATGCCATTGATCTTGTTCTCTCCCATCGGCTGCCGCTTGTACCAAATAAACTTGCGAGGACGGATTTGACACGCAAGAGAGATAAAGTGGACCAGTTGTACGTAATTGGGGAGGACGACGCCACAGAAACTCTTTGAAGATTGCAACGGGACATCTCTCGTCTCCAGTGGCAAATATTTTTGGAAAAAACCTTCGGGGCTTTGCGGACAATCCAGACTGGCGTGTTCTGGTAGGGTTCTCGATGAATTCGACGTACTCCATGTTGTTTTCGTCCAGTCCAAAAGAAATCTTCAACTTTCATGCTGTGGTGTTCCTGGCGACCACGAAGACTAAAATACTGCGTCAAGAGCCACCAAACTGTTTGGACCAGGACTTGTGGACTTCCCTTTCCCAGCTTCTTTTTTCCCACGGCTCATTTTCCTTGGTTGTTGTCAGACTTCGTGGCTTGCCTTTCAGCCTTGTTGCCGGAGAAGCCGGGCTTTTCCCTCAAGAACTTGCTTGGAGCTTTTAAACTCTTTGTCGCGAATTATGGAGTGTATGTACTCTTTTTCTGTTAGATATCGGTCAATAGCAGTAATCATTACACGAAAGCCGTCAGGCTCGAAATCTTTCCCGTCTTTCTTACGAACTGTTGCGTAAAACTCCTCGACAATTTTGTTCAGGGCCTCTGGTTCGCACTTTTCAATACTGTCGTCATAGCCCTTTTGAGCAGCCCAAGACTTCCAGACTTTTACCCAGTTGTTTGCGCTTTGTTGAATGTTTTTGTTCTTTGCATTCTCCTTCAAAACCTGAATTAAAATGTTGTTACTTTCCCCAAACCTGTCCACCAATTTGTTTTGCTGCGGTTTCGCGACTTTCCTAAATCTTTCGCTCTCATTCGGTCTTTGTGGTCCGTAGACTGAAGCCCTCACCAAGAATTTACCGTAGCAACGCTAACCTTAGAATGGTTACAATTGTACGTAGAAAGCTAAGCTTAGCAAGAGAGCATGATAGAGAGATAAGGACTTTTTTGACGTATTTTTATTATCAAAAAATATTATAGGAAACAAGACAACAGTTTTGAATTTACAAGACAAGTTTCGCTAGATTTTCCGTCATCGTCGGTTTACAAGTGACAATTGAATTGACGATTAACACACCTGAACCTTCTTGGTCGTCTTGTTTTGCATTGCTATTTGTTGAATGTTCTTTCAGCATCCGAGTTCACAACAAAATTTGCAAGAACGATAGCACTTGGAGAAAAAAACTCGCCTCCCAGCGTAGAATCGAAACTTGGTCTCCCACGTGACAGGCGAGGATACTCACTGCTATACTAAAGAGTGGGGGACGTAGTCCCCAGTGCTGTGGTCTAGACTGTTGTCATTTGTTCGTGGCTGGGGTGAGAACGCAAATGGACTGACTGCGGTTGCTATGGTTACCTTTGTATGCTTACTCACGCCTTACTTGCGATCAGTTGTTAGTTGTAAAGTGCAAAAGAAAAAAAGAAAGAAAAATAAAAGCAACAAATTGTTCCCGGCCAGACTTGAACTGACGACCTTGCGCGTGTAAGGCGGACGTGATAGCCACTACACTACGGAAACGACGATGAAAAAACCAGGGTTGTGCAAAACCAAATGCGATGTGAATTGAACTTGCCACTCTAGGACAATGACGTTTATTAATCCCTGATAAAATTGCTAACGGTCTTTACATCCCTTAACACTATTTCCTGGAACCAAACTATTTAAGCCCCAACTTAGTTTTCGGGCCTAAGTATAAATACTTATCGTCTTAGGAACATGCATACAGTACGTTACCGAAAACAGCAGGTCCAGATGAAAAATCGTCTTGGAGAAATTCTAGAAAAACCGTACCGTTGGAGGGGAAGGAGGTGGCATCCCTGATTTCCCACCCACCCCTTGTGCGTCCAAGGGTTTAAAGTTAAGGTTTTTCTTGTTCCGACACGTACATTATGCAAAAAAGGAAACTGCCTACCCGGCGGGGAATCGAACCCCAGTCTCCCGTGTGACAGGCGAGGATACTCACCACTATACTACCGAGGACTTCGACAGTAAGGGTATGAGGTTTGTTTAATATTGTTTCGGCCTACGAAAGCAATTTCTGACATTTTCTTAAATACGTATTATGCGACGTAATAAACGATAATTAGAGAGAACGAACTTAATCATCTTCACTAGTCGCGGATCCGTTCCACAGACACCAATGGGTAAGCTGTAACTTTTTATTCATTTATTATATATTTCTTCACTCCCCTAACGAATTGTAATCTATTGACAGCTTTCGAATAACCTACTGTATGAAACGTGGCAATAAACCTTACAGTGTAACATTTGAATCCTTGGTAATGCGGCTAGTGAAACAAATATTATCCATAAAAAATAGTCGTAGCTTTTCTTTAATCCCTGCATTTAATTGTTAAAAGATTGATGTTATGTGATTGGGAGTCATGGATGTAAGGCTGTTGGCCTGTCGTCTGATCATGAGTTAAACACTGAGTGGACGCTAACAGACATTAAAGAAAACACATCACTGTTGAAAAAGAGTAAGGTACGTAATCACCGGTGTTGCGATGTAACATTACCTTTGCCATCGTAAGACAGCTACTGCCTCAGCTCTTAACCAACTAAATTGAAGGATTAATTGGTTTGGAGAATGCTGTGAAATTTGGCCAGTTGCTTCTGTTTCTGTGGCGTAGTCATCTAAGGAAGAGAAATTTTAAAATAAACGGCATAATTTTATTTGCCCTTTATCATAAGGCCGGTTTATCTGTACAATTAATCGACCCGATTTATTGGACCGACAATATCAGAACATAAATGGTGCGTTTGTTCACACACTTCGTTTTGTCGGCTTCTGGTTGGCCCCAGTTCTCAGCCCGACAGGAGCATGAATCACTACAGGCAGCCAAACTGTACGTGAACTTCATGCACCGTACTGTACAATAACCAACTGTACAACATCGTGGAATATTTGTACTCGTTTCGCGCGCTTTCTATACAATAACTAATACAGTTGGATAATAAAAAATACATACTCACTTTTCTCAGACATACAGATGCCTCTCACATTGGGCGGAAACGAACAAATGGCGACGCATCAATTCATAACTTCAAGCACGAACGGGCGCCTGCATTCCGCAATCTACCCCTTTTCTTCACGAACAGATGATTGTTTTCTCCACCTGCGTAAAAGCGAATTCCAATCTTTCTTCCATTATCATTATAATCAACGTACTATTTCGAAAGATGAAAAACTGTTTCATAAACAAGTTCTATTCATCGAACACATCCTTGCAAACCGCCATTTCGCCTTCTAGACGAGCAATCCTGGGACGAGGTTACCATAACAACCAACTCGTCACCAAAGCCACGTCATTTTGGCGTCAGCTTTGAAAATTTTTTTTTTCTTCGCAGCATAAAGTTACTTTCACCTTAAGTGACTTTTTTTACGTAACAAGTTTTTTATTTCTTCCCGCGTCTTCTAGACTTTATCCAAACTGCTACGTAAGCATCTTCATTTTTATTATTGTTTTCCCTTTTTCTACCGAAATTTTTCTAATTCTCCCTCTCTTTAGGTTATTTATTTCTCACGTAAAGGGACCCTGGCTTTTTGAAATGTCGCGGTCTCTTAAAGGGTTTTACTCCCCCAAGAATTTCGTCCCCACTACCCTAGTTGACATAGTTAAACCTCTTTTTCTTTACCGCAGAATATTTCCTTTTACGTTCAGACTTATATAATGCCATAAATTTTAGTTCCCAAAGAGTTGCTATTGTTCTTTCACCTCAAAAGGGGTTCCTTAACTGGATTGTTTGTCTCCTATAAATTCTGCACCGCCCATGTTTATATAAATAAATTTGACAATAATTTTCTATTCAAACAATTTTAATTAATGTTATTCTTCTTCTTCTTCTTTTTTAATTTTTTTTTAGTTTTTGTTTTTGTTTTACATATTTGCTGTTTCTCTCTGAAAGAGTCGGTTTTTCTACCGACCACCATACGCATTTCTTTTGCTACCGCCTTACACTTTCTTGCCTCTTGCTATATATCCCCCGTTCTCCTTGATCTGTCTTTCCAGGACTCGACACGGGGATGTCAGGCAAAGGTCTGGCGCCGGACTAGAAACATCCCTGCTCAGTTGTGCTTTGCCCCTGACGACTCACAACATTACAGGAGCCACGGTGTCGCTGTATCCTCAATCTTATATCTTATATGAGAAATCCTGTCGGATTTTTCTCTCTCTGTTTCCGTCTTATTACAGGAAGAAAATATATTATATTTTCTGTTTTGTTTCTCTATTTTATTCCTGTCTTCTCTTTCGATTATTCTTTTTGACCTCAATTACCTGAAAAAACACAAAATTTTAATTATATTTTAATATTATATTTCTTATCCTCTACAGCCATCTCAATACTAAGCTGCACTAATGAATCATAAAGACAGCCATTTTTTCCTCAACCTCTACCAATCACACTTCTCTAACAACTCCAAATCTACCACCATCCTTAAGCGACAAGACCTCTTCCACTCTATCAACGGCGATGCATTCTGTCCTCTCAATTCCTGGCCTTCCGACCTCAAACGTACTTAGTCAGTGTCCAATTGGGAACCCCCCTAAAGGGATCCCATATTTCATCAGCTAACAATGCCACATAGGTTACTAGATATCTACCAATATTTTTTATTTTTTTTTTAATAAAAGCGTGAGTCACCATAGGCAGCCCAGACGAGCTGTCGGTGAAGTTCTTTTAACTGACTGTCCGGAGCTGACAGCCGTGGTTGACTGAGAAAGGGTGAAAAAATTTATGTAATAGCTGAAAATAAATCTTGTTTACCTTTACATTATTGTTTATTAATTTGTCCTGTTTAATTTCGGGTCAATTTTGCACCGTTCTTTTGCGCAAATCGCTTGATAGCGTGGCCGTTATATTTGAGATCATTTGTAACAGACTAACCGGTGATAAAAGATTCGAAATATTTTGAAATAAAGCCTGCCTACCTTCAGCTCAATGTTTCCCAGTTTGTCCTGGCTGGTTAAAGAGATATTTTGTCGCTTTTTTCACTTGTGGGTGGTACCTCCAAGTGAAATAAAGCGCCCCAGGTTTTATTTTCAGGAATAGGCTGTGAATCTGGTGTCAAACTACACAAAATACGATTCGCTCTCTGATACTGTCTAGCCGAGAAATAAGGCCAACCGAAATCGTGTCGTGTTAACCGGCTTTAGACCCCGCCCCCCCCCCAAAAAAAAAAACAACAACAACAACAAAGAAAGAAAAGTGTTTCCGGCCAGGCTTGAACTGGCGACCTTCCGCGTGTTAGGCGGACGTGATAACCACTACACTACGGAAACCACCATGAAGAAATAAGGGTGAAACAACCAGAATTGTGCAAGACATTTTTCGAAAGGAAAATTTACGATGCAATCATATCATGCCTCCCTAGGACAATAAGGTTTACTGATCACTGGTAAAGTGTTTACGACCTTTCTAGTCTCTTAAACAATTTCCTGGAACAGAACTGTCCACCCTGAAGCCTCTTCAGCTACTACGCAAGTTGCAAAAGAAGATCTAAAAAGTAGGAAGAGACAAAAAGATTCCTGAGGCGATATCTTTTAAGTCGGAGGAGCAGCACAAAGGCCAGCGAAACTAGAACTAGAATTCACATCTCTTAGACAAACTAACCATAACTTAACTAACTAAAATATATAGATTTAGCCATGCCTAAAAGCGGAGCCGCCAAGGAATAAACTGGTGCTCGTTTCTCCACAGGCAGCCCAGACGCGTTGTAAGTGGAGTTTATTTAAAAATAGAAAAGGGTGAAAATATATGTAATAGCACGAAATAAATCTTTACTTTACGAAATAAATCTTGTTTACTTCTGCTTATTGTGTCCTGTTTGAATAATTTCCGGTTAATCTTGCACCGCTCTCTTAAATTACGCAATCGCTTGTTAGCGGTTCAAATTTCGCAATCGCTTGTTAGCGTCGCTGCTTATATAACCCGTTAAGCCTAAGGTTTGCAGAGATTTATTACAGACTAACCGGTGATAAAAGAATCGAGATATCTTGAAATAAATCGTGCCTACCTTCAACGCAATGTTCCCCTGTTAGTCCTGGCTGGTTTAAATGACATTTTGTGGCTTTTTTCAATCGGAGGTAGCTTCCACTAAAGAAGAATTAAAGGCTGGTGACCCGGCCAACGAACCATCTTCACGCGAAGCGCAATAAATTCCCCAATAATGGACGGATCCGCTCCAAATTGCGATCAGCTGAACCATGGAGTACGTGGTTTTCTGTATATTGCGCGCTGGCTCTCAAAATCCATCGCAACTGCCCGAGAATCCCTCATTTATCTACCTAAACTTGACCGTTTCGCTTCGTCATGAACCGTGACTCCGACGGGTAGGCTACGGGATTTGAATACTCAAGCTTAGCGACCGCGTCCGCTCGACAAAATAGCACTGGCTACGGGAGGGACGGTACTATTACCGCTGGGTTGATCCGTACCGTGGGAGGGTCCACTCCGTTGGATTTGACCGGAAACCTTGCCTTCTCTTTGCTCGTTGAACAGACGCACCCCACACATCTTTTACAACAAACCCCAATGATGTTGACGTTAAACTAGATCCTTCGTTTTCTTTAGCCTCCTCTGCATGGTCAATGATGTCTTGTATTGGTGTAACAGCACCGTTTTCATAAACATAATTGGACATCACCCTAACAAAATTAACATTACAGTTTAAAGGTTTTTATAATTTGAACCGTCATTTCGAACTGGTCTCCTTTCAATTGCGTTCATTTTCATTGAAGACATGTAAATCAACCTTACCATAATTTCCAAGGAGCTGTATATCCAAGCGATTTTGCTTTTTTCCTGAGTGGAAAATCCTCGTCTTGTCTAGCCAACTTAGAAAACATCTCCAGTGAAACGGAACAATAACAATAACCCAAACAATGTTATGCTTGTAATTTTCGCACGAAAAACCTAAATAAACAATTCAATGTCAAATCCAAGTTCTCAAAAAACCAAAACGCAAAATTTTATCTACAATAGCCTCCGTAAAGAACACTATTAAAGCCCAAGCGAACGAACGAGCTGTATAGCCGAGAGATCGAGATCGAACGTTGAAAAATTCGAAATTGAAACTGTATCCGTAAGGTTTCCGGTCAAATCCAACGGAGTGGACCCTCCCACGGTACGGATCAACCCAGCGGTAATAGTACCGTCCCTCCCGTAGCCAGTGCTATTTTGTCGAGCGGACGCGGTCGCTAAGCTTGAGTATTCAAATCCCGTAGCCTACCCGTCGGAGTCACGGTTCATGACGAAGCGAAACGGTCAAGTTTAGGTAGATAAATGAGGGATTCTCGGGCAGTTGCGATGGATTTTGAGAGCCAGCGCGCAATATACAGAAAACCACGTACTCCATGGTTCAGCTGATCGCAATTTGGAGCGGATCCGTCCATTATTGGGGAATTTATTGCGCTTCGCGTGAAGATGGTTCGTTGGCCGGGTCACCAACCTTTAATTCTTCTTTAGTGGAAGCTACCTCCGATTGAAAAAAGCCACAAAATGTCATTTAAACCAGCCAGGACTAACAGGGGAACATTGCGTTGAAGGTAGGCACGATTTATTTCAAGATATCTCGATTCTTTTATCACCGGTTAGTCTGTAATAAATCTCTGCAAACCTTAGGCTTAACGGGTTATATAAGCAGCGACGCTAACAAGCGATTGCGAAATTTGAACCGCTAACAAGCGATTGCGTAATTTAAGAGAGCGGTGCAAGATTAACCGGAAATTATTCAAACAGGACACAATAAGCAGAAGTAAACAAGATTTATTTCGTAAAGTAAAGATTTATTTCGTGCTATTACATATATTTTCACCCTTTTCTATTTTTAAATAAACTCCACTTACAACGCGTCTGGGCTGCCTGTGGTTTCTCAAAAATAGTCCTGAAACTTTTCGGTCTGAAATATATTTCGGGGCTTTCTTTGGCTCGTTCGCTTTCGGAAAGTGTTTCTCAAAAAGCCCGAAAGTGTTCCGAATTGTCCTTCAATATTTTGAGGATCTGTTCTGTAAAACGAAGCCCGAAAGGTCATTCTAGAGGCTGAGCACAGCTTGTCGGAATGATTTTTTTTCGGTCATCAAATTGAACACATATTTTACTCAGGAGCCGTCTTGCTTGGTTTTTGCAATGTTTCCATATCCTGTCACTAACTGTCAAGGTTTGTCAAATCTCCTAAGATTATTGGCTGTTCGCTTGAATGAACTTGAAACGGCGCTCATTTACAGCAACAAAATAAAACTTATTCTTAAGCAAATGGGTTATCTTCATCGCGTTCGGACGTTCAGTTAACAAATAACATGAACTGCCACAATTAGTCTGGTCAAAAATTTATTCCATCAAGATTGAAAACAAACAAACACCAAGCATAAGTTTTGCAGATGCGAAGTAAGCCTATATCTCAGTTAGGCGCTTTGAGGAACGCGAAAAACCTTTTTTCGGAAGCTTTTGGGATAAAATAGCTTTAAACCGACAACTGCTTTGCTTAAAAGATTATTGCTATTGAAAACTTCTAGGACAAGAAAATCGACAATTGCACAAACCGACCCGACAGTTAAAATTGAAAGCAATTATTCGCCGTAAGTGATGCTTGTGC
The DNA here is from genome assembly GCA_964017195.1 of Siderastrea radians. Classification (NCBI taxonomy): domain Eukaryota; kingdom Metazoa; phylum Cnidaria; class Anthozoa; order Scleractinia; family Rhizangiidae; genus Siderastrea; species Siderastrea radians. The sequence continues at coordinate 22,452,387 of OZ024895.1, forward strand.
AGTTGCGGCTTGCGACTGTGCTTTGACCTACTGTTATGAATAAAAAAACACAAAATAATAAACAGAGAAATCATTTTTGAAAACGTTTATTCGAAAACCCGTAAGTTTATACTTAAATGCAATTCGCGTTACACTTCCAGCACGGCGGTGGGTCCGTCTACGCGAGTGAAATCGGCCGTGCATGGCAAAATATTCAAGACTACATCTGTCACAAATCTGAGCGCGTTTTCTAATAATTTTTTTCAAAGTCAAAAGGAAATGATACATTTCTAATGACATAAATTAAATTTCCATTTCAAAATGTAGTTTCTTTGACCGTACTACTCAAAACCATGCACCTTATACCCTTTGAAAACTTCACTTACGCGGTTGTGTTTCAGAACAAGGCAAGCTCTCCGCCGTGAAGAAAACAAAGCGATGAAGTCCTTTGAAGGCAGCTTTCGTAACTTGAACTTTTCGCCTTCTACCAGTATTCTTTTGAACTTTTTCTTTCCATTTATAGATATTAGATGGTTTTTCTCAAGTTTAAATTGTTTTTTTTTCCGCTCAACGTTCGAGCAATAAGTGCAACAATAAAGTTACCAAAAAAATACTCATAGCATGGTAACATTTTGAATAAAAAAGGAATAAGTTATCAATACTCAAGCTCCCAAGCTGACCCCGCGCGAGAAAATTGAATTTGAAGTTATCCATATTTCAATTGAAAAGACGCTTCATGTCAGTTCAAAACAAAATGGCGCCTATTTTTAGCATATTTTTAAGAGATTTGACATAAATTTTCTCGAGAATGCTTGAGAATTTAGTCGTGGGGCCACTTGGAGAAGTGAATTAAAGTGAGATGTTTCAAATAGTATTCAAAATGTTACCGTGCTATGAGTAGTTTCTTGTAAATAATTTTTGCACTTATTGCTCGAATGTTGAGCGGAATCTGTCTTAAGCTTTTTAAAAGAAACCTCTTTTTGAAAAGCGACGATGGTCATGCGATTTCCCGCCAAGAAAACGCGGTTGCCCAAAAGCACCGCGCTATTTCCCGCCAAGAGAAAATGGCATTGTCCACCCCCGGTCGGGTTGTCTTAGGACTTCCCTCCCCCTCCCCCAGAGTCTGCACGGGCGCGCGGGCGGACCGACGTACGCTGACGTCACAACCAAAATTTTTCAAATCGATAGGTTACCAAATTTGCTTAGCAATGGAGCTCCGCTGGCGGGCTTTGCCTGCAGGCTCCGCTATAACAACAAGAACAACAACAACTTTATTAAAATAACAAGCCTGTTTTATTGACTAAAAAAATTTAAATGAAAATCACACGATGAAACAGGCTTACCGTCATGTGCTAGATGTTCGAAATACAGTTTATGTACATGCAGGAAATAACCGTAAAGTGCCTTAAGATTTACAGTGGAATTCCGATTTTTCGAACCTCCAAGGGAAATGGAAATTGGTTCGAAAAATCGGGAGTTCGAAAAATCGAAGGTGGCATCAAATCACACCTGTTTTACCGTGGTACAGTTTTATAAGATCCACGAAGGCAGACAACAACCGTATATCACTCTTGTTAATGTGTGAGCCATCTTTATTTACCAACAAAACGTGCATTTAAAACAAAACGGAAATTTAAGGATTTAAGCCAATTTCGGCAGAACAAAAAGCAGTACTGTACTGATACATGTGTCTTTAATTTTGCGCGGACTCTTGACTGCATTTCTTTCCCCTTACTCTATCAGAAAAAAAAGTACCCTGTACTCCACGGTTTAAAGGAACAGCCATATGTATTAATGTGCTACGGCAAGAGCTTGAAAAATCATGATCATGTACAGTAATTCAAGACCCTCGATTGTGTAACAACGACGTTGTAGTTTCTTATGACTTCAATGACAGATTTGCCACTTGCTTTGTAATAAAAAAATGTATAAAAACACCTTCTCCGGAACTTGTTAATTGCATTCAGGTGTATATGTGGCTGAAACCGGTTTTTGTTGGTTCCTGAGTTTTCTAAGTTCGAAAAATCGAATGTAAATTTTTGAAAGGAAGAAAGAATTAGTTCGAAATAATGGGAGTTTCGAAAAATCGAGCATTCGAAAAATCGGGGGTAAAATTACAGTGTTTGACTGAAGCAAATCCAAGGGAAACGACTAATGTCTTTTGGTTCGAAGAATCGGGAGTTTCGAATAATCGAGTATTCGAAAAATCGGGATTCCCCTGTATTCCCTTTCATATCCCTTTGTAATCTCATCAGTTCTGTGGACCTGTAATTACTGAAGCTTTACCAATGGTACACTGTGGTAACGCCCGGATTAGACAGGTTAGAGAGGTAAGGACTTTTTTTGGAAACTTTTTTCAGTTTGCACAAACAAGAGAACACTCATTCAGTTTTGAATTTGCAAGGCATTTTTTGAATGTCACCCATGATGAATTGAGAATTATTTCTAGTATAAATGTAAGTAATTGCCAGGCCATTGTAACTGACTATGTCAAAACATGTTCCGAAAAAAATATTTATATTTGCTTGTACCACAACCATTTAAATCATTATTTACGTATTTTAGTTCCTGGTGAATTCGTTTTCGTACTTCCACACACTAACAAAGCACTACTTTGTCAAGAAATTGGACTGGTTCTCAAAAAACAAAGCTGTTAGTAAGGAATATCGACTGGCGCCTTTTTCGGATTGGGGGAAGAATGTGGTAATGAGATAGCACGCAACTGAACAAAATGGTTTGTATCGCTGGCTTTCGATGCTACATCAGTTTAGAAGACCCAAGCTTGATCAATGGCCTCTTCGTTCTGGCAGAGATCACTCTGATCAAATGCACTGAATAGAAAGCGCCGGTCGCTACCTTCCCATCGAGCGTCACAGTCCTATTGATTTTATTGCGAAATCACACAAAGTTTGCATTTGGCCTCTGCCTTGCATTGACGTGAAATATGTTGGTGAAGTAACACACGAATAAAGCTTTAGCATTATTCATCGTCTTGTTGTTTTGCAATTACATTTAACAAATGTTCCTTCTACTTCAGTGCTCAAAACAAAATTAAAAAAACGATAGCAGTTCCAGAAAAGAGCTTCGCCTCCACGGCGGGGAATCGAACCCCGGTCTCCCGCGTGACAGGCGGGGATACTCACCACAAAACTACCGAGGATTTCGACAGCTAGGAGATGAGGTTCATCAAACCTTGAAAATGTTTAATCCTTGCATTTGATTGTTGAAAGATTGCGAAATATAAAGTGTAAAATGTGGCGGTGACGTTAGGCCGCTGGGTCATCATGTCACCAGAACATACTAAATACGCGGAGGACGCTTAAAAAGCATTAGGAAAAGTAGCTACCTCAGTGCTGTGTTCTGACATGTTACATGCGTGCAAGTTTTTTTTTTTTTGTTTGTTTCTACTAAGACAGCTCAATATGAGCTGTTTATTTAGAAATATAATACATAACTTAATTAGATCCTATACTAATTACTTTTTACATTGTTCTGGTACTAATGTTGTTACAAGTGTGTGATTCTATGATTACATGTACTTGTGTTTAATCTATTTTAAGACTTATATTCTGACAAGTTACAATGAGATACAAAGTGTAATATTCACGAAATTTTACAATTCTCTTTTTAGGTGAGACTCATGGATTCAGTTTTTCTTGCGTCTAGCCGATATATCAACAATACTATAAATGAAATTGTAATCGATCATTAACTACGCTTACTATGGTGTTATTTATACACCACGTGAAAGGAAAAAGATATTGTGTACCTTTTGCTTTATGTAATTGGAAATCTTGTAAAATAAAATGTTTCAGGTTGGCTTTAAAAATGGCCTGAACAGGCAAAGTGACATTGTTTAAGCGGTGTTCTACCGCAGAATTATGTAAGAGGAAGTTAATTAAATGTATTTTGCTCCTAGAGTGAACATTAGATTTTCTTAGTTGTAGTCCAAAGAGAATAATTTGGTCTGTCAGTGGTATCTTCCCGTAAGAGATGTCTTCAACGTATTGCTTAACTGTAGACCAAAAAGGTCTAAGTGTGGGACAATGTAGAAGTAGGTGGTCAATGGTCTCCGTAGCAGTACAGTGGTGACAGTCCATAGAAGGGTAAGCATTGATTCTAAAAAGGGACAAGGCTGTTGGTAAGACACGGTCGGCGACTTTCCACGTGAGATCCCAGAATTTATTGGGCAGAAGTGGGCAGTACATGGACTTCCAAAAGGCTGCATTAAAATTGGGGGCAGGTTGAAGGGTGCGTGACCAGTATTGTAAGCTTGGTACGGACGACGTTAAAACTGTTGTCAGTAGACGGTAAAATGCTCGCGTAGGAACATTAGCAAGCGGAGTCACCGGGGAATTAAGCGTGAAGTTAACAGGTGAAGGAGCTGTGTTTGGGGCCGAGTGGGAGAGTATGAGACTCTTCCAGTCGTCGTGGATAGCGGCCAGGATGGTTCGAAGTTCCTGTAGGATTTGTTTGCGCGGGTGGTTTGGGATAAGTTCGCGTACGGCCGTGGCGGGGAGAAAACCTGGGATGGCCACGTAACATAAGTCATGCACTTGCGTGACACCGGATGCAGTCCAGTGTCTGTGCAAGAGCGTTTGACCATTACTGGTTATTTGGGGATTGAGGAATAGGGTTCGACCAAGATGTTAGGGAGGGATTGGGTCAGGTTTTGTGTGACATGTGGGTAGAGCTTTGTACAGGCGAGTAATAACTCGCGATGAATTGTAGGGATGGATTGATCAATATGTTGGGGTTTGAATTGAGTTGATAGGGTGAGGGCGCCGAGTTGTTGTCCCGTGACCCTTAAATAATGTGTGACAAATGCATCAGTCAATTCCGGCTGCGCCCATGCCCCCCCGGGCTAACCCCCGGGCATTAGCATTTTTTTCTCTCGGATGGCAAATTCCCGGGGGTGGGGACACTTTAGCTGCCAAATGCCCCGCGGTGTGGACGAAGGAAGAGGGCAAATGCCCAGCCCCCGGGATCGTACGTCCCCAATCAACACTGCAGCAGTTTTCATTCATTGCACAATAATACCACTTTCAGCATTTTTATGTGTGATTTTTCATTTCTGTAGGCCGACCTCCCCGTCTTCTATTGTTTGTAACGGCACTATCCGATGTTAATAAAGTTAGTATAAATGCCAAGTGGTGATATTTTAATACTTCACAGACAACAATACTACATGATAGTTGATTGTTACTTTAATGTTTTGTTTTAAACAGTTCGCTAGTAAACAAAAATCTTGACATTATAAAAGTCTGTTATAACGTCATCTGTTGTAATATTTTAATAATATGCAAATTTATAAAACGACGATCCCTATACACATGTTTAGAATTTAAGAATCGTCGCGTCTAAATTTTATTTAAATCCTTAAGAAGAATGCGTACGTCGATTCACGTTGATGTTTCCCGATCTCGCTATATTAAGTGATAGTTGTGCCTTGATAAGCAATGAAGAAATGCATAAAATCGAGAAAACCTCCACAAGTTTGTCCAGTCCTTGGCAGACGATCCAATCTGCGACGAACTGCTGGTCCTTTGCGATAAAATCCTTCATGTTTGGATTTCGAGTCGGAAACCACATGTGTGTCAAAAGCCCGGGGGTAGGCAAATGCCCGACCCCCGGGCCGTGCCAAATTTGCTAATGTCCAACCCCCGGGACTGACAAGGCACGCAAATGCCCCGCAGTTGCCCGGGGGGGATGGGCGCAGCTGGAATTGACTGATGCAAAAGCATTTCCAGCCCGCTTGTGGACCACTATACTACTGAAACCACGATGCTAAAATGACTGTGAAGCAACACTGACTATTCAAAAGATTTCTGGAAAGGAGAATTTTCCAGGATTTTGAAATGAACATAACATGCAACTAGGTTTATCAGTCAGTGTTAAAATTGTTAACGTCCTTTCCAACTCCTAACCGAACTGACCGAACTGACCGTAACAAGGTGCTTTTGAAGTGTGCAATATTCAGGTGCAACCTGAACCTCCACTTTGCAAGAGAAACTGTTTAAGAGAGCGTCCGTGTAAGAACGGACAAGGCTTTTTTCGGACCTTCGCCGATTTCCCTGATTTTTTCAGTGAAAGTCGACAATTATATCCCAATAACAAATATCACATTTATTTGGATCAATTCGATATTTTATATTTTTTTTGCGAGGCGATTTTCAAAGTCACCTCAAAACCACGCAATTCGCCATTGGAGACTCCGTAAATTTGCCATAAATGACGGTCGCTACCAAAACTTTATTACTCAATTTAACGAGCTGATTTTTTTACATATTGAAGTTTCATCTTCCCTCGATAGTGTACAGGTTTAATAATTGAGATCTATTTAAGTTTCGTTAAGTTATGATTTTTTTTAAATTGACTCCCAACAAACTCCGAAATGTTGAAAACGCGACATGCCTGTAGTTGAAAGTCATTTTCTCGAATGTGGGACCTGATCTAGAATCGTGTCTATTGTAACTCAAAAGTACTAACACCATTATAGAAATGTATGAAATAAAATTTGTGGGCACTCTTTACTGCGCGCCGTACAGAGCTCCGCGAAATTCCCAAATGTTCGCCATTTTGATCCAAAATAAACAAAACGCTTGAGCGACCGATAAACCAATTTCAGAACCGTAAATGTTTGGAGATGCGTTAAAATACTGCTAGAAGTCAGACTGTAAATGACAAATATGTTTCTTTCGCCGTTTCAACCGTTTTAGCCGATTTCTCGGTATTTTCAACGCTCACAGCAATAAATATATCACTTTCGATCAGTATGCAAATTTGGCAAAAGCCCGTGTTGTCACGGAACATCTATCGATCTGTTTACCGGCCGCAAACAATTTGCCTAAAAACGTTACCAAAGCAAAGATTTCCTTCTTACCTGGTCAGGCGATAAGATTCTTTAAGCTTCTATGTAAAAGTTTTCTTTTTGTTTGTGGCTGTAAAGAGGCTGTTTTCATTTCCCACGCTGCGATAAAACAGTGTTTGTTTTGACGCAAGACTGACTTGCTCGTTTCAGTCTAATTCAATTAAAGCCTAATTTGTGAAACCCATGTCGGCCCGAGAACAAAATTGTACAAAACCTTTAAAAAAAATTGTGAGCTTCTGGGATGTTTTTTCATACCCAAAAGGGGTTTTATTTGCTTGTTTGTTTTTTTCGGGGGGAGGGGGGATTTATTCGAAAAAAAAAACATTCCAGTCTGGTCTTGTGGAAACAAGGAAAATCCCTGATTTTCGTTGAACAAGCGGTTTGCATATTAGAACAGTATTTTTGAAAACTATCGGGCTCCAATGAGGCAAAGCAAGTTCTACAAAAAATCATCGTAGACATAAAATACAAATACCTCTATATTGCAATTGGGATAACTCAATGTTTGTTTTTGCAAACTTACTTGTTTGTTTCCGTCTAATTCAATTTAAACCGACCGTGATGTCAGCGATTTTGTTTAATTTCGAGAAAATCCTTGGGCGTCCTTTCTGCACGAAATGGCAGCTATTGCATCCAATTGCTCTCTTCACGAGATATTACAGACTCCGTGTGGATCTAGTAGGAATGAGAAGAGCCATGTGTTGCTCTCTGAGTGCAACTCAGATATTTCAGCTCATTTGTCGAGCTGCCACTTATCGAAATGCGGCGATGTTACGGAAGCCGAACTGATCATGGCGAGAGCAGGTATTCGCGGTTTGTCGGAGAGCCAACTCGCAGGCATGACCATTTGCCCAAAGCACAGAGACTCATTGGGAAGATTTTGGCGAGCACCAAAGTCATGCCAACATCCTGGTCATACCGGGAAGACTGTAAGTGTGTCAGGAAGACACGTAATCAACTTCCAAATGACAGAAGAAATATCTGTTTTGTTTGGCAAGATCACTACTGCTGTCGGTTCACGTAAGTACCTCTTTCCTTGTGATTTTGATGAGAAAATTCCGCATTGTTAGTTTTTCGATAAGTTTTGTTTTCGTATTATTAAAACAGCATTTCATGATCCTCTGTTCAATTTTTTTTATCAATTTTATACTGCTTGCCTCGCTAGTAGTTGACGCAGATCCAAAAAAACTGAAACAGTATTTCCACTATCTTCCCTGATTTTACAAGTCTGAATTCCTTCAAAAAAATAATCGAATGATGTCATACATGCCAGTCAACACTGAAAACCTAACTGGCAAAAGGCACAGGGGGGATATTATGCGCGAGCATCGTCACGCGACGCTTCTCCCTGAGGGTGCATTGCGTGACGTTCCCAACGGCTGTGAAAATGACCAAGTGCGGAGTTGACCATTTTTTAAAAAAACAGCGTTAAAACTACCCCGATCAATTTGAGTGAAATATATCCTCCCAGGGAAAGGGGGGATGGGGGGTTACTCCAAAAAATTTTATACGGGAAGGCTCCGCCCCGAGCTCTAAACCCTCACCATTTTATGAACCATTTTGACAGAAATCGTTCCCCTTTTGTGTACCTTTTACTGAAAAAAGGTACCCCTTTCATATAATTATACCTGAAACACATGGCATAGACTTTGAACACGACGTCTTCCATTCTCGTCCCCATAGCCCTTTCGTTTCTCTTAGCCGGCTTGGCACGAGAAAACGAAGGGCTCTGGGGACATAGGATTTTTGAATTAAATCGAACTTTTTTCATTGGCTGTTTGGAACAAAGAATTCCTAAACGGAAGTCGAAAATGTAACGACTCTCTCATATATTCTTTTGAAACGTCATGACTGCATACATGAAGACCGGAAGTCCTAGAATCTAGGACTGAAAATCCTGTGTCTCCAGAGCCCTTCGTTTTCTCGTGCCAAGGCCCAGCCGGCTAAGAGAAACGAAAGGGCTATGGGGACGAGAATGGACGTCTTCTTCTAAATGATCTAGTAAACGTCCACTCTCAAATAAACGCTTCGTATCTAATAAACGCCTCCTTTGACGTGTAAAGTTTATAGACGCCCCCTATGCAAGAATCACCTCAGAATCCAGGGAAACGCTGCACAGCGTAATATCACGCAATGTAGTTTTTTTGCTTGACTCGGACGTCGAAAAGGCCAACGATGTCAACAAGATTGACTCTAATGGCGATGCAGACATCGGTGTCGAACTATGAACGACATCTCTAGGCTTTGCATTAGCGCAGACAAGAGAATATTTCACTTGGCGCAGATTAGATTAGTTACCTACTCACAAAATAACGCTGTTTTCTATCTTACTCCGCGAGCAAAATGCGCGTCTTATTTGTTTGTTGACGTTGCGGTTACAGCCTCATAACTATTTAACGCTCCGCTAGAACCCCTAAAATTTAATTTAGCCGCCGGGGTTTATTAGATCATCTACCGTATATGAAAAAGCTTAAATTAGAGCTTTTACTCAGTGTTGCATTTATATACACAGCTATCTGCACATCTTGCCGAAAGAAGCATGCTGAGCGACTTCTAAATTTAGGATGGCAAAATCCTAACAAACAGACAGAGGACCAAGCAGCCGCGGCTCCTCAAAAAGATGTTGAAAGGTTTGTTGAATAAAATGTTGTTTCTTTCTCTTTGCCTAGTGTTTCTTGTTGTAAATGCCAAAGGAATTATTTAAGCCTCAGTCAAAGCCCTCCAAGGGCGCAGGAGGTTCAAAGTTACACAGTTTATTGTGCCTTTTGATCCAGTTCGATTGTACTGCACGTTCTCTAAATAAGTTTGGATTCTTTTTTAGAACTGCAAAGACAAAAGCAAAGACTGCTATAAGCGAACATGCAGCTCAGATGGAAACAACGCCCTTCCGAGAGCTACCTGCATGCTCTTGATTCGCTGCATACTATCAGCCCATGTTGGACACCAGAAGTCGCTTGAGCCATGTCTTATGAGAGTACCGTAGAGACCTTGAGTACATACAACTCTGCCATGGACGAGATCGCCAGCACGATATCTAGTGCGCGAGAACCCCTGACATCGCAGCTGGACTCCTGGAAGAAAAGCACAGCAGCACAAAGGCAGCATTGCATCCAGAAAGCAACTGAAGACTGCATGCTTGTGTGCGATGTGATAGCCCCTCATGACGGGAAACAGCTGTTCCAGGCCATGATGACCGCTGGCGTTCAAGGAAAAGCAGACGGCGAAGCCATGGCCGATGACGTGGTAAAAACTCTAATGTCCCCTTACAAAAATGCCAAGAACAGGAACACGAAGACGCAAATCCTGAGTTTATACGCCTACAAGTACTCGGTAAGCACTTTGAAAAAGCTCCACGCACCGTATGGCAAGCTTTCTTCACGTCAAATACGCAGAGCACGATGTCATGCAAGGAACCTGGGTCCCGGTACTGTTCCTGAGAAGACAAAACATCATCGTGTAAGGGTTGACATGAGCAAAGTGGATCATTTCATAGAATTCGTTAATCGCCCGTATTTCTATCAAGACGTATCATACGGAACAAAGTTGTTGAAACTTGACAGTGGCGAAACCATTGAGATGCCGAATGTCGTTCGAACAGTTACACGTTCAACAATGATCAGCCAGTACTTGCATTTCTGCCAGGAGGAGAAATGTGAATCACTCAGTCGTTCTACTTTGTTTAAAATTCTACAAGTTAGAGAAGCCTCTCAAAGAAAGTCAATGCAAGGACTAGACAACACGGCTGCTGACGGTTCCGCTGGTTTTCACACAGCAGAAATGATAGTTGACGATCTCGAGAAAGGAGGACTGAATAGAGAATGGTGCGCTGAAATCAAAGAAAAGTTAAAAGAAGCAAAACGCTACTTGAAGACTGGCTATCGCGTTCACTGTAAACCAGAGGAGGCTGAATGCCCAGACCACTGTCGCAAATTCGCCCTCAGCGACGAAGGAGATCCCGATTTCCAGGAGAGCTACTCTCATCAGCACTTGGAAACTTGTGATGATTGTCAGGACCTGCGAAATGTTCTTGATGAAGTAGAAGGTCACATTCGAGGCTCATCCTGGAACCCTTACAGCAAAGAGCAACAAGATGATCTTCTCTATGATTTCAAGCAGGCACGCTCAGATATCTTGGCGTGGAAGGCCCATATTGTCCGATCCGTCAACCAGGAAGAAGCAAAGCAAGATCAGCTGAAGATGATTTCTGATAATCCAAACTCTGCACTTATTGTAATGGACTGGGCGATGAAGTTCCTGCAGCTCAAATATCGCGAAAAGCAATCGGATTGGTACGGAAAGAGAGGGTTGAGTTGGCACATCTCGACAGTCATCTCCAGCGATCCGGAGAAAGCAGGCCATCTAGAGCTGCAGTCATATGCTCACCTCTTCGACACATGTCAGCAGGATTGGTTCGCCGTCTGTTCAATCGTCGAGAGCACGCTGAAAGTAATCAAGACCCAGAAGCCGCATGTCACCCAGGTTTACCTGCGCTCAGACGAAGCGGGATGTTATCATAATAACTCTCTTATAGCTGCAGCAAAAGATCTCGGTCAGCGAGTAGGCATCACCGTTTGTCGTTACGACTACTCAGAGCCACAGTACGGCAAGGATGTGTGTGATCGAATCTTATGTCCGATGAAAACAGGCATCCGACGATACTGTAACGAAGGCCATGACCTTCTAACAGCAACGGACATGAGGAGAGCGCTATCAGAGAGACCAGTTAAAGGTACATCCGCGTCCGTCTGTGCAGTTGACGAGGCGAAAAACACGTTAGAAGTGAACAAGATAGATGGCTTCAGCAAGCTACACAACTTCCAGATTGAGGAGGAAGGCATTCGTGTCTGGAGGTCGTACGGAGTAGGTCGTGGTAAGGAGATTCCCTTCAACAAGCTACTTTCTAAAAGCCAAGGTAACACCGGCCTCGTCGTTTGTGAAGAGTTTTTTACCTGTAGAGAAACACGCGTTTACCAATCTAAAGACACTGTTCTCGAGAGCTCAGACGATGACACTGATTCAGCCGATGCGGAGTTAGATATGTTTGAATGCTCCGAGCCCGGATGTATAAAGAGTTTTACGACTTTCTCGGAACTTGAGTCCCATTTGGACATCGGGGACCACTGCATGAAGGATGAGAAGAAGACGGAAACACTGTACGATAAGATTCGTAAGGATTGGGTGGACATGTTCACTTCAACAGTCCGCATCACTGAATATGATGCGTCGGAATCTAGTACCAAGCAGGGTGTACAAGATTCTTCGCCTTCAAACCAAGCTATTAATATGGGTTGGGCCCTACCTAAGCTACGAACAGGACCTAGGTTCAGCGACAAGGTAAGAAATTACCTTACAGCAAGATTTGATCTCGGCGAACAGACCGGGCTCAAAGCTGACCCTCAGCAGGTGTCAAGCGATATGCGAAAGGCAAGAGACGAGCAGAACGATCGCTTATTTGACAGAGAAGAATGGCTGACCAAGAGCCAAGTGAAGAGCTTCTTTTCCCGCCTTGCAGCGGCCAGACGAAGAAAACAGGAACCAGGAGAAATCGACCTGAGTCCCAGAGACCTATTGCTGGAGGATGAAGAAGCCGATAGACAACAGCTTGTTGAAGAGGTAGTGAACGAACTGAGGCCGCAGCACCCACTGTCATACGATGCATTTAACCTGTGCGAGTGTGCGAGAGAACCTAAACTGAACAACTTTAACGTGCCAATGCTGAAAGAAATCTTGCGCCATTTTGAGGTCCCATTCAAATCGAAAGACAAAAAGAAAGAGCTGATTGAACAACTAAGGCTGTTCATACAAGAATGTGAATGCTTTCATTGAAAACGAATGAATATACAGGGGCATAGCTAGGATTCTTGAAGGGGGGGGGGGGTGACACTCACTATGATAGACCCAGCGTACTGAACAGATTGTCACGTCGACATCCGCGTTGTGTTTTTGACCAATTTTCACACTTCTGAAAATATTTTTTTTGTGAATGAGCTACCGGACCCCAGGGGGGGGGGTACTAGAAGTATACATGACTGGGGATCCGACGGAGCTTCATATTGCAAACCCAAACAAATACACAAGCCTGAAATTTGAGACCCAAAAAAATACCTGACATCAAAATTTCCAACCCAAAAAAATACACACGTCGCTGAAAAAAAAGTTCGAATCAATATTTTTCTGATCCACTGATCGCAACGAAAACCCGAAACGAAAAGTTCGCTCGGAGATACGACCCAAAAACTGAAAAAAATTCCCGTATTCTTTTAAGACCTAAACAAATACGTGAATGATCCCGAGCGTGTAAATTTTCAACCCATAAAAATACGTCGGACCCCCCCTCCCGTCATGCATTCTTCGAGTGACCCCCGGATACCGGACAGAACAGTCAAACAGTCGAACGGCGCAAGCGCGAAACGAAACCCCTGAGCAGTGAGCATGGGGGAGGGCAGGAGCCCATGGGGAGGGACAAGCCTGCAAAATAGCTGCATAAATTGGGTATATAGCACTGGTAAAGAAATATTTAATACATTGATGCCATGTTTGATCGTAAGATTTGCGCGTTTTCGCCATGTTTGTATATTTTTTTTCCAAAAACAAAAACTGTCCCACAAAGGGAGGTCACGGGCATCCCAGGACCCCACTTCGCTACGCCCCTGAATTATAAAGAGATGTACAAGTCACTTACCTTGCAAAGAAAAATTCAGGTGCATATAAGTACATAAGGTTAAACTTAGTAAAATGCCGTTAATATTGCGATCCTCTTTTCACGAAATACAGTTTTCTGTTATCAAGACATGATGAGTTAATGGAAAAATGGAAAAAAGCGGGTTCTTTCATATTTGTTATATTTATGTTGTCAAAAAACATATTTCGTAGCAGGGATCGCGACTCTCTTCAATTTCCGATGGTAATAGAGCACGAAATGCACATTTGTGTTACATATTTATTTTCTGGTTTCAGAGTAAACTTTAATGCCCCCGCCCACTAATTTTTTATTAAATTTACTTTTTTATGACAGATAAATTAATTCTCACAATATTATTAAAGTCACGTCAATACGATGTCTTCCAATTATAGAGCCCCAACTGTTGGTTTTTTGTCCTTTTTTGTCTCGAATAGTTCAGAGACTTCAGTTGATGTTCATCGAATAACTGTTTGTTTATGAGGAAGGGCCTGAAGGGGGTAAAATGGGAAAAAGAATAGGGCAAATTATCGCTGGGAAAATGGAATTTGGGTGACTGGGACTGGGGGTCACAAGTAAAAACTAATATATAGAACTGGGATTTGAATTTGGAAAATTCGGGAAAACAATAAGCTTGGACTGGAAAATCGGCTTCACCACCCCCTAATCCCCCCACCCCCCCCCCCCCCCACACACTCTCTATCAGGAACCTGTATGAAATTTGTGAGTCTTGACATGCGGCATTTTTTTTTTTAATGACAAGCGGCATAACTATTTGACACTCTCAACAGCAAATCAGCAAGTTCCTACTCAATGCAAGAAGGCATTTTTTGGATCGTGAATTCTCTTGGAATAATCCCCCTCGAAAAGACCAAGCGAAACAACAACCCGGGTTATGCCAAACTAGACAGCCTGGCTGGTTTTAATTGAATTAGTCTGAAACGAACAAGTCAGTCTTGCGTCAAAACAAACACTGTTTTATCGCAGCGTGGGAAATGAAAACAGCCTCTTTACAGCCACAAACAAAAAGAAAACTTTTACATAGAAGCTTAAAGAATCTTATCGCCTGACCAGGTAAGAAGGAAATCTTTGCTTTGGTAACGTTTTTAGGCAAATTGTTTGCGGCCGGAAAACAGATCGATAGATGTTCCGTGACAACACGGGCTTTTGCCAAATTTGCATACTGATCGAAAGTGATATATTTATTGCTGTGAGCGTTGAAAATACCGAGAAATCGGCTAAAACGGTTGAAACGGCGAAAGAAACATATTTGCCATTTACAGTCTGACTTCTAGCAGTATTTTAACGCATCTCCAAACATTTACGGTTCTGAAATTGGTTTATCGGTCGCTCAAGCGTTTTGTTTATTTTGGATCAAAATGGCGAACATTTGGGAATTTCGCGGAGCTCTGTACGGCGCGCAGTAAAGAGTGCCCACAAATTTTATTTCATACATTTCTATAATGGTGTTAGTACTTTTGAGTTACAATAGACACGATTCTAGATCAGGTCCCTGACATTCGAGAAAATGGCTTTCAACTACAGGCATGTCGCGTTTTCAACATTTCGGAGTTTGTTGGGAGTCAATTTAAAAAAAATCATAACTTAACGAAACTTAAATAGATCTCAATTATTAAACCTGTACACTATCGAGGGAAGATGAAACTTCAATATGTAAAAAAATCAGCTCGTTAAATTGAGTAATAAAGTTTTGGTAGCGACCGTCATTTATGGCAAATTTACGGAGTCTCCAAAAGGCGAATTGCGTGGTTTTGAGGTGACTTTGAAAATCGCCTCGCAAAAAATATAAAATATCGAATTGATCCAAATAAATGTGATATTTGTTACTGTGATATAATTGTCGACTTTCACTGAAAAAATCAGGGAAATCGGCGAAGGTCCGAAAAAAGCCTTGTCCGTTCTTACACGGACGCTCTCTTAATTGTCCTGGAAGCCTGGAAAGGAAACAAAATTCTCGTTGTCGTTATTGCTGGGGCAATGAAGAGGGTCCTTAGGGTGGAAAGGTTCTTGAGGTTTTTTCCCCTTCTATATCTCTTTGGAGTCTTTGGAAACTGCCCCTACATTAATTAAATGTTCCTTCCCCTTCAGAGTTCAAAACAAAATTCAAAAGGTTGATGGCAGTTCAAGAAAAAAAAGATTCAATCTCCCCGGCGGGGAATCGAACCCCGGTCTCCCGCGTGACAGGCGGGGATACTCACCACTATACTACCGAGGATTTGGACAATAACGGGCTGACGTCCATCAAACATTACTGTACAGGCCCCGAAATGATAATTTTTGGAATGGCGTTCAAACCAACGGATTGGGGAGTGATCAAAATTAACGGCGATGAAAAAAAAATTAAAAAGCCTCTACTTTTTTAAATTAATTTTAACAAGAAATGAATAGCAGTTTGTTGTTATGGACAAAATGAAAGTAGAATGTCACTCTGTAGACGTTGCTAGATACTGAACTAAAGATGAAATGAATTAGGAGCAATAGGTCACAACTGCTGTTTTCAACTATTTCTTTTCAAGAAACGATGCAAACGTTTTAAACTAACGTGTAGCAAAATAGCATTTTGAACGGAACAGGCAAAAAGTCTTCCTTCCTAACTTTAAAGTCGAAATTAACATTAAGTAAACTTTACAGTGCTGCACTTACTGAAAGTATCACCAGTCCACCATGTAAAACTTACGGAAAGTTTTTAGGAAGTAAACCACTCTTCATCTTTTGTACACTTATGAACAAAGTAATAGACCTCCCTGTAGTACTGTACTGAGCCATCTTAACTGGCATATACTCCTGCAGAGACACCCGAATTTTTTTTGTCACACTTTAGGCAAAATTCTTCTGTCACTTTGCCTTCGCAGCAATTCTTTTTCTACGTAATGGACGCGCCAGAAAGTACGTCTGAAGGCTGATCTTCAATGTCATTGAGCACAACTCCCGATCCATTTTTCCGCGTTCGATTTTTATCGAAGATTAAAAATTTGTTAAGAATGATTTACGAAGAAAGCATTCGGAAAATACGAGTTATAATGGAACTGTTCTTCAATTTCAAGTACCGTACGCTATTCCCAACGTCCTTTCAAGAGGACGAAGAATTGTACCGAAAGTTGAGACAGGGGAAAAATGTGGAAAGGAATGAGCGCAAGGAAGAGGAGCTGGAGAAGCTGAAACAAGGTATTTTGTAGACGAAAAGCAAAAAGCAGTCGGCAAGTTTTTAATTTTTGTTAAAAAGTTGATTCCTACTCTGGGTACACACGGTAACGGACACTTTGCTGCAGATAGCTTTGTTTGTGACGACGAAATCAGCCATCGTATCCTGCTAAATTCGGACAATAAATAATAAGGACACTTTTTAAAGTTTTTGCTTATATCAAATTTCATTAATTTCCAGCCCAGTAGTACTAGTTCTTGCATGAAAGATGTACCTGTTATTTTATTTTGTTCGTTTAGAGTTACTGAACCCAGGCAATTCCACGACATCATGCGGCCTAAAAGCTAGATGTGGAGTGTGCTCTGCTGAACTGGAACTCCCAACAGACCGTAAATGAAAGGGTCAAGTGAAATACTTCAAGCGAAGTAAGCGGCAAAGATAAAATACTGTTTAATGCTGTAATGTTGGAGATATCTGACAGATATAATGAACTACCAATACCATGACACAGTACGGTACAATATAGTTTTTGAATCATGAACATTGGAGACCACGAACGAGTGATGAATAAAACGAGAGAACAAAAACGATATCATGTGCTTAACATGACAACTTAACACGTCAATCATCTTAATGCAGAAAAATTAACACGCATCTAGCAGGCCTGTAGCGGAAGTCTTTTAACAGAGGTTCCATCCGTCTTCCTTTTTTTCCGATGAAGCAGTAGAGTAACAGGTTTTAGTCGTATTTTGATTGCTTTAGGACGGTGCCTCCTTTTGTTATTGCGCATACATTCTGCGCATCTCGGGATGTTCGGGTTTCTTTAGGAATTTGCCCCCTAATACAACAGTATTTTTGCGGGGTTTATGGTTATGTGAAAAAAAAGAACAGATCTTAGCAAGGGTTTCAGATCCAAAAGAAAAAGTGGGTGTAATTGCCCATTTTTCAGAGATAATTGATCTTAGATTTGGAAAGAAAATGGCATACATTCTTTGCATTTTAACACTTTTTTTGAATTATGGTTGCTTAGTTATGCCTGAAAAAAAGGCGGGGTTGCCCACATTTTTCTCTTTTCGACGGCTTAAAATAGGATCTGGAATCCATGAGAAAGAACAGAGGTTGAAGTTTTAGGGCGATTCGTTTATTGTGACACTCGGCAATGAATACTAGAGTTTTCCATGGGGTGTATTGCTTCTTGCAATCGAAAAACAAAATCTCTTATCTTGTGCTGTTGTTTAAGAGGTTCCGTTACGTATTTTATGGTAAAAAAATAGACAGTCTACCCGGAGGGGAATCGAACCCCCGGTCTCCCTCGTGACAGGCGGGGATACTCACCACTATACAACCGACGCTTTGGGCGCTTGAGAAACGAGGTTCATCAAACCTTAACTATGTTTAATCCGTTTATTTGATTGTTGAAAGACTGTGAAATATAAAATAAAAGGAAACTTTTGGCGGCGAGTTTAGGCGGCTGGGTCATCATATCACCTGATCATACTAAATACGCAGAGGACGCTAAAAAAAGGAGTAGAAAAAGTAGTTCCTGGTGCTGGGGTCTGACATGTTGCATGCATTCATGGGTAGGTTGGGTGGATTGAGACCACGCGGACTGAAAGTGGATGCCATGATTGGGAGTATTTATATGCTGACGTCTGATTTCATCCTTAAAATGTGATTGGTTGAGGTAGACTGACGTACGGGGGTTCCAAACGTTTTGCTTTCTGTGCCTTTTAAACCCGGTTCCAGCCCTTTTTCTTAAGCGGAAGTTTATTCCCTAGGTAATTTAGACTTTTCGAAGCCACCGAGTTGAACCAGATCCATCGCTTTTACATCGTGAAGCTATGGAACCCCTTTTGCTTTTTTAAAGTTTTCCAGCGTGACTCTGAAACATACCCATGATTTAGAGAGAAAAAAAAGAAAGAAAGACAAAGGAGATTTGGAGAGAGAAAAAGGAAGAAATAACAATGTTTCCGAACTGGCGACCTTCCGCGTGTGAGGCGGACGTGATAACCACTACACTACGGAAACTACCACGAAGAAATGAGGATTGTACAATTAATTTAGCATGTGAATTGAACTTGCCACTCTAGGATAGTGACGTCTATTAATCACTGATAAAATTGCTAACGGTCTTTCCATCCTTAAACAACATTTCCTACAATCAAAATACTTAAGCCCGAACGCTTAGTTTTCAGGCCTAAGTATTAAAACTTATCGCCTAAGGGAAATGCATACAGTTACCGAAAACTACAGGTGCAGATGAAAAATCGTCTTGGAGAAATTCAAAGAAAAAACCTTATCGGTCGGGGGGAGAAGCACATCCATTCCCCACCCACCCCTTGTACGTCCAAGGGTTAAAGTTAAGGTTTTTCTTGTTCTCTTACGTTCATTACGCAAAAAAGAAAATTGCCTCCCCCCCCGGCGGGGAATCGAATCCCGGTCTCCCGCGTGACAGGCGGGGATACTCACCACTATACTACCGAGGATTTCGACAGCCAGGAGAGAGTTGGTTCATCAAACATTATCCATAAAAACAAAAAAGTCGTAGCTTTTGTTTACTCCCTGAATTTGATTGTACAAGATTGATGTTATGTGATTGGCCCGTCGTCTGATCATGAGTTAAACACTAAGTGGACGTTTAGGGTACGTAATCACCGGTGTTGTGAGCTAACATTACCTTTACCATTGTAAGACAGCTTATTCGTTAGCTCTCAACCAACTGAATTGATGGATTGATTGGTATGGAGAATGCTGTGAAATTTGGCCAGACCATGAATAGTGCGTTTGTTCACACGCTACGTTTTGTCGGCTTCTGGTCGCCCGAGTTGTCAGTCCGATGGGAGTGTGAATCACTACAGGCAGCCCAGACGGGCTTTCGGTGAAGTTCATTTAAAAACTGTCCGGATATATGTAATAGCTCGAAATAAATCTTGTTTACCTTTAGAATTTTTCTTGTTTAATTTCTGGTCAATTTTGCACTGTTCTTTTACACAAATCCCATGATAGCGTGGCCGCTTTAAGATTTGTAACGGACTAACTAAACCGCTGATAAAAGAATCGAAATATTTTCAAATAAAGCCTGCCTTCCTTGAGCTCAATGTTCCCCTGCTTGTCCTGGCTGGTTTAAAAGATATTTTATCGCTTTTTTTCCTTAGTGTTCTTGGCGGATGGTACCTCCAAGTAAAAAAGCGACACTGAGTAATCGCTTCGGGTTTCATTTTCAGGAATAGGCTGTGAATCTGGTGTCAAACTACACGTACGCTTTGCTCTCCGATACTGTCGGGCCGAAAAGTAGGGCCGACAAATCATATCGTGTTAACCGACTTTAGACCAAAAAACAACAACAACAACAAAACAAAGTAGGAAAGTGTTTCCGGCCAGGCTTGAACTGGCGACCTTCCGCGTGTTAGGCGGACGTGATAACCACTACACTACGGAAACCACCATGAAGAAATAAAGTGAAGTAATCAGCATTGCGCTAAACATTTCTCCATAGGAAAATTTACGGTTATTTCGTGCATGTTACATAATCTGTATTTCGAACATCTAGCACATGACGGTAAGCCTGTTCCATCGTGTTCCATTCCAACACCTGCCTGCTGAGGACAAAAAGGTTTACTAACTACTGATAAAAGTGTTTACGGCCTTTCACGTCTCTTAAACAATTTCCTGGAACCGAAATCTGCGAAATGTCCACCCTGACTGACCTCTTCAGTTCCTACATAAGTTGCAAGAAAAGTACTGAAGAGTAGGAAAACGGACGGAAAGGTTCCTGAGACGATATCTTTTAAGTCGGAGGAGCAGCATAAAGGCCGGAGAAACTAGAACTAGAATTCACATCTCTAAGGCAAACTAACCATAACATAACTAACTAAATAACAACAAGCACAACAATAACCTTATTAAAATGACCAGGTTTATTGACTAAACAAAGTTAAATGAAAATCACACGATGGAACAGGCTTACCGTCATGTGCTAGATGTTCGAAATACAGATTATGTAACATGCACGAAATAACCGTAAAGTGCCTTACTGAAGATTTATCTGCTTTCATATCCCTTTGAAATCTCATCAGTTCTGTGGACCTGTAGGCAAACTAACTAACCAACTAACTAACAACAGCAACAACTTTATTGAAATTTGTTAGCTCTGCTATTTATACCCTCAAGAGCAAAGACTGTATTTAGTTACCATGGAACAGGTTTACGGTTATATGCTAGATGTTCGAAATACAGATAATGTAACATGCGTGACTGAAATATCGCCACAGTTCACACTTAAGATTTATCCCCTTTCATATCTCTTTGCCCATGGAGTCTCATTTCTGTGGACCTGTAACTGCTGAAGCTTTACCAAGAAAGGTAAGAGTGGTAAGGACTTTTTTTGAAACTTTTTTTTCTTTTTCTAGAAACAAGAAAGCCTTTATTCAGTTTAGAATTTGCAGGGCATTTTTTGATGGGTCTCCCATCACGAAAATGCCAATTCTTTTAGTATAAATGTAACTGCCAGGTCATTGAACCTGACTATGTCGAAACATGTTCTGCAAAAATTCAGTATTTTTATTTGCTTGTATCACAACCATTTAAATCATTATGCATCAGTACATATTTTAGTTCCTGGTGAATTCGTTTTCGTACTTCCACACACTAGCATAGCATTACTTTGTCAAGAAATTCGACTTCGTTCTGACAGAGATCATTCTGATCAAATGCGCTGAATAAAAAACGGCAGTCGCCACCTTTCCATCGAGCGACACAATCGTATTGATTTTATTGCCAAATCACACAAAGTTCAGTTGCATTTGGCTGATTTGGCCCCTGCCATGACGTGAAATAGGTTAGTAAAATAACAAACTAATAAACTTTTGCTTTCTTCATCGTCTTGTTTCTTGCAATTACATTTATCAAACGTTCCTTCTACTTCAGTGTTCAAAATAAAATCAAAAAGAACAAAAGCAGTTGAAGAAAAAAAAGTTTCGACTCAGCCTCCCCGGCGGGGAATCGAACCCCGATCTCCCGCGTGACAGGCGGGGATACTCACCACTATACTACCGAGGATTTGGGTATTCGTAAAACTAGGTTCATCAAACCTTGGCCATGTTTTATCCCTGCATTTGATTGTTGAAAGACTGTGAAATATAAAGTGTAAAATTTGGCGGCGAGGTAAGGCCGCTGGGTCGTCATATCGCTTGATCATACTAAACACGCAGGGGACGCTAAAAAAAGGATTAGGAAACGTAGTTCCCGGTGCTTGTCCTTAGATGTTACATTCATTCAAGAATGTCTGATTTTATCCCTTAAATGTGATGGGGGTGGGGAACGGACAGTGAGTCCAATCTCAGTTAGAACCTTTAACTTGAACTTGAAAGATTGATAATCGGGTTACGCTGCCGGATTCATCTTAACGGCTATCTTCAGGAATGCCGTTGGTGAAGTAGGCCAATCGTGTCTGTTTCTATGAAAGAAGAGAAAGTTTAATAAAACGTCTTAGGCTCAGTGTGAAAGAAACGGCTTTTTTTGCTCCAGTTAGAACAAAAAAAACAACAACGAACATGTTTCCGGCCAGACTTGAACTGACGCCCTTAAGCGTGTGGGCGGACGTGATAACCACTCGTACACTACGGAAACCGGTCCGTGATTGAAAAGTAGTGAAGCATCTAGAATTGTGCAAAACTATTTTCAAAAGAAAATTTCCATATGTAAGTTGAACCTGCCACTTTAGAACAATAACATAAAGGTTTATTAATCACTGATAATATTAACGGCCTTACCATCTCTTGAGACCATTTCCTGGAACCAAACTGTTAAAACCCCTAACAAGGTGGTTTTGCATTCAGGGTAGTTTCGCAAACTGAATTTTTTCCAGTTGAGACACAAGATGCAAGCAATATGTTAATTATTACCCTACAATGGATACAAAATTTTCGTTGCTGCATTTGTTGCTTGAAGAAGAGACAAAATAATTATTGTGAACACTAACCCAAAAAGACACTGATAATATTATTTTACATTCCCTTGTTACGTCTTGTATTTTATTTTTGGCAACGTAGTTGAGTGATACTCTGCGATGAATGCTAGAGTGCTCCTTGAGATATTTCTTGCAAATGTCTTGCTAAGTGCAATCGAAAAACAAAATGTACTAAGCCTAAAAGAGGAAATGTAGCCCAATATGTGCGTTAATCTCTTATCTTGTTCTGTTCTTTAAGAGGTTCCGTGACGTATTTTATGTTAAAAAAATTGACAGTCTCCCCGGCGGGGAATCGAACCCCGGTCTTCCGCGTGACAGGCGGGGATACTCACCACTATACTACCGAGGATATGGACATTAAACGAGGTTCATCAAACCTTGACTATGTTAAATCCCCGTATTTGATTGTTGAAAGACTGTGAAATTATAAAATGAACCTTTTGGCGGCGAGGTTAGGCCGCTGGGTCATCATATCAGCAGAACATACTAAATACGCAGAGGACGCTAAAAAAAGGAGAGGGAAAAGTGGTTCCTGGTGCTGTGGTCTGACATGTTACATGCATTCATGGATAGGTTGGTTGGAGTGAGACCACGCGGACTTCATATGATGATGTCTGATTTCATCCCTTAAATGTGATTGATTGAGGTGGACTCACTCACTGCGGCTCCAAACTGTTTGCTTGACCTGTCCCTTTTAAACCTGGTTCCAGCCCTTTTTCTTGTACGGTACGGTAAATGTTGGCTTAAGCGGCAGTTTATTCCCTAGGTAACTTAGACTTTTCGAAGCCACGGAGTTGAACCAGACCCATCGCTTTTACATCGTGAAGCTATGGAGCCCCTTTCGTTTTTTTTTAAGTTTTCCAGCTTGACTCTGAAACCGACACATGATTTAGAGAGAGGGAAAAAACGAAGGAAAGAAAAAGGGTGATTTAGACATGTTAGAGAGAAAAGAAAGAAAGAAAACAATGTTTCCGGCCAGGCTTGAACTGGCGACCTTCCGCGTGTTAGGCGGACGTGATAACCACTACACTACGGAAACCACCATGAAGTAACCAGAATTGTGCAAAACATTTCTCGAAAGAAACGTTTGTATAGGTAATCACATTATTTGGAGTGCAATTTGGAATAAATAAGCACGAGTAGATTTTTCAAAGGCTAACAAAATTTGCAATTTGAAGTCTTTGAAAAATTTACGAGTGTTTATTTATTCCCAATTGCACGAGAAAAATCATGTGATTACTTGTTAATAATACACATGCAAAAATTTCACTCTCTTGTTTTTTTTTTTGCTCTTCAATCGTGTTTATTTCGTGTCACGGCTCACTGTTCCCGCCTACATTCACGTTATTGGTTGAAAAATGACATCCTTGATTGACATGCAAGCACTTGTGGAAATTTACAGATCCAAAATATTCTTTCTGGAAGCAGCTATCGTTCTAAAGTTTCGGAAACCTCAAACAAAAAAAGAGGTGTGAAATAGCGTCAAAACTTGCTTATTTCAAGAGCTCAAGTTGTTCTTGTTCGTAGTCGAATCTAACTAAGACGAAATCGATCGACATTTTCAAAAAGCTTTTCAAAATATGACTCACTTAGAAATACTGTCCTCGCCATGTGGTGCAGCTGGTTGTGGTTTTTAAGGAGCTGTTGTGTTTCCCATGTTAAAAGTGACTTGACATTGGTAAAAATGGTTTATGTTCGTGAAACGCTGACGCTGACCATTCTGGCCGGATATGTAGCTGGGCATCTGAAACGCGAAAGCTGCTTGGTTGAAGTTGTTGCCGCGGGATTGAACGTCGGGCGAGAAGGGGTTGAAGTTGCTGGAACTGCCGGTGGTACTACTGACCGACGTTGAGCTGTTTCCTCGAGCTAACTGGCTGTTGATGTTTCTTGCGTTGCTGATGGTGTGGGAAAGCTGTCGCTGTTCAGTTTCATCTCCTTCGTCATAGTCATCCAGTGACTTCTCGTTTCTGTGGCCCGTTACTTTAACAACTGAACTTCGCTCGAGGTCTGCTGTCTTCATCTTCTTTACGTGACTGTTCTCCTAACGCTGTGGTTGGAAAATAATTTCGATGAATCCTCCAGTGACGTTCCTTCGATGACGGATTTCATCATGCCATTGATCTTGTTCTCTCCCATCGGCTGCCGCTTGTACCAAACTTGCGAGGACAGATTCGACACGCAAGAGAGATAAAGTGGACCGGTTGTACGTAATTGGGGAGGACGACGCCACAGAAACTCTTTGAAGATTGCAACGGGACATCTCTCATCTCCAGTGGCAAACGGTTTTGGAAGAAACCTTCGGGGCTTTGCGGACAATCCAGACTGGCGTGTTTTGGTAGGGTTCTCGATGAATTCAACGTACTCCATGTTGTTTTCGTCCAGTCCAAAAGAAATCTTCAACTTTCATGCTGTGGTGTTCCTGGCAACCCGTAACGAAGACCAAAATACTGCGCCAAGAGCCACCAAACTGTTTGGACCAGGACTTGCAGACTTCCCTTTCCCAGCTTCTTTTTTTTTCGCACAGCTCATTTTCCTTGGTTGTTGTCAGACTTCGTGAATTGTTGGTTGGTTGTTGTCAGACTTCGTGGCTTGCCTTTCAGCCTTGTTGCCGGAGAAGCCAGTCTTTTCCCTCAAGAACTTGCTTGGAGCTTTTAAACTCTTTGTCGCGAATTATGGAGTGTTTGTACTCTTTTTCTGTTAGATATCGGTCAATAGCAGTAACCATTACACGAAGGCCGTCAGGGTCGTAATCTTTCCCGTCTTTCTTACGAACTGTTGCCTAAAACTCCTCGAGAATTTTGTTCAGGGCCTCTGGTTCGTACTTTTCAATGCTGTCGTCATAGCCCTTTTGAGCAGCCCAAGAATTCCAGACTTTTACCCAGTTGTTTGTGCTTTGTTGAGTGTTTTTGTCCTTTGCATTCTCCTTCAAACTCTGAATTAAAATGTTGTTACTTTCCCCAAACCTGTCCGCCATTTTGTTTTGCTACGGTTTTGCGACTTTCCTGCGGTCAATCAATTTAATTTCAACTTTCTGCACTCAATTTCAACTTTCTGCACTGTTTGGGATTAATTGACGTGATCTCAGCCAATCAGCGCGCAGAAAGTTTTGCATGTATTTTATTAACGATATAATCATGCCATGCCTCCCTAGGACAATAAGGTTTACTGATTACTGATAAAGTGTTCACGACCTTTCTAGTCTCTTAAACAGAAAGACAAAAAGGTTCGTTAATAGTTATTCCCTTATATCTATCTCTTTACACTCTTTCTTTAAATCTTTCGCTCTCATTCCGTCTTTGTGGTCCGTAGACTGAAGCCCTCACCAAGAATGTACCGTAGCAACGCTAACCTTAGAATGGTTAGAATTGTACGTAGAAAGCTAAGCTTAGCAAGAGAGGATAGAGAGATAGGACTTTTTTGACATATTTTTATTATCAAAAAATATTATAGGAAACAAGACAACAGTTTTGAATTTACAAGACAAGTTTCGCTAGTTCTTCCGTCATCATCAGTTTACAATCGACAATTGAATTCACGATTAACACACCTGAATCTTCTTGGTCGTCTTGTTTTGCGTTGCCATTTGTTGAATGTTTCTTCAGCATCCGAGTTCACAACAAAATTTACAAAAACGATAGCACTTGGAGAAAAAAACCCGCCTCCCCAGCGTAGAATCGAAACCCGGTCTCCCACGTGACAGGCGAGGATACTCACCGCTATACTTCACGAACTGTCAGCCCTAGGCTCATATCACTGTTTCCTAAAGAGTGGGGGACGTAGTCCCCAATGCTGTGGTCTGGACTGTTGTCATTTGTTCTTGGGTGGGGTGAGAACGCAAATGGACTGACTGCGGTTGCTATGGTTACCTTTGTATGCTCACTCACGCCTTACTTGTGATCAGTTGTTAGTTGTAAAGTGCAAAAGAAAAAAAGAAAGAAAAATAAAAGCAAGAAATTGTTTCCGGCCAGACTTGCACTGGCGACCTTACGCGTGTAAGGCGGACGTTTTTATTTTTTCTTATTTTTTTTATTTCTTCTAAGACAGCTCAATATGAGCTGTTTATTTACAAATATAATACAAAACTTAATTAGATCCTAGACAAACTAAGTGTAACATCGTTCTGATACTAATGTTGTTACAAGTTGGTAATGCTATAATGCGTAGTCTAGTTTAGGACTTAAATCTCGACAAGTGACAATTAGTTACAAAGTGTAATATTTACTGAAATTGTACAATTCTCTTTTTAGGTGAGACGCATGGAGCAGTTGCTGTTGCGTCCAATATCTATCAACAGTACTATAAATGAAATTGTAATCGATCGTTAACTACGCTGATAATGGTGTTGTTTATACACCACGTAAAGGGAAAAAGATATTGTGTACCTTTTGCTCTTTGTAATTGGTAATCGTGCGAAATAAAATGTTTCACTGTGGCTTTAAAAATGGTCTGAACCGGTAAAGTGACGTTGTTTAAGCGGTGTTCGACCGCAGATTTGTGAATAGCATATCTAGCTATATGTAAGAGGAAGTTAATTAAATGTATTTTGCTCCTAGAGTGAACATTCGATTTTCTGAGTTGGAGTCCAAAAAGAATAATTTGGTCTGTCAGTGGTATCGTTGCGTCAGAGATGTCGCTAACGTATTGCTTAACAGTAGACCAGCAAGGTCTAAGGGTTGGACAATGTAGAATTAGGTGATCAATTGTCTCGGTAGCACTGCAGTGGTGACAGTCCGCCGAAGGATAAGCATTGATTCTAAAAAGGGATAGGGCTGTTGGTAAGACACGGTGGGCGACTTTCCACGTGAGATTCCGAATTTATTGGGCAGTAGGGGACAGTAAAGGGACTTCCAAAAGGTAGCATTAAAAGTGGGGGCAGGTTGAAGGGTTCGTGACCAGTAATCTAAGCTTGAGACGGACGTCGAAGTCGCTGTTAGGAGGCGGTAAAAAGCCCGCGTGGGAACATTAGCGAGCGGAGTCACCGGGGTATTAAGCAAGAAATTGACAGGTGAAGGAGCGGTGTTTGGGGCCGACTGGAAGAGTATGAGTCTCTTCCAGGCGTCGGGGATAGCGGTCATGATGGTTCTGAGTTCTTGTAGGAGTTGTTTGCGGGGGTAGTTGGGGATAAGATCACAAACTGCCGTGGCGGGGAGAAAACCTGGAATAGCCACGTAACATAAGTCACGCACCTGCGTGACACCGGACGCAGTCCAGTGTTTGTACAGGAGCGTTTGACCATGACTGGTTATGCGGGGATTCAGGAATAGGGGTTCAAACAGGATGTTAGGGAGGGATGGGGTGAAATTCTGTGTGATATGTGGGTAGAGGTTTGCCCAGGCGAGCAAAAGCTCGCGATGAATGGTAGGGACGGATTGATCTATATGTGGGGGTTTGAAGTGAGTAGAGAGGGTGAGGGTGCCGAGTTGTTGCCCCGCTACCCTTAAGTAATGCGTGACGAAATGTTTCCAGCTCGCCTGTTCGGGATCGAGGTAGCGGCGCAAGGTAGATAGGCGCAGAGCCGTGATTTTAGGGCCTATGCGATGTACATTAAAACCGCCCTCGTCACGGGGTAACGCAAGCGTATCCCGTTTGACTAGGGGCATTTTGTTCGACCAGAAAAAGCTATAGATGGACTGTTCGATGTCAGGAACAGCCCAGGCAGGAATTGGTAAGGCAGTAGCGTGGTACCATAAGACCGAAGTTAACAGGCCATTGATAACTAGGGTCTTGCCTTTGAAGCTAAGATCCCTATTAGACCAAGCAGTGATTGTGTTGGTTATCTTAGTGATGCGAGGCTGTAGATTAAGGCGCGTGCAGTCTATATTACCGAAATAGAGTCCCAAGATTTTCTCGGGAATGTAATCATTGAACCAGTCAAAACCTAGACATTGATCGGTACGGTGCCGAAAAGCCCCAGCCCAGAGCCCTTTGCACTTCGAATTGTTAACGCGCGCGCCAGAAGCTCTTTCATAGAGTGCGAGGGTATCAAAAGCGTGACGGATAGACGAGACATCCGTCAATAAAAAGGAAGTGTCGTCTGCATATTGGGATAATTTGGTTTCTTCGTTAGAGTTTGGCGGGGTGAGGCCATGTATGTTAGGGTTCGCGCGTATATGAGTAGCCATTAATTCGGCTGTAATAATGTAGAGTGGAGCAGACAGGGGACAACCCTGTCTGAGACCGCGTTCTAGGGTGATAAACGCGCTTAACCAACCGTTGGTTTTAACGCTGCTGGTGACTTGTTTATAAATAAGTTGTATCCAGCGGATAAATTGGGGTCCAAAACCAAATTTCGCGAGCGATTTAAAAAGAAAAGAGTGGGATACCCTGTCGAAGGCCTTAAGCTGATCAATGGAAATGAAAGCGAGCGGCGTGTTAGTATCATTTGCATAAGTTATTGCGTCCCTAAGTAGGCTTACATTATCGTTAATAGTGCGTGTCGGAATACAAGCGGTTTGATTAGTGTGAATTATATTGTGTAAAACGGATGTTAGTCTACGTGCTAGAGCCTTGGTTAGGATTTTATAATCAGTTGTTAATAGGCAGGTACAAAACTCGGACCGGATCAACTCGGATCGCTTGATCCGGGTCGGATCAACTCGGATCAACCCGGATCGACCCGGATCAACCCGGATCGACTTAAATTTGAACACAATAAAAGAAAAGGGATGCTTAACAAAAGAAAAAGGATACTTTTACGCATTTATGGATTGACAGTCATGAAAATAAAGCAGTCCTTGCTCTCCTGCGCTGTTTTGTCGAGCCGCCATTTTGTTTGCCTAGTGCCAGGGCCTCGCGGATCGAGTCTCAGGTGTCCAGTCTCAAGTCGCGTTCTCGGGCACACGTGCTGTTGTCATCTGCGCAATATGGATGGAGACGAAGGTAAAATTCAGCCTGATCTTGGCCATCTTTTAATACATATCACATCTCTTTACGTATTATGTCTAGAAAAGGGTAGTTTCATTTGTCCTTTATGTATAACTTTGCTTATTTTTGAACTTTATCAGGAGCCCATAACCCGACTTTATAGAGAAAACAAAGGTCGAAAAAAGACACAATGCTTGTGTCCACGGACGTTGCTAACCTATATACTAACATCCCACAGGAGGAAGGAATCACTATTGTCTGTAAAACATACGAAACATTTCATAGAGCTAGCAAATAACTATCACCCGACCATAAAATTCACGGCTGTAATCAGTTCAGATACAGAAATAACTTTCCTGGATACATGCGTATACAAGGGCGAAAGATTTAAGGAAGAATCTATTCTCAACGTTCGCACGTTCTTCAAACAGGCAGAAACTTTCCAATACACGCACTTTACATCCTCCCACCCTCCAGGCGTCAGGAAAGGCTTTATCAAAGGCGAAAGCATTGCGTCTTCTGAGAACCAATTCCTCAGAAGCTACTTTTAAAGAAAACATTACACAATTCAAGCGTAGATTACGCGACAGATGTTACCCAGATAACCTCGTAGACAAGACTCTCTCAAAAGTTAAATTTAGCGAAAGAATGTCGGCGCTACAGAATAAACAAAAAGCGGGCAAAAGAGTTTTACCGTTTGTAACAGAGTACCGCCCTTCTGTGTCTTATCGTAAAAACATTCTTATGAGCAAATGGCATTTAATAGAAAATCAGCCATTGCTAAGAAATATCTTTAAAGACCCTCCCCTACTTTCATACAGAAAAGGGAGGTCATTGAAAGACGTACTCGTTGGAGCAAAGCTTTGAAGGTCAACGTTTTATCGATTTTAACCAATAGGAGACGTGTTTGGCCTTTCAAGTTTTTGTAATATCATGGCGATAAAGGCCTCTGCTAAAGATGATCTAAGATGGTCGAAGGGCCAAAATGATCTAAGGTTTCCCTTTTTATTTTTATTTTTATTTTTATTTTTTGAACCGCAAGGTTCAAACACATACACTTGCTCAAATAAATATTTACCACTACGGCAATATGTTCAATTGGCAGTTTTGAAGTTCACTTGGCTTGAAGTTAAAGGACTGAATATCTCGTCTGGAGCAACATCATCTGCCATAAAAATAAGCAATGCTATAATACGTTGGGGACCATTGTGCCCGAGAACGCGACTTGAGACTGGACACTAGTTTCGTAGTCCGCGAAGCCCTGGGACTACGAAAGCAAAATGGCGGCTTGTCGGCGGCTCGACAAAACGGCGCAGGAGAGCGAGGACAGCTATATTTTCATGATAAATGCGTAATAGTATCCCTTTTCTTTTATTGTATTATAATTTAAGTCGATCCGGGTTGATCCGGGTCGATCCGGGTTGATCCGAGGTGATCCGACCCGGATCAAGCGATCCGAGTTGATCCGGTCCGAGTTTTGTACCTGCCTGTTGTTAATAAGGAAATGGGACGCCACTGGGAGAGGCGGGTTCGATCGCCTTTTTTAAAAACAAGAGTGATAACTCCTCGGCGCTGGGATAAGGATAACAAACCGCTAGTATACGCGTAATTGTAGACTGCGGTGAGTTCGGGAGCGAGTATGTCCCAGAAATGCTGGTAAAAATTGACGGTGAGCCCGTCAATGCCTGGGGATTTGTTGGGTTCCATGTCCTTAACTGATTGGGTTATTTCTGCGCGAGTGATGAGTCCCTCGCACGTTTTGCGGTCGCTGGGTTTTAAAGTTGGGGTGTTTATACTCAAAACAACTCTTTGGGCGGCTTCGTCAATAGGTTCGGCGGTGTACAATTTTTTGTAAAAGGTACGCGCTTCCACTAAAATATCATAAGGATCAGAAATGGTGTCTAAATTATCTTTGGTTAGGAGTTTAATCGATTGATCAGCTTGTCTGGCCTTTTCCAGGGTATAGAAATACTTCGAGCTACGCTCGTCGACTTCGGAAAAGCGGGGCTTAGTGCGAATTTTAATTGCATCAAGTTCCGCGAGTTCTAACTGCCGAAGTTGTTGTTTGGCAGTTAAATACCGCTCGACATGGAGCTGGTCTCCAGTCGCCGCTTTACTCTTCAAATACTCTATATTGCGTTCGATAGCGTGGCGTTGCGCGTTTGCAATTTTACGAGCCTTGGATGTGTGGTGGATGGCTATTTCCTGAAAGTGAAATTTAGCCTTGTCCCACCATGTAAGTATGTTATCAAAATCAGCTTTCTTGGTTAACCAGCGCTGCCAAAAGGCAATTAAGTCGGTGTTAAATGATGCATTAGCGAGTAGCGTGTTGTTAAAATGCCAGTAACCTTTGCCCCGTGGGGTTCGGGAAAGGTCTAGCTGGAGTGAAATTAAATCATGGTCAGAATGCGGATAAGGTTTTATGTCAGAATTAACGGCTAAATGGGAAATAGCATGAGCGATATAAAAGCGATCAATTCGCGTTAGAATGGGTGAGTTATCGGTGGGATTTTTGCCGGTCCACGTGAAAGCATTTGTGTGCGGGTGTTGTGTGCGCCAAATGTCAACCAGGTTATGATTGACAATGGAGGTTCCAAGGGTCGAAATCGCGGCCTGTCGCGCTAGGGGATTACCCCCACGCTTGTCCATTTTCGCATTAGAGATGCAATTAAAATCCCCACCAAGAATATTTGGGTGCGTGGGAGAGAAAAGGGGGGCTAACTCAGAAAAGAAAGTCACCCGTTCCGCGTCAGTACGAGGGGCATAAATAGCGATCAAATTAAAGGTCGTCTCGTCAATTGTAAAAATAGTCGTAGCAATGCGTCCATTGTTGTCTGTGTGTCTGTGGCCTATTGTGTAATCGAGGTGGGGCCGGAAGAGAATCGCCACACCGCGTGAGTGATTATCACCACACGACATGACAATCTCGCCGCCCCAGTCACGTTCAATGTCTTGTCGTATATCGTCGGTCCAATGAGTTTCCTGTACTAAAATAATATCAAAATGTTTTCGTTTAAAGAAACTAAAAGCGGCTCTTCGCCGGTCGACCGAGCGAAGGCCCTGTGCGTTAATGCTAGCTAAAATGAACATAATAGTCGCTAAAAGAAAAATAAACAAACCTCGAAAAGTATCCATAGTGAATGTTCTTGTAATTATTTAGAGTCAAAGTTCTCCTTCGGCGTGTTCTTCTCGGCAGCTTTCTTATTCCGTGCCCTTAAGACATTGGGTTCAGGCTTTAAGCGCTGTCGTCGGGTTCGTACTATTTCGTCGTCAGAGGATCTGCTTAGTTCTCGTTTCGTGCCCGGTTTGGTGTCGTTCTGGATGGATTTCACTGCAGGGTTGGGGATTTTATCTTTTTCCGTGTAGCCTAGGTCTCGCATGGTCCGGCGTTTCTAAAACGCGGGTCAAGGGTCAAGGGTAAGGGTAAAGGGTAAGGGTAAAGGGTAACGGGTAAAGGGTAAGGCATGACACCAAAGCAACCACCTGCTATGGTTGCAAAGGGCGTGTGAGAGACAAGCCTTCTGCACCTTTACCTCCAGCGCCCTATGATCTTTTCATTCGTCACCTGGAGGGAAAATATTCAACCGCCCCGGGGAGACAAAAGTCAGGATCAGTTCGAACCCCGAAATGGTCTACTATCACCCGTTACGTTCGTGCACTGGCCTCGACGACGATGACTTGGCGACGGGAAGGCTCGTCGTTCCGGGAGAAGTAAAGGGCCTCCTTAACAAGGTACAGCTGCGGCACCTAAACAAGGAATTCAACCTTAAACTGAGCTAGAATATACTACATTGAAAGTTTGAACACGATTCCTAAGGCATTAGCTGAAAAACTTTTTAAATTTCTATTTTAAGTAATTGATTTCAAGAGGTTTTCTTTATTCTTGAACATTTAGTATTTTTAATGTTACAGTTTCTGTTTTAAGAACCGCGTTAAGCGTTTTGTCGTGTAATTATTCATAGTTTTCTCCATGCAAGATCAATTTGCTTGAGGCCATCTGGCCACTTACAACAAAGTGTATTAGTATTTTTTATGTTACAGTTTCTGTTTTAAGAACCGCGTTAAGCGTTTTGTCGTGTAATTATTCATAGTTTTCTTCATGATCAATTTGTTTCAGGCCATGTGGCCACTTTGAACGAGAGGACTCTGAGCGTTAAGACAATTAAACATGATTACATCAGTACAGTTTTAAATAGCGTCGTTATTGTTGTTATCATCTTCGCTGTCATTGCGGATCTACGTCGTAATCATGTTTACATCTCATCTTAAACACAAAAATGTCTCGGTTCAATTTATTACCCGCGACCCTTTACCCTTTACCATTTATAGTCCATGGGCCAGGCCACTGAGTTCTTACCACCTCGAGGGACAAATTGTGAGTGGTATCATTTTAAAGCTTGGGCGAAGGTGTTTCAATATTTGAATGATAGCAATCGCACAGGAGTAGCTTTAAGGTATAATTTTCAATGCTTTTTTTTCCAAAATGGCGCCCAAACGTGAGAACGAGGCTTAAAACAAATCATATATTTAAATTCGTTTATCGATATTCCTTTGCACCCTTTCCTTAAATAATAAATACATGGCATTGCTCTTGTTATTTTTGGGGTCTCATGTTTTCGAAATGGCTTATCTAAGATATAAAATTCAGCAAATAGTTATCTTTGGAAATCGCTAGGAATCATGGGAAAATCCAAGATGGCGGCTCATGCGTCTGGTAAGTTCGTACTTTTGCTTTCCGGTTTTATTGGGTTTAAAAACCTTCCGATCTTTAATATAAACATTTTTTCTGGTTAAATATACCAATAAGTGCTTTAAGTAGTTTTTTATTTGGAAAATAGAGCACATTTGATGATAATTTCAACGAAAAACATCTAAACTTACAGACCTTCTAGAATGTTCAACTTGAGTAGTTCGAAAATATTAACTGAAAGACGCTTTGGTCATTCTATGTTCAAACGATTAGGAGGGGAAAAAAGAACAGAAAACGATGATCTTGGGGGCCTAAGGAAACGTCCATGTGGAGAAAGAAGGTGTATTATACACTGTAGCAACGATAATTCTAGAGAGCTGACATCCCCGCAAAACACTGAATCGTGGGCAACACTTTTGCGAGCTGCCGAAATTCGGGATCACAAACCACTACTGGACGTTTCTAAAACTTTGAAGGATGGTGAAATTCCCAACGTTTTGCATCATAGAAAATGTCGGAGCATTTTTACTCTGAAAAGGGATTTGGATAAAATTTCTAAAGAGTGTAAGAAGACCGAGGACGATGCCAGTGACTCTGATGCCGTAGACAGGAGATTTTCTATCCGAGGTGCACCCAGCACGAGCACAACGTACGAACGCGTTTGCATATTTTGCAGAAAGAATAGCAAATACCCAAGAGGAAGTAGAAGTCGAGAGGTATTGATTCAATGTTCGGAACTGCGTGCTGATGAAACTGTAAGGAGAATCGCTATAGTTAATAATGATAGCAGGATCTTAGCTATAGTATCACGAGAATTAGTCGCGGCTGAGGCCTGCTATCACAAATCTTGTTACAGGGATTACACTCGGCCACACTTACACAGCGGAACCTCTAATGAAACAACTGCAGCATCGTCAGATGAAGAGTACGCACGCCTCGAGTCTAAGGCGTATGAAATGCTTTTTGACCATGTTAGGTCTAGTATACTGGAGAAGCCTAAATTAGTGAAAATGACCGACTTAACAAATACTCTGCTGTCGTTTATGCAGGACTTGGGAGCAAAAGAAATTAAGGAGTCAACCAAAACACATTTTCGTAGAAAGCTTGAATCAGAATTCGGAGGATTACTGCACTTTGAAGATTTGCTAGATAATAACAGGCTGTTCATTATTCCAGAGAATCTCTCAAAACTTCAGCTGGCCAAGGAAGTAGCACAGCTATCACAAGAGCAACAGTACACAAGTGAACTTTCAAAAATTGAGAATATTCAAAGAGTTGCCCTGGACATTCGAAAAGCAATACGCTCTAACGAGCACAAAATGTCATGGCCTCCACAACCGTCTGAGCTTACTGAAAGTGCGATTAAATTTCCAGATGAAGTCAGAGCGTTTTTATGTACTCTTTTAACTGGAAACACAGCGAATTCACAAGAGTCTTGTCAACCAAGAGTACAACGTCTTATGAACTCTATTGGACAGGATATGATTTTCACTGTAAGCGGGGGACAGCAGAAGCCACCTAAGCATATACTATTGCCCTACGCTGTTAAATCACTCACCAATAACGTCGAGCTCATTCAAATGATAAATCGCTGTGGACACGGGATAGCCTACTCACAGATTGAAGAATTGAACACCGCCTTGTGTCTACAAAAACTGGCATCGACGCCAGAAAATGCTGTTCCTTTACCTGACAATATTCAGCCCTACATTAGCACGACGCTCGCCTGGGACAACATTGACCGATTGGAAGAAACCCTATCTGGCAAAGGTACTTCTCATAGGGTGAACGGCATTGCCATACAAGCCAGACATTATGGTCCACACCTTCCTCCAGATGAAGTTGCACCCAACGTAGCAAAAACCAAGCAAAGAAGTGTAGAAGTGCTAAATGACACCGACCTTCCTGTCTATAATGCAGGAGAGCGCTGTGGTCCTCCCCCGAGAACATTTGTAGAAGTCACGTCATCCGAAATAGAAGCAAATTCACGGAAAAAGAACTTGCTTTGGATACTAGTGCGGCTTCATGCCGCTGAGAAGCAGAAAGTCAGCGGTTGGACCGGGTTTAACATTGCTGTACGCAGTGAGGTGGAAGTCTCCAAAGACAGCATAGGATATCTACCAACTATCGACGCGCCTGCCACTGATTTGTCAACCGTCTACGAAGTCCTGAACCAGTCACTAAAGATAAAGAACAGTCTTAAACTTCAGAGCATAGTAGTCGTTTTTGACCAGGCGTTGTATGCAAAAGCCACAGAAATCAAATGGAAGCATAAGGAGAAGTTCAGCACCTTGATTTTAAGGATGGGAGTGTTCCACACCATTTGCACTCTGCTAGGAATCATAGGAAAGAGATTTCAGGATGCCGGGTTGAGGGACATTTGTGTAGAGACAGGTGTGATTGCAGAGGGATCTGTTTCTGGGGTTTTGGATGGCCATAGATATAATCGTGCCGTGAGATTCCATAAGCTCATGTATGAAGCTCTCATGAGATTAATTTGGTCGGGATTTCAGACGTGGATCGGAGAGAATCGCGCACATAAGAAGACCATGGTTGACAACTTCTTTGGTGATCTTCAAACGCTGTATGACAATGTCTGTGAAGAAGTTTTCCAAGAGAAACTGTCCAGTCCGTCATCCACAGAGGTTTTCCAACTTTTTGAGGAGTACATGGACTGTCTTCGACATGAAAATGGCAAGCTTTCTGCATTCTGGATGTCGTACATTGACATTGTAGAAATTCTTTTGGGCCTGTTGAGAGCAACCAGGGAAGGGAACTGGGAACTTCATTTGTCTTGTATTAGACAAATGATACCCTGGTGTTTCGCCTATGACAACCTCAATTACGCGAGAAAACTGTCTGCGTACGTTTCAGAAATGTCTCACCTGGAGGACGACCACCCAAATATATTGGAGTATTTCAAATCTGGCGGATTCGCAGTTCAGATTGGCGAGGTTAACACCTTCGGCAGAATACCAGTCGACCAGACTTGCGAAGAAACGGTAAACAAAGACACGCAGACGCCAGGGGGGACCAAGGGGTTTAGTCTAAAGCCCAGAGCCGTAAGCAAGTATTACTTAACAGCTGAGTATCGAAGCATATTTATGAGGCAGTTGAAAGACATCCTCCACCTGAACAGCTCGAGCTCTTCGCACAACGACCTTCAACAGAGCAGGATCACAAGGGACGAAGGAGATGTTAAATCCTTGCTATCAACCTTCGAAATCTGGATCAGTCCATACCAGAGTGAACAGCAAGACCTTGTTTGTTTATCCACCGGCAAAGTCGCCACCCCTGAAATCGAGCACGACCTTCTGAAGGCTAAAGAAATTGGAGAACAGGCCTACAGAACATTTAGAGAGCAAAGGCTAGAGTCAGAGCCAACGAAGGTGAAGTTTCATGAAAAAATGACTAAATTACAGCTTAAGACGTTCAGTGATCTAAACAAGAAAATGAAAGTTAGCCGCGGAACTGCTAAGGAAGTTATCCTCAAGGCTGACCGAGCACTATTTGCTCAGATGATTATTATTGCAGAGACCAGACAACTGAAGATGAAGGAGGTGCTGTCTCACCCGCTTGGGCCGCTACCCTGGGCGTTGGCTTCTGCGGATGGTTCCCTCAAGAAAACCTCAAAGAGTTCCCTTGCAAAAGAGCTACAGAAGGATGTGCCAGCAGCGGAAATCATTCCACAACCATCGGCATGTATCATTGATGGAATGGCACTAGTTCAGAGGCTGAAAGGAGATCAAAAGACGTTTTCAGAAGTTGCTGATTCACTGATAAGTATGGCCTTGCATGAGGGAGCTAACAGTAACCGGATCGATGTTGTGTTTGACGTGTACTTAGAGAACTCCATTAAAAACGCAGAGAGAGAAAAGAGAGGTTCTGATCAGACCGGAAATGAATTCCGTAATATCCGACCAGAACATAAACTGCTGCAATGGCGAACATTTTTGTCAAACCCCACGAACAAGAAGCATTTCATTGCATTTATTGCAGAGCAGTGGCAGAAAGACAGATATGTAGCTAAACTTTCCGGAAAGACACTTTTTGTCACGACTGAAGACCAATGCTACCAAGTCTCCCAAGGAAGTGTCATTACAAGGGAAGATCTCCGATCAACGCAAGAAGAGGCCGACACAAGAATACTATTGCACGCTGCCGATGCTGCAAGGTCTGGTTGTAAGACGATCTTGATATCGTCAGAAGATACAGATGTCTTCGTGCTCTGCCTAACTTTTAAGAGCTTTATTCCAGCATCATTATACATGAAATGTGGCACACAGACCCGAACAAGATACATAGACATCTCTATGGCGGTTCAGCTGCATGGACCAGAGGTATGCAAATGTCTTATTGGTTTGCATGCTTATACAGGGTGTGACAGCGTTAGTGCGTTTGCTGGAAAGGGGAAGATAACCGCGTTAAAACTCATTAAGCGACACAAATCTTTCCAAGACCTTTTCAAGCAGCTTGGTATGCAGTGGGAGGTCTCCAGTGAGTTGTTCGAAAGGCTTCAGGAATTCACGTGTAAGCTTTACAGTTCAAATCCAGGAACCAATGATGTGAATGAACTACGCTATCGGCTCTTCTGTGCAAAGAAAGGCAAACTTGACTCGAACCAACTTCCACCCTGTGCTGATTGTCTGCGAAAGCACTCACTTCGGGCAAACTACCAAGCAGCGATCTGGAAAAGAAGTCTGCAGAGCTGCCCTCAAGTACCTTCACCTGTTGGGTCTGGCTGGTGTCTGGAGGACGGCAAACTTACCATTGATTGGATGAGTGGTGAACCAGCTCCCCAAGCCGTTCTGGAGTTGCTATCTTGTCAGTGTTCGAGAATCTGCAAGCTACCAGGCTGTACCTGCCTTACCAATGGCCTTAAGTGCACGGATTTATGCCGGTTGCAGGACTGTACAAACCGACGAGAGGAGGATGCAGCCGACGATGCTTTCTCAGATGATGACCAGGAAGATGAAGACGAATAAGAGATCAAGTGAGTTAATAAAAAAACAGCCTGATCTGATGTGTTAGTTAGTTTGTCTTAGTTCAGTTTGTGACGCGTTACCATGGAAACCGAGTTACAATAGCGTTATATTTATTTGTCTTCTCTTAAACTATCATCTAGGTACCTTGTATGCCACCTTTTCAAAGCATAGTGAGCTTAAAACCAACAGCAACTTATGAAATAGTCGAAAGATGACCAAAATCCGGGAAATATAGCCATTTTTTGTTCACATCAGTGACGTCATTTCATCACGTGATTTAGGCACTTAAGCTACTCTTTTAGCATTGCTATCACATACTAAAATAAACTAGAGGAATAGAGGTTTCCAAAAATCAATGATAGCATTTGTCCCTCTGAGTGGTAAGAAATACCCTATTTTGGGGGCCTTGGCCCATGGACTATTACCCTTACCCTTTACCCGTTACCCTTACCCTTTACCCGTTACCCTTACCCGTTACCCGTTACCCTTACCCGTTACCCGTTACCCTTACCCGTTACCCTTACCCGCGACCCGCGACCCGCGACCCGCGTTTTAGCAACGCCGCGATGCGAGGTGTAACCATTAAAGTCGTCATCATCGTCGTCATCTAAGTTATCCTCATCAATAATTCCTTTAGCGTGGTCTCGAAGATCTTTATCGGTCTCCGCCGCTGTGCGTACAAGTTTTTCGTTGCGCACACGGCGGTCTTCCTCTGATAGTTGCTCCATTTCATCTCCATTTTCATCTTTTCCATTCGCATCGTTAGTACACTTAGCGCGTATGTGTCCTTTTTCTCCGCAGTGAAAACAAACTACGGAAGGGCACTCCGCCCGTCGGTGTCCCTCCTCGAAACACACGTTGCAGATTGGCTTCTGGTTTGTGTGGATGACTCGACACCATTCACCTTCGATTTTGAGGGAATATGGCACACTAGGCGTCTTGAGGACCATTCGTACTAGGCGGTTCCCGTTTGCGATGCCAGCTAGCTCGTGCCCCGTTTTGTATTTCAGACGGATAACCTCGGACTTGATCACTCCATATTTCTCTAATTCTT
This sequence comes from Siderastrea radians, assembly GCA_964017195.1. Classification (NCBI taxonomy): domain Eukaryota; kingdom Metazoa; phylum Cnidaria; class Anthozoa; order Scleractinia; family Rhizangiidae; genus Siderastrea; species Siderastrea radians. The sequence continues at coordinate 22,492,640 of OZ024895.1, forward strand.
TCAGGACCGCATTGTCCTCAACATATGCTCGGAGACCCATGATGGACACATTTGTAAACATGCCTGTCGGCGGACTTGGTTGCACGTGGACGCCATTTAGTTCGAAGCCGTCCCCGATTAACTGCTCGGCCTGATCTTTGGTGGAAACCTCTACAAGATATTCGCCTGATTGCAGCTCTTGCACCACGGTCACAACGCCAGCGCCGAGATCTTTTTCTACCGTTGCTCTAATGGCGGCGGCATTCACGCCAGTCGGTGACCGGAAAACAATACTCTTCGCTTTACGACTCGCCATCGTGGCGAATCGCAAGCAAAAGCGCCTAAAACGCTAAAAAACCTCGTTAACTAATAAAATCTACGAAAAGTCAGCCTCTTAAAGCACGAAAAACGGCTCAAAAGAGCTTGTACACAGAGAGCGGACGAGAACCGGTGTTTTCCCTGGTTGACATTTGGTGCACACAACACCCGCACACACATGCTTTCACGTGGACCGGGAAAAATCCCACCGATAACTCACCCATTCTAACGCGAATTGATTTCTGTTTCTGTGGCGTAGTTATCTGAAGAAGAGAATGATTAAAAGAAACGACATTTCATTGCCTTCATCATAAGGCCGGTTTGCATGCTGCAATTTGTCGACCCGATATTTTGGACCGTTTTGTCGGCTTCTGGTCGCCCGAATTGTCAGCCCGACAGGAGCGTGAATCACCACAGGCAGCCCAGACGAGCTGTGGTTTATTTATAAACTATCCAGAGCTGACAGGGCGAGTCAAAGTACAGACAACGAGTGAGGAATGTGCGGTAGTACTTCACACCGAGATATCTAATAAGAGATTTATTATCCAACTTAACCTTTTCCAACTTTTTTCAGTAACTTGAAAGAAAACTACAAGGTAACAGGATGAGCGCGCGCACGGTACTGTACAATATCGTGGGATATTTGTACTCGTTTCGCGCGCTTTCTATACAATAACTAATACAGTTGGATAATAAAAAATACATACTCACTTTTCTCAGACATCCAGATGCCTCTCACATTGGTACAACTTATCTCCAAAAGAAAGAACAAATGGCGACGCATCAATTCATAACTCCAAGCACGAACGGGCGTCTGCATTCTGCAATCTACCCCTTTTCTTGACGAACATATGATTGTTTTCTCCACCTACTTAAAGGCGAATTCCAATCTTTCTTCCATTATCATTATAATCAACGTACTATTTCGAAAGATGAAAAACCGTTTCATAAACAAGTTCTATTCATCGAACACAACCTTGCAAACCGCCATTTCGCCTTCTAGACGAGCAATCCTGGGACGAGGTTACCATAACAGCCAACTCGTCACCAAAGTCACGTCATTTTGGCGTCAGCTTTGAAAAATTTTTTTTCTTCGCAACATTAAGTTACTTTCACCTTAAGTGACTTTTTTTACGTAACAAGTTATCCAAACCACTACGTAAGTATCTTCATTTTTATTATTGTTTTCCCTTTTTCTACCGAAATTTTTCTGATTCTCCCTCTTTTTAGGTTATTTATTTCTTACGTAAAGGAACCCTGCCTTTTTGAAATGTCGCGCTCTCTTAAAGGGTTTTACTCCCCCAAGAATTTCTTCCCCACTACCCTAGTTGTATCGTGTTAACCGACTTCAGACCCAAAAAACAACAACAACAAAGAAAGAAAAGTGTTTCCGGCCAGGCTTGAACTGGCGACCTTCCGCGTGTTAGGCGGACGTGATAACCACTACACTACGGAAACCACGGTGAATAAAGCCCGGCATAGTCAATCGAACTTTCGGAAATCGAACTCAATCGAATTCAATCGAACTCAATCCGTGGATTGAGTTCGATTGATTCCGGCAATCGAACGAAATCGAACACCGAACTTTGTATGAGTTCGATTTCCGAACCAATCGAATTAATCGAACAAATCGAACCGAATCGAACTCAATCCATTGGATTGTATTCGATTGAGTTCGGCTAGCGAACTCAATCGAACACAGTCCAATCGATTACGTTCGATTGTGTTCGGTGAATAAATTCGCTTGGACAAAGGTCATGTTATGTGGTCTGACTGCCCGCTTGGTTACTGTATGCAAGCTCTGGTGAACCTACATAAAAGGCAAGCCCATCGAAAACACGTTTTTCTCGTCCTTTTTTTAATGATAATTCAATAACAAAAATAAACTGTCCACTGCAGTAAAAAGAACAGATTAGAACAAAGCTATCATTATTCCCGCGTTTTACCGTATACTGGAACTACTGGACCGTTTTCATTGTAAGTTAACTTGCAATTTCAAAACGATGACAACTTGAAGTATTACTTTCATGAAAAAGTACAGACTTCAGCAAACTACTAACCGCGACACAGTTCACAGACCAGTTCACGTTGAAGGTGACCTAATTGTCCGCGCTCATTTACAACTCGAAAAGCACGGCCTTTCTCGCCTATTTTCTTTAAAACTTTGAACTCTTCGCCCTCCTCCACGTCAAAGCGGCACTCTTGGTAGCCGTTTCTCCGGGAATTGTGCGGCTACGAAAAACACGTGTTATACTGAAGTATAAACTCGAGCCCCCAAAACCTTGTTATCACTTTTAACACCAGTTTTACAAAAATCAAGAGTTCGGAAATCGAACGTTCGATTGCGTTCGATTGTCCAATTGTTTTTGTGTGAGTTCTATTTCGTTCGATTGCCGAATTCAATCGAACTCAATCCATCGATTGAGTTCGATTGAGTTCGATTGAGTACGATTGAAATACTGTTCGATTGGGTTCGATTGACTATGCCGGGATAAAGTAAAGACAAGTTAAGCATCCAGAATCGTGCAAAACTCTTTTCAAAGGAAGATTGGCTACGTAAATTGAACCTGCCACTTTTATAAGGTTTATTGATCACTCAATTTTGTTAACGGCCTTTCCATCTCTTAACACTATTCCTGGAACCAAACTGTTAAGACCCCTAACAAGGTGGTGTTGCATTGGGTAGCTGTGCAAACTTAACTATCTCCAGTTGAGATACAAGATGCAAGGGACATGTTAATTGTCCAGGACACCCTGCAATGGGTACAAAAATTTTCGTTTGCTGCATTTGTTGCTTGAAGAAGAGACAAAATAATTACATTAAATGCTAACCAAACAAGACACTGATAATATTTAGATTCCCTTGTTACATCTTGTATTTCATTTTTGACAACGTAGTTCTATTAGTTGCAAAGTTTTATGCAACTCGGTATTGCGACACCAGTTGAAAAAAAAAAAAAACAAAGTTGTAGTGATACTCTGCAATGAATACTAGAGTGTCCCATGACATATTACTTGCAAATGTCGTGCTACTTGCAATCGACAAACAAAATGTACATGTACTAAGCCTAAAAAAAGAAATATAGCCAAGCATGTAGATTAATCTCTTATCTTGTTCTGTTGTTTCAGAGGTTCCCTTAGGGCCGATTTAGACGGTACGATTTTTCCTTGCGACTGTAGTATGCGACTTGCTCACGTCACGCCCACAAATTGCATACGACAGTCGTAAGAAAAAGTCGTACCGTCTAAATCTGCCCTTACGTATTTTATGGTAAAACAAAATAGACAGTATCCCCGGAGGGGAATCGAACTCCGATTTCCCGCGTGACAGGCGGGGATACTTACCACTATACTACCGAGGATTTCCACAACATTGTTCATAAAAACAAAAAAGTGGTAGCCTTTGTTAAATCCCTACATTTAATTGTTAAAGAGATTGATGTTATGTGATTGGGCGGTGATGTTAGGCCCCTGGCCCGCCTGATCTGATCATGTTAAACACTTAGTGGACGTTAAAAGACATTAAAGAAAACACATCACTGTTGGAACAGAGTAGGGTACGTAATCCCTGGTGCTGTGATCTGAGATTGCTTTTACCGTCGTAAGACAGCTAATGCGTTAGCTCTTAACCAACTAAATTAAGGAGGCTCGAAACAGTTTTGTTGGGCGGGCGCAGACTGGGTTCCAATTTTCCCGTGAGACTCAAAAATTAAAACAAACAAACAAAAATGGCGTCGCGCTCTCGTCTGGATTTAATATTTTGCGCCGGTCTTTTAAAAGCTGCGTGTAGGCAAGGTTGAAAACGACTGGAACTTAGGTGACAATTCACTTGAATCATGTCCTCTTCAATGTTATCAACGCGATCGTCAACTCAGCCGCATATGAAGCGCAGTAAGCTTATATTCAGAGGCTGTGCAACTGAACTGTGCTAGAGAGGACGGTGACTTCAAAACTCTCTCATCTCCAGTGAAATCGTATAAAGGCCCTAGAATATGTCGCCTTTTTACCATTAGTTTCTTTCACTGGCTGTTTTGACCACGGAAGCCTTTTCTACGTCCAGGTCGCAGGAAAAAAGTCTCGCGAACTCCGATTCGTATTTCTGAGAAAACATTCCCATTTAGAAAAAAGACAAAAAAAAAGCAAAAAACAAAAAAAAAAAACAAAAACAAAAAAACAGGCACACACACACGTTTACGGTGTTGTTAGCAAAAACAATGTAGACTACAGTAAAAGGTTTTTATTGTCTTCACATCATGAAATAACAGGGCAAGAATTTAAAACTAAAAGAAAAAATTAGTGTAACAAAATTAAACTTGCAGTGAGCGAAAAAAATACCTTGTGAAACAAACAGATTTTGACTCAATAAAGAGACTTATTCATGTCGAAATGTTGACAAACCAGCCGCTACAAAGAAAATATTACAAACAATGAGGTGAAAGATTCGCTTTCTATTTTGCTGAAGTGGTAGTTTCAATCTCAGTTTCACCGTAAATCTGTTTACTTGCGAAACAAAATTAAAAAGCGTACAAGAGAATTTCAAAACAATTCATCGCGCGCTATATTTTTATTAGCAGTCGGCTCGCTAAAAACAAGTTAGTTTTTTCAAGTTAGTTTTCTGGGAAATACTCCACATTTCCGGATAAAAGAAGTGCTCTCTTATTTGCTTAATTAAGTGATAGTGCGATAGTTTGGTGGTACTACGTTTTTTTCCGTAACGCAATAAGAAAAACCGACCTGTAGAATAATTTCAAAGCATTACCGCGCGCTATCTTTGTAAATTCGTTTGGTACGAAATACTCCAAATGTTCGGATAAAAGAAATGGTTTCTATCTTGCCGAACTGGTAATATTGATAATTTGACTGTTATTGGTTTTTCCTGGGGCGAAAACAATTCTTCAAACCTTCAAAGCGGTTCTTTTTAAATTGAGTTTTGATCAATCAATCGAACAAGTTTCATCAACAGAGAATTCTTGACAACATTGGCACTTTTCAAAGATCATCAAAGGTAGTTTTGTCCTCGTTTCAATACATACCTCTACATAAGGGACTTCTTCAATGTATTCTTTTTATACTAGGAAATGTTGTCTTTTTGTTAATTCTGTCCTTGTGCTCCTTTAAGACATATAATCCCGAAGTGGTGTCCATGTACGCGTTGCTCAATCCTGAACTCCGTTTGAAGGACAACCTTGCCTGATTGCAGTATTTTCGAAACTCTGTTGTTTTTAAGATTTTCAAGCGCATTCCACTTTGGTAGAAGTACTTGCTCTCCATCGCACACGTTTCCAATCCTTGTTTAGGTTAAGAATCGTTGACATGTAAATAATTGTACAGTGGTATAAACAGTAAGCTAAAGTCCACCACCGCTTTCGAAAACATATCTGTGAACGAACGCTGCGAACGTTTGCAAACATTTAGAGATAAGTTCAGTTTTCACGGAGTTCAAATAGGCTCTTCAGGCAGACGATAAATCAAAACAAGTACAGAAAGCAGCCTGTCTTAGGAGGATTAAGACAATCTTTGTTCCCAAGGTGTAAAAGAAGCATTAGTCGCCATTCTGAGCGAAGTGCCGATGAATTCACTTGAGATAGAATCAATCTGCACGAGGAGGAAAACATTCCGCTATATTTGGTGCCAATGATCCAATGATTTGAAAATAAACGATGTAATGTTCTTCAACAAGCACCGATCCACTCAAAACGTCACCTTTTCAAACGTAAAGAAAGTCATCAGGGCGAAAGAAATGCCCAACGAAATAAACCTGGAATAAACAGACTTGAAACCGCGTGCCGAGAGTGGCGTGACAATTTCTGCGCATGCGCAATTACCTATCTTGTCGTGTCGAAATTTTCAAAATTTTGTAACTTAGGAAGAACATAATTTCGCTTCCGCTCGGTAAATTTTTTTGATTTTTTGCATGTTAACTCTTATATGCCCAAAGAGTTTTTCAAGCGAGATTAAAAAAATTCTGTCGTACGAGAGAAAAGTTAAAGGTAAATTCGTAAAAAAGTGTTTTTTGCTGAAAGTTTTCGACAGAATTTTCTTTAACTTAATCCTTAGGTAGCTTACTAGAATCAAAGGCCGTATGCAAAATTTAAAGAAATTTCACCGTCACATTTTCAAGCAAACTCAGGATATCTCTATTTTATGGTCATACTCTGAAACCCAACTGCGTTGCCATGGCAACAAATTTCTTAAGGAATCTACAAAAAATCGAGACTTTGATATTATTGTTATTTTGTGGCAAAATTTGATCACGATTGGCCAACTCTAACCTAAATGTTTTAACTCCCAAATATAATGCATCGAAAAAAACAAGAACCCTTTCGAGCCACCTTAAGGGATTTATTGGTTTTGAGAATGCTGTGAAATTTGGCCAGTTGCTTCTGTTTCTATGGCGTCATCATCTGAAAGAAGAGAAAGTTTAAAAGAAACGGCATTTCTTTGCCTTTCATCATAAGGCCGGTTTACATGCTACAATTTGTCGACCGGATATGTTGGCTGACAGTATCGGAGCATGAATCGGTGCGTTTGTTTACACGCTACATTTTGTCGGCTTCTGGTCGGCCCGAGTTGTCAGCCCGACAGGAGCGTAAATCACCAAAGGCAGCCCAGACGAGTTGTCGGCGAAATTCATTTAAAAACTGTCCGGAGCTGACAGCCGAGGTTGACTGAGAAAAGGTGAAAATATATGTAATAGATCGAAATAAATCTTGTCAGTTGTCTTTACATGATTGTCTATTAGAGTGATTTCACAAACCCCGATTCTTATATGCTTTTTTGCCTAATAAGTATCGTTAAATGCTAATGCGAAGAGCAATAAAGAACGCACACACCAAAGTTGAAACCTGATTGTTTCAAATTCTTAATAATGCGCACAAGCTGGTGTACTGGTGTGCAGAATCTGAATCAGCTGAATGGGTTGCTCAACTAATGGACAACAGGAACTGAAGCAACAAAGAACGTGATGTGTTTTGGAAGGAAGCGATCCGATCTTCCTTTAAAGTCCTAATGTCGCGGGGAAACTGTATGTTTCTATACCGACATTTTGAAATGTTTTAACCCGGTTTAATTGCTAAAAAGAAAGTTGTCCCCGTTTGCGAATGTTATGATACTTGTCAGTAAACTTTAATCTGTCATTTCCTGATATCGAGTACCTTATTCTCACTTAATTTCGCGAGTACTAAGTTCCGCGATTTTGAAAATATCGCGAAATTTAATACTCGCGAAATATAGGAAACGCAAAGATTAAAATCTCGAAATTTAATACTATATAATATCAACAAACTAATGAAATTCAAGCTGATGCTTTGTTACTGTTATGGACCTCCATAAAAAATTATCATGTCTGACAGAACATGCATGATAAGAACAAAGTTTATCAAAGTGTAGATACAGATGTACCTATCGGGTATTTATACTGTGGAATACCTTGTTTGCTATTGTTTTACGATAATATTAATTATGTTGTTACAGTTCTGAGGGGAAGGTACATATTGAAGAATAGAAAAAACTCGCGATATTTAATACACTCCAATTCTAATTTCCTCTCAAAATCGCGAAATTTAATACTCGCGAAATATGGCTCTTGAGTTTTCGCGAAATTTAATACTCGCGAAATTAAGTGAGAGTAAGGTAGTTAACGTATATTTTTACAAAGCCGGCTCTGCTCTTGATCTCGTAAGCATTGTGTAATGTTTTCCCGCGACATCGGAACTGTTAAGAAAGCTCATTTCCTTGTAAAAAAAATGTTAATCACATTCTTTTGTTACCGTTGTCTGTTGTCCGTGTAAACCATTCAGAATCACGCACCTGCATGTACGCAATATTCAAAATTGGAAAGAATGGTTTAACTTCGGTGCGTGCTTACATGTGCTTTCTTTATTGTTCTTCGTATTAGCATTTAACGATTCTTGTTAGCATATAAGAATCGGGGTTTGTGAAATCACTCTATTAATATGTCTTGTTTAATTTTTGGTCAATTTCGCACCGTTCTTTTACGCAAATCGCTTAATAGCATTGCCGTTATATTTAAGATTTGTAACAGACTAACCGGTGAAATAAGATACGAAATTTTTTGAAATAAAGCCTGCCTACCTTCAGCTCAATGTTTCCCGGTTTGTCCTGGCTGGTTTAAAAGATATTTTGTCGTTTTTTTTTCAGTTCATGGTAGCTCCAAGTGAAATAAAGCGACAAGAAAATGAATCGCCCAGGGTTTTATTTTCACAATTATAGTAAATGTATGGGATGTACCGTCAGTTTCCTGCTATCGCGACGCATCGCTAAATATATGTATGAACCAATGTTAAATAAACGTTAAATTAACTCACTTGCCGTCTGTTGTCGTCCTTTCCCCTCAGAAATGATATTTATAGCGATTTCAAAGGGTTTTCAGTTCGCTGTGGAGTGTCACACTAATTACTCCGCTCAGGTAAACGCCGAACGCTAAACCTTCAAAATCGCCAATATTCGCCAAAATTCGCCATTTACAGCTACAAGGACGACAAATCACAACAATTGAGGTAAGTTTACGTTTATTTTGAAGAAAAATATCAACATTTCCCGCGATATTTTGCTTTAAATTCGAAGCTCATAATATTCCCATACAAATCAGTTCAAATTTCAAACAGATTGTCTGCGCCCCCTGTGGTGAATCTGGTGGCAAACTACACATACGAATGATACGATTCGCTCTCCGATACTGTCGGGTCGAAAACAGGACCAACCGAAATCGTATCGTGTTAACCGACTTCAGGTCCCCCCCAAAAAACAGCAACAACAACAACAACAAAAAAGCAAGACGAAGAAAGAAAAGTATTTCCGGCCAGGCTTGAACTGGCGACCCGCTTCCGAGTGTTAGGCGGACGTGATAACCACTACACTTTACGATGTAATCATATCATGCTTCCCTAGGACAATAAGGTTTACTGATCACTGATAAAGTCTTTACGACCTATCTTAAGGGCTTTTAACAGTTTGGTTCCAGGAATAGTGTTAAGAGATGGAAAGGCCGTTAACAATATTATCAGTGATCAATAAACCTTATAAAAGTGGCAGGTTCAATTTACGTAGCCAATCTTCCTTTGAAAAGAGTTTTGCACGATTCTGGATGCCTAACTTGTCTTTACTCAGTATTCACCGTGGTTTCCGTAGTGTAGTGGTTATCACGTCCGCCTAACACGCGGAAGGTCGCCAGTTCAAGCCTGGCCGGAAACACTTTTCTTTCTTTGTTGTTGTTGTTTTTTGGGTCTGAAGTCGGTTAACACGATACAACTAGGGTAGTGGGGAAGAAATTCTTGGGGGAGTAAAACCCTTTAAGAGAGCGCGACATTTCAAAAAGGCAGGGTTCCTTTACGTAAGAAATAAATAACCTAAAAAGAGGGAGAATCAGAAAAATTTCGGTAGAAAAAGGGAAAACAATAATAAAAATGAAGATACTTACGTAGCGGTTTGGATAACTTGTTACGTAAAAAAAGTCACTTAAGGTGAAAGTAACTTTATGTTGCGAAGAAAAAATTTTTCAAAGCTGACGCCAAAATGACGTGACTTTGGTGACGAGTTGGTTGTTATGGTAACCTCGTCCCAGGATTGCTCGTCTAGAAGGCGAAATGGCGGTTTGCAAGGTTGTGTTCGATGAATAGAACTTGTTTATGAAACGGTTTTTCATCTTTCGAAATAGTACGTTGATTATAATGATAATGGAAGAAAGATTGGAATTCGCCTTTAAGTAGGTGGAGAAAACAATCATACGTTCGTCAAGAAAATGGGTAGATTGCAGAATGCAGGCGCCCGTTCGTGCTTGGAGTTATGAATTGATGCGTCGCCATTTGTTCTTTCTTTTGGAGATAAGTTGTACCAATGTGAGAGGCATCTGGATGTCTGAGAAAAGTGAGTATGTATTTTTTATTATCCAACTGTATTAGTTATTGTATAGAAAGCGCGCGAAACGAGTACAAATATCCCACGATATTGTACAGTTGTTGTTGTACAGTACCGTGCGCGCTCATCCTGTTACCTTGTAGTTTTCTTTCAAGTTACTGAAAAAAGGTGGAAAAAGTTAAGTTGGATAATAAATCTCTTATTAGATGTCTCGGTGTGAAGTACTACCGCACATTCCTCACTCGTTGTCTGTACTTTGACTCGCCCTGTCAGCTCTGGATAGTTTATAAATAAACCACAGCTCGTCTGGGCTGCCTGTGGTGACTCACGCTCCTGTCGGGCTGACAATTCGGGCGACCGGAAGCCAACAAAACGGTCCAAAATATCGGGTCGACAAATTGCAGCATGCAAACTGGCCTTATGATGAAGGCAATGAAATGTCGTTTCTTTTAATCATTCTCTTCTTCAGATAACTACGCCACAGAAACAGAAACAACTGGCCAAATTTCACAGCATCCTCCAAACCAATTAATCCTTCAATTTAGTTGGTTAAGAGCTAACGCAGTAGCTGTCTTACGATGGTAAAGGTAATGTTAGATCACAACACCGGCGATTACGAACCTTTCTCTTTTTGAACAGTAATATGTTTTCTTTAATGTTTTTTGAGCGTCCACTAAGTGTTTAACATGATCAGACGACGGGCCAAGCCGGAGCCTAACATCACCGCCCAATCACATAACATCAATCTTTTAACAATTAAATGCGGGGATTAAACAAAAGCTACGACTTTTTTGTTTTTCTGGATAGTATCTAATAAATCTCGACTCCTTTCTGTCGAAGTCCTCGGTAGTATAGTGGTGAGTATCCCCGCCTGTCACGCGGGAGACCGGGGTTCGATTTCCCGCCGTGGAGGCTATTTTTTTTTTGTATAATTTCCGTAACAGAACAAGAGAAACCTCAACTTAAACCCTTGGACGCACAAGGGGTGGGTGGGGAATAGATGTTCCCCCACCCGCACCGATACGGTTTTTCTTGAATTTCTCCAAGACGATTTTTCACCAGGACCTGCCGTTTTCGGTAGCTGTCCCTTAGACGATAAGTTTTTACACTTAGGCCTGAAAACTAAGTTGGGGCTGAAATATTTTGATTCCAGGAAATGGTGTGAAGCGATGGAAAGACCGTTAGCAATTTTATCAGGGATTAATAAACGTCATTGTCCTAGAGTGGCAAGTTCAATTTACATCGTAAATTGTTTTGCATAGCCCAGGTTTCTTCGACATCGTGGTTCCGTAGTGTAGTGGTTAACACGTCCGCCTCACATGCAGAAGGTGGCCAGCTAGTCTGGCCGGGAACATTTTCATCCTTTATTTTATTTCTTTTGATCACAAGTAAGGCATGGGTGAACATACAAAGGTAACCATAGCAGCCGCAGTCAGTCCATTTACGTTTTCAACCCACCCTCCCCACCCATGAAGAAACGACAACAGACCAGTGCAGGACGTAGCATTGGGGGCTATGTCCCCTACTCTTTAGGAAACAGTGATATGAGCCGAGGGCTGCCAGTTGGTAAAGTATAGTGGTGAGTATCCTCGCCTGCCACGTGGGCGGTGGGAGACTGGGTTTCGACTCCACGCTGGGGAGGCAAGTTTTTTTCTTCAAGTGGTATCGTTTTTGTAAATTTTGTTGTGAACTCGGATACTGAAGGAGCATTCAACAAATGGCAATGCAAAACAAGACGACCAAGAAGGTTCAGGTGTAATAATCGTCAGTTCATTGTAAACTGACGATGACGGAAGAACTATCGAAACTTGTCTTGTAAATTCAAAACTGTTGTCTTGATTCCTATAATATTATTTGATAATAAAAATGTGTCAAAAACATCCTTATCCCTCTATCTATAGCTAAGCTTAGCCTTCTACGTACAATTCCAACCATTCTAAGGTTAGCGTTACTGCAGTATATCCTTGGTGAGGGCTTCAATCTGCGGAAAAAGCGAAAAAAAATCCGAAAAAGGCACCTTTGTTTTTTGAGAAGCAGTCCAGTTTCTAGACAAAGTAATGCTCTGCTAGTGTGTGGAAATTGTGTGATTTCGCAATAAAGTCAATACGATTGTGACGCTCGATGGGCATTTGATCAGAGTGATCTCTGCCAGAACGAAGAAGACGTTGATCAAACGTGGCTCTCTTAAAAATGTAGTATTGAAAGCCAGCGATACAAACCATTTTCTTCAGTTGCGTGCTATCTCATTACCACATTCTTCCCCAAATCCGAAAAAGGCGCCAGTCGATCTTATTCCTCACTAACAGCTTTATTTTTTGAGAACCAGTCCAATTTCTTGACAAAGTAATGCTTTGCTAGTGTGTGGAATTACAAAAACGAATTAACCAGGAACTAAAATAAATAAATATTGATGTAAATGGTTGCAGTACAAGCAAATAAAAATATTTTTTCAAAAAATATTTTTATTTGCTTATACCACAACCATTTACATCAACATGTTCTGAGTCAGAACATGTTTCGACATAGTCAGTTACAATGACCTGGCAATTACTTAACATTAATTGTCAATTCATCATGGGTGACCATCAAAAAATGCCTTCCAAATTCAAAAGTGAATGAATGTTCTCTTGTATGTGCAAAAAAAAAGTTTCAAAAAAAGTCTTTAGCTCTCTAACCTCTCTAATCTAGGCGTTATCACAGTATACCATTGGTTAACCTTTAGTAGTTACAGGTTCACAGAGGTGAAATTCCATGCAAAGGGATATGAAAGGGGATAAGGCAATTTACCGTTATTTCGTGCATGTTACATAATCTGTATTTCGAACATCTAGCACATGACGGTAAACCTGTTCCATCGTGTGATTTTCATTTAACTTTGTTTAGTCAATAAAACCTGGTTATTTTAAGAAGGTTGTTGGTGTTCTTGCTGTTATTTAGTTAGTTACGTTATGGTTAGTTTGCCTAAGAGATGTGAGTTCTAGTGCTAGTTTCGTCGGCCTTTGTGCTGCTCCTCGAACTTAAAAGATATCGTCTCAGGAACGTATTCGTCTTTTCCTACTTTTTCGTTCTTTTCTTGCAACTTGCGTAGCTGAAGAGGCTTCAGCGTGGGCAGTTCAGTTCCAGGAAATTTTTTAAGAGACTAGAAAGGTCGTAAACACTTTATCAGTGATCAGTAAACCTTATTGTCCTAGGGAGGCATGGCATGATTACATCGTAAATTTTTCTTTTGAGAAATGTTTTGCACAATTCTGGTTGCTTCACCTTGATTTCTTCATGGTCGTTTCCGTAGTGTCGTCCGCCTAACACGGGGAAGATCACCAGTTCAAGCCTGGCCGGAAACACTTTCTTTCTTTCTTTCTTTCTTTCTTTCTTTCTTTGTTGTTGTTGTGTTTTGGTCGAAAGTCGGTTAACACAATACGATTTGCCAGCCCTTTTTTGGGCCCGACAGTATCAGAGAGCAAACCGTATGTGTAGTTTGCCAGATTCACAGCCTATTCGTGAAAATGAAACCCGGGGCGATTTATTTCTGTTTCGCTTTTTTCACTTGGAGGTACCATCCACCAAGTGAAAAAAGCGACAAAATAAGTTTTACACCAGCCAGAACAAACCGGGGAACATTGAGCCGAAGGTAGGCAGGCCTTACTTCAAAATATTTCGAATCTTTTATCACCGGTTAGTCCGTTACAGTCTAGTCTCCCGCCTGTCACGCGGGAGACTAGGGTTCGATTCCCCGCCGGGGAGGCAATTTTCTTTTTTTGCATAATGTACGTGACGGAACAAGAAAAACATAAACTTTAAACCCTTGGACGCACAAGGGGTGGGTGGGAAATGGATGGCCCCTCCTTCCCCTCCAACGATACGGTTTTTCTAGAATTTCTCCAAGACGATTTTTCATCTGGACCTGCCGTTTTCGGTGACTGTATGCATGTCCCTAAGACGATACGTTTTTATACTTTGGCCCGAAAACTAAGTTGTGGCTTAAATAGTTTGGTTCCAGGAAATAGTGTTAAGGGATGTAAAGACCGTTAGCAATTTTATCAGGGATTAATAAACGTCATTGTCCTAGAGTGGCAAGTTCAATTCACATCGCATTTGGTTTTGCACAACCCTGGTGTTTTCGTCGTCGTTTCCGTAGTGTAATGGTTATCACGTCCACCTTACACGCGGAAGGTCGCCAGTTCAAGTCTGGCCGGAAACAATTTCTTACTTTTATTTTTCTTTCTCTTTTTCTTTTGCACTTTACAACTAACAACTGATCACAAGTAAGGCGTGAGTGAGCATACAAAGGTAACCATGGCAACCGCAGTCAGTCCATTTGCGTTCTCACCCCACCCAAGAACAAATGACAACAGTCCAGACCACAGCATTGGGGACTACGTCCCCCACTCTTTAGGAAACAGTGATATGAGCCTAGGGCTGACAGTTCGTGAAGTATAGCGGTGAGTATCCTCGCCAGTCACGTGGGAGACCGGGTTTCGATTCTACGCTGGGGAGGCGGGTTTTTTTCTCCAAGTGCTATCGTTTTTGTAAATTTTGTTGTGAACTCGGATGCTGAAGAAACATTCAACAAATGGCAATGCAAAACAAGACGACCAAGAAGGTTCAGGTGTGTTAATCGTGAATCAATTGTCAATTGTAAACCGATGATGGCGGAAGAACTAGCGAAAATTGTCTTGTAAATTCAAAACTGTTGTCATGTTTCCTATAATAATTTTTGATAATAAAAATATGTCAAAAAAAGTCCTATCTCTCTATCCTCTCTTGCTAAGCTTAGCTTTCTACGTACAAATCTAACCATTCTAAGGTTAGCGTTGCTATGGTACATTCTCGGTGAGGGCTTCAGTCTACGGACCACAAGGACGGAATGAAAGCGAAAGATTTAAAGAAAGAGTGTAAAGAGATAGATATAAGGGAATAACTATTAACGAACCTTTTTGTCTTTCTGTTTAAGAGACTAGAAAGGTCGTGAACACTTTATCAGTAATCAGTAAACCTTATTGTCCTAGGGAGGCATGGCATGATTACATCGTTAATAAAATACATGCAAAACTTTCTGCGCGCTGATTGGCTGAGATCACGTCAATTAATCCCAAACAGTGCAGAAAGTTGAAATTGAGTGCAGAAAGTTGAAATTAACTTGATTGACCGCAGGAAAGTCGCAAAACCGTAGCAAAACAAAATGGCGGACAGGTTAGGGGAAAGTAACAACATTTTAATTCAGAGTTTGAAGGAGAATGCAAAGGACAAAAACACTCAACAAAGCACAAACCGACTGGGTAAAAGTCTGGAATTCTTGGGCTGCTCAAAAGGGCTATGACGACAGTATTGAAAAGTACGAACCAGAGGCCCTGAACAAAATTCTCGAGGAGTTTTACGCAACAGTTCGTAAGAAAGACGGGAAAGATTACGACCCTGACGGCCTTCGTGTTATGGTTACTGCTATTGACCGATATCTAACAGAAAAAGAGTACAAACACTCTATAATTCGCGACAAAGAGTTTAAAAGCTCCAAGCAAGTTCTTGAGGGAAAAGCCTAGCTTCTCCGGCAACAAGGCTGAAAGGCAAGCCACGAAGTCTGACAACAACCAACCAACAATTCACGAAGTCTGACAACAACGAAGGAAAATGAGCTGTGCAAAAAAAAAAGAAGCTGGGAAAGGGAAGTCCGCAAGTCCTGGTCCAAACAGTTTGGTGGCTCTTGGCGCAGTATTTTGGTCTTCGTGCCGGGTCGCCAGGAACACCACAGCATGAAAGGTGAAGATTTCTTTTGGACTGGGCGAAAACAACATGGTGTACGTTGAATTCATCGAGAACCCTACCAAAACACGCCAGTCTGGATTGTCCGCAAAGCCCCGAAGGTTTCTTCCAAAAATGTTTGCCACTGGAGATGAGAGATGTCCCGTTGCAATCTTCAAAGAGTTTCTGTGGCGTCGTCCTCCCCAATTACGTACAACCGGTCCACTTTATCTCTCTTGCGTGTCGAATCTGTCCTCGCAAGTTTGGTACAAGCGGCAGCCGATGGGAGAGAACAAGATCAATGGCATGATGAAATCCGTCATCGAAGGAACGTCACTGGAGGATTCATCGAAATTATTTTCCAACCACAGTGCTAGGAGAACAGTTGTAAAGAAGTTGAAGACAGCAGACCTCGAGCGAAGTTCAGTTGTTAAAGTAACGGGCCACAGAAACGAGAAGTCACTGGATGACTATGACAAAGGAGATGAAACTGAACAGCGACAGCTTTCCCACACCATCAGCAACGCAAGAAACATCAGTTAGCTCGCTGCTATTGACCGATATCTAACAGAAAAAGAGTACAAACACTCCATAATTCGCGACAAAGAGTTTAAAAGCTCCAAGCAAGTTCTTGAGGGAAAAGCCTAGCTTCTCCGACAACAAGGCTGAAAGGCAAGCCACGAAGTCTGACAACAACCAACCAACAATTCACGAAGTCTGACAACAACCAAGGAAAATGAGCTGTGCGAAAAAAAAAAAAAGAAGCTGGGAAAGGGAAGTCTGCAAGTCCTGGTCCAAACAGTTTGGTGGCTCTTGGCGCAGTATTTTGGTCTTCGTGCCGGGTCGCCAGGAACACCACAGCATGAAAGGTGAAGATTTCTTTTGGACTGGACGAAAACAACATGGTGTACGTTGAATTCATCGAGAACCCGACCAAAACACGCCAGTCTGGATTGTCCGCAAAGCCCCGAAGGTTTCTTCCAAAAATGTTTGCCACTGGAGATGAGAGATGTCCCGTTGCAATCTTCAAAGAGTTTCTGTGGCGTCGTCCTCCCCAATTACGTACAACCGGTCCACTTTATCTCTCTTGCATGTCGAATCTGTCCTCGCAAGTTTGGTACAAGCAGCAGCCGATGGGAGAGAACAAGATCAATGGCATGATGAAATCCGTCATCGAAGGAACGTCACCGGAGGATTCATCGAAATTATTTTCCAACCACAGCGCTAGGAGAACAGTTGTAAAGAAGTTGAAGACAGCAGACCTCGAGCGAAGTTCAGTTGTTAAAGTAACGGGCCACAGAAACGAGAAGTCACTGGATGACTATGACAAAGGAGATGAAACTGAACAGCGACAGCTTTCCCACACCATCAGCAACGCAAGAAACATCAGTTAGTTCGAGGAAACAGCTCAACGTCGGTCAGTAGCACCACCAGCAGTTCCAGCAACTTCAACCCCTTCTCGCCCGACGTTCAATCCCGCGGCAACAACTTCAACCAAGCAGCTTTCGCGTTTTCAGATGCGTCAGTGTTTCATGAACATAAACCATTTTCATCAATGTCAAGTCACTTTTAACATGGGAAACACAGCAGCTCCTTAATAGCCACAACCAGCTGCATCACATGGCGAGGACAGTATTTCTAAGTGAGTCATATTTTGAAAAGCTTTTTGAAAATGTCGATCGATTTCGTCTTAGTTAGATTCGACTACGAACAAGAACAACTTGAGCTCTTGAAATAAGCAAGTTTTGACGCTATTTCACACCTCTTTTTCTGTTTGAGGTTTCCGAAACTTTAGAACGATAGCTGCTTCCAGAAAGAATATTTTGGATCTGTAAATTTCCACAAGTGCTTGCATGTCAATCAAGGCACTCATATCCAATACACCCAAACTGAGTCGAATCGTCTTAAAGCAAAGACGATTCGAGTCAGCTCGAGAATCAAAGACTTCCGACTCACCGGAAGTCCGTTTAGCGGAACTCGACTTACCGGAAGTCAGGTCGCGAATAAATGCGCACGGGAGGTGAAAAATTTTGACGAATCGACTCGAATCGACTCGATTCGAGTCGATTCGTATTTCTAAAAGTCGATTCGACTCAACGGAAATCAGGTCGTGAAGTCCTTCAAGTATGTGCGCGCGACACAATGAGACATAACAAGGAACGCAGAACATGGACCTTTCTCATTCTTAAAGCGTCACTGATGCGACACTAAACAGGAACATTGTAATGAAGCTTCTTCCTCGCTTGTGTTGTCGATCTGAAGGATTTGCACACGGAACGACAAGAAGATAACATGAACCTTCCTCGTTCTTAAAGCGTGATGCGACACTAAACGGGAAAATTGCAATGAACCTTCTCCCTCGCTTGTGTTGTCGATCTGAAGGATTTGCACACGGAACGACAAGAAGATAACATGAACCTTCCTCGTTCTTAAAGCGTAATGCGACACTAAACAGGAGTGCAATGAACCTTCTCCCTCGCTTGTGTTGTCGATCTGAAGGACTTACACACGGAACGACAAGAAGATAACATGAACCTTCCTCGCTCTTAAAGCGAGTCGATTCGACCACTTTTTCTACCCTCCCTGTTCGCCTTCTTGTGTGATTTTTTCTAAGTGTCTTGCAAATCGACTTTCCAGTTAGTCGAACCGACTACACAACGGACGATTCGAGTCGAATCGACTCGAATCGAGTCGATTCGACCACTTTTTCTACCCTCCCTGTTCGCCTTCTTGTGTGATTTTTTCTAAGTGTCTCGCAAATCGACTATCCAGTTAGACGAACCGACTACACAACGGACGATTCGAGTCGAATCGACTCGAATCGAGTCGATTCGACCACTTTTTCTACCCTCCCTGTTCGCCTTCTTGTGTGATTTTTTCTAAGTGTCTCGCAAATCGACTATCCAGTCAGTCGAATCGACTACACAACGGACGATTCGAGTCGAATCGACTCGAATCGAGTCGATTCGACCACTTTTTCTACCCTCCCTGTTCGCCTTCTTGTGTGATTTTTTCTAAGTGTCTCGCAAATCGACTCTCCAGTTAGACGAACCGACTACACAACGGACGATGCGAGTCGAATCGACTCGAACCGAGTCGATTCGACCACTTTTTCTACCCTCCCTGTTCACCTTGTTGTGTGATTTTTTCTAACTGTCTCGCAAATCGACTTTCCAGTTAGTCGAATCGACTACAAAACGGACGATTCGAGTCGAATCGAGACGAGTCGTCACTATCTAAGACGAATCGAGTCAGTTTGGGTGTATTGGACAACCCTCAATCAAGGATGTCATTTTTCAACCAATAACGTGAATGTAGGTGGGACCAGTTAGCCGTGACACGAAATAAACACGATTGAAGAGCAAAACAGAGTGAAATTTTTGCATGTGTATTCCAGGTTATTAACAAGTAATCAGCATGATTTTTCTCGTGCAATTTGGAATAAATAAACACTCGTAAATTTTTCAAAGACTTCAAATTGCAAATTTTGTTAGCCTTTGAAAAATCTACTCGTGCTTATTTATTCCAAATTGCACTCCAAATAATGTGATTACCTATACAAACGTTTCTTTCGAGAAATGTTTTGCACAATTCTGGTTACTTCATGGTGGTTTCCGTAGTGTAGTGGTTATCACGTCCGCCTAACACGCGGAAGGTCGCCAGTTCAAGCCTGGCCGGAAACATTGTTTTCTTTCTTTCTTTTCTCTCTAACATGTCTAAATCACCCTTTTTCTTTCTTTCTTTTTTTCCCTCTCTCTAAATCATGTGTCGGTTTCAGAGTCAAGCTGGAAAACTTAAAAAAAACGAAAGGGGCTCCATAGCTTCACGATGTAAAAGCGATGGGTCTGGTTCAACTCCGTGGCTTCGAAAAGTCTAAGTTACCTTGGGAATAAACTGCCGCTTAAGCCAACATTTACCGTACCGTACAAGAAAAAGGGCTGGAACCAGGTTTAAAAGGGACAGGTCAAGCAAACAGTTTGGAGCCGCAATGAGTGAGTCCACCTCAATCAACCACATTTAAGGGATGAAATCAGACATCATCATATGAAGTCCGCGTGGTCTCACTCCAACCAACCTATCCATGAATGCATGTAACATGTCAGGCCACAGCACCAGGAACCACTTTCCCTCTCCTTTTTTTAGCGTCCTCTGCGTATTTAGTATGTTCTGCTGATATGATGACCCAGCGGCCTAACCTCGCCGCCAAAAGGTTCATTTTATAATTTCACAGTCTTTCAACAATCAAATACGGGGATTTAACATAGTCAAGGTTTGATGAACCTCGTTTAATGTCCATATCCTCGGTAGTATAGTGGTGAGTATCCCCGACTGTCACGCGGAAGACCGGGGTTCGATTCCCCGCCGGGGAGACTGTCAATTTTTTAACATAAAATACGTCACGGAACCTCTTAAAGAACAGAACAAGATAAGAGATTAACGCACATATTGGGCTACATTTCCTCTTTTAGGCTTAGTACATTTTGTTTTTCGATTGCACTTAGCAAGACATTTGCAAGAAATATCTCATGGAGCACTCTAGTATTCATCGCAGAGTATCACTCAACTACGTTGTCAAAAATAAAATACAAGACGTAACAAGGGAATGTAAAATAATATTATCAGTGTCTTTTTGGGTTAGTGTTCATTATAATGATTTTGTCTCTTCTTCCAGCAACAAATGCAGCAACGAAAATTTTGTATCCATTGTAGGATAATAATTAACATATTGCTTGCATCTTGTGTCTCAACTGGAAAAAATTCAGTTTGCAAAACTACCGTGAATGCAAAACCACCTTGTTAGGGGTTTTAACAGTTTGGTTCCAGGAAATGGTCTCAAGAGATGGTAAGGCCGTTAATATTATCAGTGATTAATAAACCTTTATGTTATTGTTCTAAAGTTGCAGGTTAAACTTACATATGGAAATTTTCTTTTGAAAATAGTTTTGCACAATTCTAGATGCTTCACCACTTTTAAATCACGGTGGTTTCCGTAGTGTAGTGGTTATCACGTCCGCCCACACGCTTAAGGGCGTCAGTTCAAGTCTGGCCGGGAAACATGATCGTTTTTTTTTTTTTTGTTCTAACTGCAGCAAAAAAAGCCGTTTCTTTCACACTGAGCCTAAGACGTTTTATTATACTTTCTCTTCTTTCATAGAAACAGACACGATTGGCCTACTTCCCCAACGGCATTCCTGAAGATAGCCGTTAAGATGAATCCGGCAGCGTAACCCGATTTTCAATCTTTCAAGTTCAAATTAAAGGTTTTAACTGAGATTGGACTCACTGTCCGTTCCCCACCCCCATCACATTTAAGGGATAAAATCAGACATTCTTGAATGAATGTAACATGTCAGGACAAGCACCGGGAACTACGTTTCCTAATCCTTTTTTTAGCGTCCCCTGCGTGTTTAGTATGATCAAGCGATATGACTGGACCCAGCGGCCTTACCTCGCCGCCAAATTTTACACTTTATATTTCACAGTCTTTCAACAATCAAATGCAGGGATAAAACATGGCCAACGTTTGATGAACCTAGTTTTTTGAATGCCCAAATCCTCGGTAGTATAGTGGTGAGTATCCCCGCCTGTCACGCGGGAGACCGGGGTTCGATTCCCCGCCGGGGAGGCTGAGTCGAAACTTTTTTTTTCTTGAACTGCCTTTGTTCTTTTTTATTTTATTTTGAACACTGAAGTAGAAGGAACGTTTGAATGTAATTGCATAAATGTAATTGCAAGAAACAAGACGATGAAGAAAGCAAAAGCTTATTAGTATGTTATTTTACTAACGTATTTCACGTCATGGCAGCGGCCAAATCAGCCAACTTTGGGTGATTTGGCAATAAAATCAATACGATTGTGACGCTCGATGGAAAGGTGGCGACTGCCGTTTTTTATTCAGCGCATTTGATCAGAGTGATCTCTGTCAGAACGAAGTCGAATTTCTTGACAAAGTAATGCTATGCTATAGTGTGTGGAAGTATGAAAACGAATTCACCAGGAACTAAAATATGTACTGATGCATAATGATTTAAATGGTTGTGATACAAGAAAATAAAAATAATTTTTGCAGAACATGTTTCGACATAGTCAGGTTCAATGACCTGGCAATTACATTTATACTAAAAGAATTGGCATTTTCGTGATCGGAGACCCATCAAAAAATGCCTTGCAAATTCTAAACTGAATAAAGGCTTTCTTGTTTCTGGAAAAAGAAAAAAAAGTTTCAAAAAAGTCCTTACCACTCTTACCTTTCTTGGTAAAGCTTCAGCAGTTACAGGTCCACAGAAATGAGACTCCATGGCCAAAGAGATATGAAAGGGGATAAATCTTAAGTGTGAACTGTGGCGATATTTCAGTCATGCATGTTACATTATCTGTATTTCGAACATCTAGCATATAACCGTAAACCTGTTCCATGGTAACTAAATACAGTCTTTGCTCTTGAGGGTATAAATAGCAGAGCTAACAAATTACAATAAAGTTGTTGCTGTTGTTAGTTAGTTGGTTAGTTAGTTTGCCTACAGGTCCACAGAACTGATGAGATTTCAAAGGGATATGAAAGCAGATCAATCTTCAGTAAGGCACTTTATGGTTATTTCGTGCATGTTACATAATCTGTATTTCGAACATCTAGCACATGACGGTAAGCCTGTTCCATCGTGTGATTTTCATTTAACTTTGTTTAGTCAATAAACCTGGACATTTTAATAAGGTTGTTGTTGTGCTTGTTGTTAATTAGTTAGTTAAGTTATGGTTAGTTTGCCTTAGAGATGTGAATTCTAGTTCGAGATTCTCCGGCCTTTATGCTGCTCCTCCGACTTGAAAGATATCGTCTCAGGAACCTTTCCGTCCGTTTTCCTACTCTTCAGTACTTTTCTTGCAACTTATGTAGGAACTGAAGAGGTCAGTCAGGGTGGACATTTCGGTTCCAGGAAATTGTTTAAGAGACGTGAAAGGCCGTAAACACTTTTATCAGTAGCTAGTAAACCTTTTTGTCCTCAGTAGGCAGGTATGATATGAATACATCGTAAATTTTCCTATGGAGAAATGTTTAGGACAATGCTGATTACTTCACATTATTTCTTCATGGTGGTTTCCGTAGTGTAGTGGTTATCACGTCCGCCTAACACGCGGAAGGTCGCCAGTTCAAGCCTGACCGGAAACATTGTTTTCTTTCTTTCTTTTCTCTCTAACATGTCTAAATCACCCTTTTTCTTTCTTTCTTTTTTCCCTCTCTCTAAATCATGTGTCGGTTTCAGAGTCACGCTGGAAAACTTTAAAAAAGCAACAGGGGCTCCATAGCTTCACGATGTAAAAGTGATGAGTCTTGTTCAACTCCGTGGCTTCGAAAAGTGTAAATTACCTGGGGAATAAACTGCCGCTTAAGAAAAAGGGCTGGAACCGGGTTTAAAAGGCACAGAAAGCAAAACGTTTGGAGCCCCGGACGTCAGTCCACCTCAACCAATCACATTTTAAGGATGAAATCAGACGTCAGCATATAAATACTCACAATCATGGCATCCACTTTCAGTCCGCGTGGTCTCAATCCACCCAACCTACCCATGAATGCATGCAACATTTCAGACCTTAGCACCAGGAACTACGTTTCCTACTCCGGCCTTTTTTAGCGTCCTCTGCGTATTTAGTATGATCAGGTGATATGATGACCCAGCCGCCTAAACTCGCCGCCAAAAGTTTCCTTTTATTTTATATTTCACAGTCGTTCAACGATCGAATAAAGGGATTAAACATAGTTGAGGTTTGATGAACCTCGTTTCTCAAGCGCCCAAATCCACGGTTGTAAAGTGGTGAGTATCCCCGCCTGTCACGAGGGAGTCCGGGGGTCCGATTCCCCTCCGGGTAGACTGTCTATTTCTTACCATAAAATACGTAACGGAACCTCTTAAACAACAGCACAAGATAAGAGATTGCAAGAAGCATGACATCTCACGGAAAACTCTAGTATTCATTGCCGAGTATCACAATAAACGAATCGCCCTAAAACTTCAAGGGCTGATTATTTAAACGAAGTTTAGACCGCGGCTAAGAAAGGGATTTAGACCGCGATTCCAATTATTTAAACAACGTTTATCATAAGCCGCGTCTAGACGAAGTTTAACCGTGGACTAACAAACAATAGCAAGTTAGACCTGCTCCTGAGTAGGTTTAGACGTCGTTTAACCGTTTATTTTCACTGATTCTAGCCCTTTGCAGTTAACTTGTTTCTTAACTGATTTGTATTTTTATGCACTTCCTGAACCTCTAAACTGAATTTAAGAGATATGTGATTCCATTTTTTCATTTCCTTTAAAAACGTAAGTAAAATTTCTTGAAAATATTTCCGCACAGCTCTATACTACATTATGTATGCAGTCCTTTTATTAAAAGAAAACAACAGCAAGACAATATAGAGTTCCTCTGGGAGTAGCACGCATGCATGATGTCAGAACAATAGGTACACTTGTTAGACGTCGTCTAAACGTGGTCTTCGTGAACTCCGGCTCCTCGGCGTTCAAATAATGCGATTTAGACTCCGGTTAGCTGTGGATTATGGAGTCGTCGACTAAACTTCGATTTAGCCTTAAACAACGTCTAACTTAGGCTTCGTTTAAATAATCGGCCCCAAAGGTTTATCCTTAGCTCTTTCGCATACCTCTGTTCTTTCTCGTGGATTCCAGATCCTATTTTAAGCCGTCGAAAAGAGAAAAATGTGGGTAACCACGCCTTTTTTCAGGCGTAACTAAGCAACCATAATTAAAAAAAAACTGTTAAAATAAAAAGAATGTGTGGCAATTTCTTTCCAAATTTAAGGAGGCTCGCAACAGTTTTTTAGGCCTTGGAGTGTATCTTTTGAAGACAAAATTTCGCATAGAAGGTAAACTTCGATTTCCTTGATACTACACCACCTTTTGAACATATGATCAAAGTTTATTTTCTTGCTGGTTTCCTAGCAACAGCTGTCACCATAGCAACGGTAATGGACAACCCCTCATTTTAAATAATGTCGAATATCTCGAAAACTAGTCAGACACTTTATGACGAAACGTGAACTGTTTAAAGTACTCAACCTACACAACTTGTATGCAAAATTAGGGGAAAATCTGTAAGAGCGTTTTCATGTAAAATCATGATTCATTTTTTACGGGCTGATTTTGGTCATTCCTGCAATTTTCTTCAATATTTCAAGAAAGATAAAACTTGACACTTTCTCTCTTCAGTTGAGAGATCTTTTATGATATCAGACATTCTTAATGTACATTTTGTTTTGAACACTGAAGTAGAAGGAACATTTGCTAAATGTAATTGCAAAAAACAAGACGATAAATAATGCTAAAGCTTATTCGTGTGTTACTTCACCAACATATTTCACGTGAATGCAAGGCAGAGGCCAAATGCAAACTTTCTGTGATTTCGCAATAAAATCAATAGGACTGTGACGCTCGATGGGAAGGTAGCGACCGGCGCTTTCTATTCAGTGCATTTGATCAGAGTGATCTCTGCCGGAACGAAGAGGCCATTGATCAAGCTCATCGAAAGCCAGCGATACAAATCATTTTGTTCAGTTGCGTGCTATCTCATTACCACATTCTTCCCCCAATCCGAAAAAGACGCCAGTCGATATTCCTTTGTTGTCTGCCTTCGTGGATCTTATAAAACTGTACCACGGTAAAACAGGTGTGATTTGATGCCACCTTCGATTTTTCGAACTCCCGATTTTTCGAACCAATTTCCATTTCCCTTGGAGGTTCGAAAAATCAGAATTCCACTGTAAATCTTAAGGTAGTAGATACCCGCAAAAGTGCCAAAAAAGTGATATTCCCAAAAGAAATATTTTTAGGGCCCACAAACCCCTATGATAACTCTATTTTTGTGCTGTGGGCCTTTATTTCTCTATTTTTAAAAAGCGCGCAACAAAATCTAATGAATTTGAAGGGTGATCCAAAGTTTATTTTTTGTTTATTTCCCGTTTCCATGGCAACGGAAGGCAATAAGCGTCCTTTTTTACCGTTATTTAGCCGTCCAAAGCGTCCAAACCGCCTCTGACGAACCACGACGAATGCAATGAATGCCTGGCACATTTTGAATACCGTGGGGGCATGGGAACTAGTCTTCAGTGAACAACAATCGTTGCGAAACGTGGAACTTGTAATTTCGAAGGTGTGAGATTTTCTCAGAGATTGTCTATCGTTTTAAACGCTGTATTTCTTCAGTTTTTTCGAGGTATTAGTTTTATTATGCCAAGAACCAAGTTTAGATCGGTTCGCCGGTCGGTTACTCGTGGAAAACGCTCCAGAAAACCGAAAGAATCTAACGGGAGTGATGATGGTCCTTCGGCGAAGAAGCTTCGTCAAGATGTGAAAGCGTCTTCTTCTCCGACGACAAGCAAGACATCTTCATCAAATTTGAAGCCGACTGGATATCGTTTTCAAGATGTCAGTATTTTGCAGAGAGTCCTTTTAGCCAGTGCTGTTTGTAAAGCTTGTTTAAAGGGCAGTCTACATTTATTTGAAAGGCCTTCTGGTTGTGGTATGGCGAGAACGCTAGTTTTACAATGTGCAAACAATGCGTGTCGTGCCTTTACGGAACTGCCAACTTCCGACAAGATTGTGTCTGGAAAGGCCCGCTTCTATGACATAAACCGGAGGTCAGCACTGGCAATGAGAATTATTGGAAGAGGGAGAGCAAGTTTAACGAAATTCTGTGCTGTAATGAACATGCCGGGGCCAGTGGCAAAGAAGTCTTTCGCGACCCACGTGAAGCAAATCGCTTGCGTTTCTCAGCAAATCGCAGAGGCCGAAATGAAGAAGGCTGTGAAAGAGGTGAGAGCCCTCAATGATGCTACCGAAGGGGAAATTGTTGATATTGCTGTCTCTTGTGATGGTACCTGGGCCAAGAGGGGTTTTCAGTCTTTGTATGGCATGGTTTCTGCTATTGAGGTCCAAACAGGGAAAGTTGTTGACTTTGAAATGAAAAGTAAAGTGTGCTACAAATGTCGTGGCAAGAGTAGCCTTGATGTTAACTCTCAAGAGTTTATTGACTGGATGGAGTCACATGGGCCAAAATGTACAGCCAACTTTGACAAGTCATCAAAAGCCATGGAGGCCCAAGGTGCTGTTGACATGTGGGAAAGATCCCTTGAGAAGCACAGTTTGCGATATGTGGACTTTGTAGGTGATGGTGACTGCTCTTCTCATCGGGACGTGGTGAAATCAAAGCCTTATGGTGACGAAGTAACAGTGCGAAAAGTGGAATGTGTGGGCCACATTCAAAAAAGAATGGGCGGACGACTGAGAAGGAAGAAGAAGGATATGAAAGGAAAGAAGCTGTCCGATGGAAAGACAATTGGTGGGCGTAACCGCCTCACAGACAATCTGATAGACACTTTCCAGCGGTATTATGGGAAAGCACTCCGTGAAAATAAAGGCGACCTACCCAAAATGCAAAAGGCAGTGAAAGCTATTTGGCATCATTATGCCTCGACTGAGGATAATGAATTGCATGACTATTGTCCAGAAGGAGCTGAATCCTGGTGCAAATGGCAAAAATGTTTTGCCGGTATCTACTACCTTAAGGCACTTTACGGTTACATAAACTGTATTTCGAACATCTAGCACATGACGGTAAGCCTGTTTCATCGTGTGATTTTCATTTAACTTTGTTTAGTCAATAAAACAGGCTTGTTATTTTAATAAAGTTGTTGTTGTTCTTGTTGTTATAGCGGAGCCTGCAGGCAAAGCCAGCCAGCGGAGCTCCATTGCTAAGCAAATTTGGTAACCTATCGATTTGAAAAAATTTGGCTGTGACGTCAGCGTACGTCGGTCCGCCTGCGGACCCGTGCAGACTCTTGGGAGGGGGAGGGAAGTCCTAAGACAACCCGACCGGGGGAGGACAATGCCATCTTTTCTTGGCGGGAAATAGCGCGGTGCTTTTGGGCAACCGCGTTTTCTTGGCGGGAAATCGCATGACCATCGTCGCTTTTCAAAAAGAGGTTTCTTTTAAAAAGCTTAAGACAGATTCCGCTCAACATTCGAGCAATAAGTGCAAAAATTATTTACAAGAAACTAATCATAGCACGGTAACATTTTGAATACTATTTGAAACATCTCACTTTAATTCACTTCTCCAAGTGGTCCCACGACTAAATTCTCAAGCATTCTCGAGAAAATTTATGTCAAATCTCTTAAAAATATGCTAAAAATAGGCGCCATTTTGTTTTGAACTGACATGAAGCGTCTTTTCAATTGAAATATGGATAACTTCAAATTCAATTTTCTTGCGCGGGGTCAGCTTGGGAGCTTGAGTATTGATAACTTATTCCTTTTTTATTCAAAATGTTACCATGCTATGAGTATTTTTTTGGTAACTTTATTGTTGCACTTATTGCTCGAACGTTGAGAGGAAATCGTCTTAAACTCTTAAACTCTTTTAAACTTGAGAAAAAACATATCTATAAATGGAAAGAAAAAGCTCAAAAGAATACTGGTAGAAAGCGAAAAGTTCAAGTTACGAAAGCTGCCTTCAAAGGACTGCATCGCTTTGTTTTCTTCACGGCGGAGAGCTTGCCTTGTTCTGAAACACAACCGCGTAAGTGAAGTTTTCAAAGGGTTTAAGGTGCATGGTTTTGAGTAGAACGGTCAAAGAAACTACATTTTGAAATGGAAATTTAATTTATGTCATTAGAAATGTATCATTTACTTTTGACTTTGAAAGAAATTATTAGAAAACGCGCTCAGATTTGTGACAGATATAGTCTTGAATATTTTGCCATGCACTGCCGATTTCACTCGCGTAGATGGTCCCACCGCCGTGCTGGAAGTGTAACGCGAATTGCATTTAAGTATAAACTTACAGGTTTTCGAATAAACTTTTTCAAAAATGATTTCTCTGTTTATTATTTTGTGTTTTTTTTATTCAGAACAGTAGGTCAAAGCACAGTCGCAAGCCGCAACTGCACAAGCATCACTTACGGCGAATAATTGCTTTCAATTTTAACTGTCGGGTCGGTTTGTGCAATTGTCAATTTTCTTGTCCTAGACGTTTTCAATAGTAATAATCTTTTAAGCAAAGCAGTTGTCGGTTTAAAGCTATTTTATCCCAAAAGCTTCCGAAAAAAGTTTTTCGCGTTCCTCAAAGCGCCTAACTGAGATATAGGCTTACTTCGCATCTGCAAAACTTATGCTTGGCGTTTGTTTGTTTTCAATCTTGATGGAATAAATTTTTGACCAGACTAATTGTGGCAGTTCATGTTATTTGTTAACTGAACGTCCGAACGCGATGAAGATAACCCATTTACTTAAGAATAAGTTTTATTTTGTTGTTGTAAATGAGCGCCGTTTCAAGTTCATTCAAGCGAACAGCCAATAATCTTAGGAGATTTGACAAACTTTGACAGTTAATGACAGTATATGGAAACATTGCAAAAACCAAGCAAGACGGCTCCTGAGTAAAATATGTGTTCAATTTGATGCCCGGAAAAAAAAATCATTCCGACAAGCTATGCTCAGCCTCTAGGATGACCTTTCGGGCTTCGTTTTACAGAACAGATCCTCAAAATATTGGAGGACAATTCGGAACACTTTCCGGGTTTTTGAGAAACACTTTTCGAAAGCGAACGAGCCAAAGAAAGCCCCGAAATATATTTCAGACCGAAAAGGTTCAGGACTATTTCTGAGAAACGAGCACCAGTTTATTCCTTGGCGGCTCCGCTTTTAGGCAGGGCTAAATCTATATATTTTAGTTAGTTAAGTTATGGTTAGTTTGTCTAAGAGATGTGAATTCTAGTTCTAGTTTCGCTGGCCTTTGTGCTGCTCCTCCGACTTAAAAGATATCGCCTCAGGAATCTTTTCGTCTTTTCCTACTTTTTAGATCTTACTTGCGTAGCAGCTGAAGAGGCTTCAGGGTGGACAGTTCTGTTCCAAGAAATTGTTTAAGAGACTAGAAAGCTCGTAAACACTTTACCAGTGATCAGTAAACCTTATTGTCCTGGGGAGGCATGATATGATTGCATCGTAAATTTTCCTTTCGAAAAATGTCTTGCACATTTCTGGTTGTTTCACCTTTACTTCTTTATGGTGGTTTCCGTAGTGTAGTGGTTATCACGTCCGCCTTACACGCGGAAGGTCGCCAGTTCAAGCCTGGCCGGAAACACTTTTCTTTCTTCGTCTTGTTTTTGTTTTTTGTTTTTTGTTGTTGTTAATATAATGTTGTTGTTGTTGTTGTTGTTATTTCTGCTTTTTTTGGGGGGGGGGCCTGAAAGACGGTTGACACGATACGATTTCGGTTGGCCCTATTCAGTTCGACCCGACAGTATCGGAGAGCGAATCGTATGTGTAGTTTGACACCACATAGATTCACAGCCTATTTGTGAAAATAAAACCCGGAGAGATTCATTTCCTTGTCGCTTTATTTCAGTTGGATGTACCATCCACCAAGTGAAAAAAGCGACAAAATATCTTTTAAACCAGCCAGGACAAACCGGGAAACATTGAGCTGAAGGTAGGCAAGCTTTATTTCAAAATATTTCGAATCTTATATCACCGGTTAGTCTGTTACAAATCTTAAATATAACGGCAATGCTATCAAGCGATTTGCGTAAAAGAACGGTGCAAAATTGACCAAAAATTAAACAAGACAAATTAATAGACAATAATGTAAAGGCAACTGACAAGATTTATTTCGATCTATTACATATATTTTCACTCTTAACTTTCTCAGTCAACCTCGGCTGTCAGCTCCGGACAGTTTTTATATGAATTTCGCCGACAACTCGTCTGGGCTGCCTTTGGTGATTCACGCTCCTGTCGGGCTGACAACTCGGGCCGACTAGAAGCCGACAAAACGTAGCGTGTAAACAAACGCACCGATTCATGCTCTGATACTGTCAGCCAACATATCCGGTCGACAAATTGTAGCATGTAAACCGGCCTTATGATGAAAGGCAAAGAAATGCCGTTTGTTTTAAACTTTCTCTTCTTTCAGATTTTTTTTTTTTTTTTGCAAAACACAAAAAAAGAAAAAGCTTATTTAAAAATCAATTGATATAGTTAATTACATTACTTACAGAAAAAAAAAAGACTAGTTACAAAAAGATTACTTAATACACTACTTACATGACAGTCACTTACATTACTTTTTTTCTTCAATATAATAATACACAACAAAACTTACAAAAACAGTACTTACAAAACTTACAGAAACAGTACTTACGTAGATTTACCGTATAAGGCTTACTGTACATTACAATTTATAATTTCAAGATACATTTATGATTTCAAGATTTACAAAATAAAGGCCCATGTTAACTGAAAATTTTCTAATCATTTTTTTGCATTTGCGATCTCCCTTAGTATTTGCAATTTTTCTTTTACCCGTAGTAGAAAGCTCTCGAAACAAAGTTCATCTTGTTGACCATTTGTGCAGAAAATGTAGTATTTTGCTAGTAGAATTAGGTAATTTAGAGGCTGCCAGTGCGATGTCTTTTCAACAAAGCCGTAGAGTATTTTACTTTGGTCTAAGCGTATCGTTTCGTGCGTTTTCTCGTACCACCAGTTTTGAAAGGTTTTCCAAAAGGAGGTCGTTTCGACGCAAGTAACTAATAAATGATTCAGGGTTTGTATTTCGTTCTTGCAAAGAGGGC
The DNA here is from genome assembly GCA_964017195.1 of Siderastrea radians. NCBI lineage: Eukaryota > Metazoa > Cnidaria > Anthozoa > Scleractinia > Rhizangiidae > Siderastrea > Siderastrea radians. The sequence goes on from OZ024895.1 coordinate 22,524,186, forward strand.
AGGTATCGTTTTCTGAGATACCGTCACGATATAAACTCATTTGGGTTGGTAGTATGTTGTGTATAATTTTAAATTGAAACATTATGATTTTAACTTCTTTCGTAATCTTAAAAGGTAATAAGTAAACTTTCTGAGCATTGTTTTCGGTGACGCCGTGGCGCAGAATTTTACTTTGAGAGGTTGGTGGTTTGAAGAGGCTTGTCAAGATAGCAGAGTAAATTGATTTTGTGGACAGGGCTGTGTTACCGTTTGTTGAGGTACTTTCGATTTGGAAGTGCTGTTTTGCTTTAATTTTCCATGCGTTAGGAATGGCATCGATGAGACCGTAGAAGGTAGTAAACGGCACGTTCAGATTATATTTGGTTTTAAATTCTGCAAGATCGTAGAAATTACCGTGTTCGTCCAATAGATGATGCACGTGAACAATGTTTTGAGTGAACCAATTTCTATAAAAAACTGGCTTCTTGTCAATTAAAATGTTACGGTTGTTCCATAAAATTTCCTGTTTGAAGTTTGTTTCTTTCGAGTCTAATGTTTTAAAATGCTGCCAGTATTCTAGTATTGACCGATAAAAGTCCGGTAGGTTATGGAGCTTCAGCATTCTAGTTTCGTAACTACAATTTGTTAAAAAAGCAAGGTTCCCATTTAGTCGTGAGAAGTAGTCTGGAATAATTTTCCATGCGGCAGAAGATTGAGTTTGAATTCTGTTAATCCACGCGATCTTTAAAGCTTTGTCCATAATTGAAAAATCACACATTCTAAGTCCGCCGTCTTTTTTCTCGCCTATTATGGTTGTTCTTTTAATTTTAGGAGGTTTACCGTCCCAAATAAAATTGAACGTGATCTTATTAATTTGCTCTATGAAGTGATCCGGCATGTGTAAAACAGAAGCATTGAATATTAGTTTGGAAAGGCCTAGCGTTTTAACGATATTAATTTTTCCGTATAGTGTAAGTTTTCTCTTCTGCCAAATGATAAGAGTTTTCTCTAAGTCTCTAATTTTGGCACCGAAGTTAAGTTCTTCTGCAGCTGCTTGATTGTGCGAGAAGAAGATACCGAGAGAAAGTATTGGCTCTTTTGGCCACTTGAAACCAAAGGGAGTGTCCTGGTTATTTTTCCATTGTCCCAGCCACATTGCCTCGGTTTTAGCTGTGTTTATTTCTAAACCAGAGTGCGCGCTAAATTCTTTGAGAAAATCAAGAAGCTCGTGGACCGATTCTCTGTCACGGACAAAGACGGTGGTGTCATCGGCATATTGTGCTACTTTTATTTCATGATTGTCGACTTCGATCCCTTTAATGGAAGTTTTATTTTTCAACGCTCTTGCAAATAGTTCGATTCCTAAGACAAATAGGAGGGCATCCTTGACGAACACCTCGTTGTAAAGGGAAGAAGGTAGAAGCATGACCGTGTCTGGCTCTTTTTGCTTTTCGCTTAGAGTATTTCACCGTAAAGCCCCTTATTTCCATTTTGATCAGGTCCCACTTTAGCCCAGAATCTGTTAAATCAGCGTATTTTGCTTTAAATGTGAGGATATTTTCTCGTAAGGCAGCAGTATAAGATTCATCTTCAAGAAGCGCAGTGTTGAACTTCCAAAAACCGGGACCTTTCTTTTGGGCAGAGCTATCTGATTGAATGTGTATGGATATGGCTGAGTGATCACTTTCGGGTGCAAGCAGGATGTCACACGTTTTTGTTAAGTTGCAGAGTTCCTCTGAAATTAGGAAATAGTCCAGGCGACATTGTATTTTCAGAGATTTGTTTCTCCACGTAAAGCGAGAGAGTTCAGGATTTATATTTCGCCAAATGTCGCGTAAATTATGCGACGCGCAGAGCGTTTCAATTTGTTTTTAAAATGACAGAAGCTTTCCTTGTGACCGATTTGCCGCCTATTTTGTCTTTTGGAGAAAGCGCGCAATTGAAATCACCTGCAATTAGTATTTTTTCTTCAGCGAATTCTTGTAAAAGCTGGTTTAGTGTCGAAAAGAACTTTAATTGCTGCTGAACATCATTAGGAGCGTAAATGTTGACGAGAACAATAGATTGTTCATCAAAGGATAGTTTTAGAATAATGAACCTGCCGTTTTTATCAGTGATACATTTTTCAATTTTACATTCCAGTGAAGGGTTTATCAGTATCATCACGCCTTTGCTGTGATTTGTGCCGTGACTAAAAAACACATTGCCACCCCATTCATTTTGCCACTTAGATGTGCATAAATTTGTGCTATAGCATTCTTGCAAAAAGATAAAATTTTGTTTATGTCTGTGCAGCCATCGAAAGATTAACCGGCGTTTAAAAGTTTTATTTAGGCCTCTTACGTTAAGAGACAGGCATTTTAAATTTAGATCATTAATTGTATTCATTTTTCCTTAATAAAGGATAGGAACAGTGAAATGATCTGCACATTTGGTCTAAGATGAAGTATCACAAATCGCATTTCGCGTTGTTTTATGTCCCAATTAACTAACGGAAAGCAAAGCAAGTGATTGTAGTAATTGATTTTGCAAAGTTAAAGGGCGAAAAGTACATGAGTAATACATAAGTACATACGACCGAAACAAAAATATAGACATGGTCAAACAACGAAGAAAAAACATAAATAAAAAACTTAACCTCTAGGGTATGGTTGGTTGGTTGTTCGCTGAAAAGTAGCCGCGTGGGGCTCTATTTAAGCGAGTAATTTACAGAGCAAGACGATGTCCACTTGGATTACGCTAGAGTTCTATTAATTAAACTACAGGAGCAGAGAGTAAATCCTTTGGAATATTTTGAGCGTTGTAATCTTTGTTGTTTATGTACAGGGTACGATTAATTACCTTTGCATCTTGACCTTGATCTCTCGCGGCGAACATAGCTTTGATAAGGACTTTTCGTCCTTCTTGGATTGCTTTTGCGTAGTCTTGAGTGATGTACGCATCTTTGTATTTCTGGGAGTTTCTGAGTCGGTTTTTGACTGCCAGCACTGCGTCTTTATCCTCCCTTACCACAAACCGTGCAATAATGGGACGCGGTCGTAATGGCGCAGTGCTGCTATGTGTATGCGTCGTTTTCCCACACGGTGAACAGCGTGGAAACGTAAGCCATCAGTGTTGATTTTCAACTCGTTTTGGATGATATCCAGAACAACCTCGGTGCAGTCTTCTCCGGGTTCCTCCGCTATGTTCACAAACCTAAGGTTTTCCCTCCTTGTGTAGCTTTCTAAGGCGATAAGGTTTTCTTCTGCTGCGCGGAGATTTTTGGCGAGCAAAGCTTTTCATTTTTTACTTTTCAAATCACTTATTGTATTAACACAATTGTATGAAGTATTATTGGTACAGTGATTGATAATTACATCAGGTAAAATAAATGATTAAATAGTTGATTGGAATCACAGGGAACCATGGAATAAAGTTATAATAATAATAATATAATTAATAAAGTAATCGATTTACAGGCAATGTGAAGATGGTCAGCGGGCCGAAAACGAGAAAACCCCGGGAGAACTAAGCCACGGCCGGGTTAATCTAGCCCGGAGCCCGGCAAAGAAAAATTGTCGACACAATATTATCAATATGTTAAGGTGTCTCGATACCGTTTTTTTGCGATCGTACCTAACTTTTTGAATCGGTTCTTAGACAGTCTTCTCGTGGTCAGATCAACGTGAAATTTCCAATACTTATTGCTTTTAGATTAAACTTCAGCGGGGTTTACATTTTGTGAAAATCGATATTTCCATGACAACGATAAACAAAAATCCTCGAAAACAGTAAATTTGAAATTTTGCGCGATCCAGATTTCACTTTGAAAAGCAAATATTAACATCTTAAACTGTGGTGTATGGCAAACAAAATATACAAGAACAAACGAATTCTGTATGTTTGTTTTGAAGTAAATCGCAAAAACATTTTCAACCTTAGTTTTTGCTTAGTAATAGTAAATGCACCGAAAAATAATCAATGCTTTGATGAAATGGCTAGAAAATACTGTTAAAATGTGTCTTTTATTTACTATTTTACGCCTAGAAAGTTTTATTGAAACTGGTGTTCGCGATCTCGAGAACGAATTGTTTTTCTAAGATCCTTCGCGTAATAATTTTGTGGTAATTTTTGAATTTGAGCGCTTTTGCGAAAATCTTAAGAACGGCTCGATGATTTTTTTTTAAACATTAGACACGCGTGCTTGACGATGTGATTAATTTTATTTTGAGTCTTATTAACATTGATTCACTGGAACACTTTTAGATTTAACGTTAAAGAGGGCGTATGAACCAACGGAAAAGCTTGCGTTACAAATTCACAGTTGGCAAGTAAATGCTAATATATTCAACATATAGCCATTTCATCAAAGCATTGATTATTTTTCGGTGCATTTTACTATTACTAAGCAAAAACTAAAGTTGCAAATGTTTTTGCGATTTACTTGCTCACGTCACGCCCACAACACAAATTGCATACGACAGTCGTAAGCAAAAGTCGTACCGTCTAAATCTGCCCTGACGTATCAGTATGGTAAAACAAAATAGGCAGTCTCCCCGGCGGGGAATCGAACCCCGGTCTCCCGCGTGACAGGCGGGGATACTCACCACTATGAACACTGCTCATAAAAACAAAAAAGTGGTAGCCTTTGTTAAATCCCTAAATTTAATTGTTAAAGAGAGTGATGTTATGTGATTGGGCGGTGATGTTAAGCCCTTGGCCCCCTGGTCTGATCATGTTCAACACTTAGTGGACGTTAAAAGACATTAAAGAAAACACATCACTATTGGAAAAGAGTAGGGTACGTAATCCCTGGTGTTGTGATCTAACATTACCTTTACCATCTTAAGACAGCTACTGCCTTAAATAACTAAAACAAAAATGAAGGATTAATTGGTTTGAAGAATGCTGTGTAATTTGGCTAGTTGTTTCATTCTGTTTTGGTCGCGTTGTCATCCGGAGAAGAGAAAGTTTAAAAGAAACGGCATTTCTTTCGGCTTCATCATAAGGCTGGTTTACATGCTACAATTTGTCGACCCAATATGTTAGACCGTCAATATCAGAGCATGAATAGTGCGTTTGTTCACACGCTGATTTTTGTCGGCTTCTGGTCGGCCCGAGTTGTCAGCCCGACAGGAGCGTGAATCACCACAGGCAGCCCAGACGAGCTGTGGCTTATTTATAAACTATCCAGAGCTGACAGGGGGAGTCAAAGTACAAACAACGAGTGTGAGGAACGTGCGGTAGTACTTCACACCAAGACATCTTATAAGAGATTTATTATCCAACTTAACCTTTTCCAACTTTTTTCAGTAACTTGAAAGAAAACTACAAGGTAACAGGATGAGCGCGCGCACGGTACTGTACAATAACCAACTGTATAATATCGTGGGATATTTGTACTCGTTTCGCGCGCTTTCCGTAAAACAAATAAATACAGTTGGATAATTAAAAATACATACTCACTTTTCTCAGACATCCAGATGCCTCTCACATTGGCACAGCTTATCTCCAAAAGAACGAACAAATGGCGACGCATCAATTTATAACTCCAAACACAAACGGGCGCCTGCATTCCGCAATCTACCCCTTTTCTTCACGAACAGATGATTGTTTTCTCCACCTACGTAAAAGCGAATTCCAATCTTTCTTCCATTATCATTGTAATCAACGTACTATTTCGAAAGATGAAAAACGTTTCATAAACAAGTTCCATTCATCGAACACATCCTTGCAAACCGCCATTTTGCCTTCTCGAAGAGCAGTCCTGGGACGAGGTTACCAGAACAACCAACTCCTCACCAAAGTCACGTCATTTTGGCGTCAGCTTTGAAAATTTTTTTTGTCTTCGCAACATAAAGTAACTTTCACCTTAAAGGGGCAGTCTCATCGATTTTTATTATGACTGTGAAAACCGAAACGACACATTTTTATCTATGGAAGCCTAAAATAATGGTCCAGTAGTATTAAAATGGGTATTCCAGTACATGGAAACTATAAAAAAGTATGTCTGGGTAGGGATGGCCGAGATGGAAATGGCGTCCAACTTGAAAACTTCTGGCATAATTTTTCAAGTTTCTGCCCTTGTGTCTCAGATAAAATTTCTAAAAACTAATTTTGGCTTTTTTTCTTTTGAACATTCATTTAATATTGTCCCCTTGGTGGTCTAAAAGCACTTCATGTGTGAACAAGGTACTTTGATATAAATTAATCAAAATTGTGACAAAGAAGATAGGAAAATCGCCATGAGACTGGCCTTTTAAGTGATTTTTTTTACGTAACAAGTTTTTTCATCTCTTCCGGCGTCTTCTCAACTTTATCCAATCCGCTACGTAAGTATCTTCATTGTTATTATTGTTTTCCCATTCTCTACCGAAATGTTTCTAATTCTCCCTCTTTTTAGGTTATTTATTTCTTACGTAAAGGGACCCTGGCTTTTTGAAATGTCGCAGTCTCTTAAGGGTCTTACTCCCCCAAGAATTTCGTCCCCACTACCCTAGTTGACATAGTTAAACCTCTTTTTCTTTACCGCAGAATATTTCCGTTTACGCTCAGACTTATGTAATGCCATAAATTTTAGTTCCCAAAGAGTTGCTATTGTTCTTTCACCTCAAACGGAGCTCCTCAACTGGATTGTTTGTCTCCTATAAATTCTGGACCTCCCATGTTTATATAAATAAATTATACAATTAATTTCTATTCAAACAATTTTAATAAATTTTATTCTTCTTCTTCTTCTTTTTTATTTTTTATTTTTTGGTTCTTATACATATTTGCTGCTTCTCTCTGAAAGAGTCGGTTTTTCTACCGAACACCATACGCTTTTCTTTTGCTACCGTCTTACACTTTCTTGCCTCTTGCTATATATCCCCCGTTCTCCTTGATCTGATTTTCCAGGACTCGACACCGGGATGTCGGGCAAAGGACTGGCGCCGGACTAGAAACATCCCTGCTCAGTTGTGCTTTGCCCCTGAGGACTCACAACATTACAGGAGCCACGCACGGTGTCGATGCATCCTCAATCTTATATCTTATATGAGAAATCCTTTCGGATTTTTCTCTCTCTGTCTCCATCTTATTACAGGAAGAAAATATATCATATTTTCTGTTTTATTTCTCCATTTTATTCCTGTCTTCTCTTTCGATTATTCTTTTTAACCTCAGTTACCTGAAAAAACACAAAATTTTAATTATATTTTTATATTATAATTCTTATCCTCTACAGCCATCTCAATATAAGCTGCACTAATGAATCATACAGACAACCATTTTTTCCTCAACCTCTACCAATCACACTTCTCTAACAACTCCAAATCTTCCACCATCCTTAAGCGACAAGACCTCTTCCACTCTATCAACGGTGATGCATTCTGTCCTCTCAATTCCTGGCCTTCCGACATCAAACGTACTTTCTGGCAAAAACCCATTACAGATAAAGACACCTTTAAACTGTTTCTATTCTTCACTGGCAAGGGAGCTCCCCAAATATCATAGCCGAATGGATACTTACTTCTCAATATTGGGGGAATGGACGGAAAGCAGATAAAGAGCCCGACAACTGGAGTTCTTACAGAGTAACAGAGAAAGAAAGGCAGACATTTGGTTTTATTTTGACATTTTGCACCAAGACTGGCGATTTTTAAATGGATGAAAGAGAAACTCAACAAATAATTAACGTACAAGACTTATTCAATTTTGTAAAAACTTTTATTTATTCATGTGAATGAAATTTAAATTACGACCAGCTTAAGAACGAAAATCTTTTAAATTGATACTTTATAAATTATGCTGCTTCCCCAAGAAAAGCTGGAATCGCAAAAAAGACCACATAATTACACATTTCTTATAGATCTTCCACTCTAAGAAAATTATCCACCTATTCAATATTTACTCTACAAGCTAAAGCTACACAAACAAAACTACATACACTACACAATAAGCCAAATTTCACACAATTACCACTTGTCTACCAGATCTCATCCACACAAACTAAACCCACAGGTCGTTTACCATTACCTCTAAATATTATGACTGGTCCATTATACTCATATAGCTCGCCTAACTCCTAACTCCTCTTAAATTTAATTTAATTTAACTTTATTTTTAATTTTTTTTTGTATATATTTCTTTTGTATTGAGCTGGCAGTGTGCTGCTTTGCAGAGGTCGCTCCCTCAATTAACATATAACCTTAATAAATTTATATGTTTATTTTACTACTCACAACAACCACCTCAATACACACACCCCATTTACCCCTACATTGATGCAAATCAGTGTCCAATTGGGACCCCCCCTAAAGGGATCCCATATTTCAACACCTAACAATGCCACATAGGTTGCTAGATATCTACCAATATATTTTTTTTTTTTTTAATAAGAGCGTGAGTCACCATAGGCAGCCCAGACGAGCTGTCGGTGAAGTTCTTTTAACTGACTGTCCGGAGCTGACAGCCGTGGTTGACTGAGAAAGGGTGAAAATATATGTAATAGCTCAAAATAAATCTTGTTTATCTTTACATTAGTGTTTATTAATTTGTCCTGTTTAATTTCTGGTCAATTTTGCACCGTTCTTTTGCGCAAATCTCTTGATAGCGTGGCCGTTATATTTGAGATTTGTAACCGCAGACTAACCAGTGATAAAAGATTTGAAATATTTTGAAATAAAGCCTGCCCACCTTCAGCTCAATGTTTCCCGGTTTTTCCTGGCTGGTTAAAAAGATATTTTGTCGCTTTTTTTCACTTGTGGGTGGTACCTCCAAGTGAAATAAAGCGCCCCGGGTTTTATTTTCACGAATAGGCTGTGAATCTGGTGTCAAACTACACATACGATTCGGTCTCTGATACTGTCTAGCCGAAAAATAGGGCCAACCGAAATTGTGTCGTGTTAACCGACTTTAGACCCCCCCCCCAAAAAAAAAACAACAACAACAACAACAACAAAGAAAGAAAAGTGTTGCCGGCCAGGCTTGAACTGGCGACCTTCCGCGTGTTAGGCGGACGTGATAACCAATACACTACGGAAACCACCATGAAGAAACCAAGGTGAAGAAACCAGAATTGTGCAGGACATTTCTCGAAAGGAAAGTTTACGATGTAATCGGCATATCATGCCACCCTAGGAGAAAAAGGTTTACTGATCACTGATAACGGTTTACGACCTTTCTAGTCTCTTAAAAAATTTCCTGGAACAGAACTGTCAGCCCTGAAGCCTCCAATTCAGCTACTACGCAAGTTGCAAGAAAGGAACTAAAAAGTAGGAAAAGACGAAAGGGTTCCTGAGACGATATCTTTTAAGTTGGAGGACAGCACAAAGGCAGGAGAAACTAGAACTAGAACTCACATCTCTTAGGCACACTAGCTAACTAACTAACTAGCTGACTAACTAACTAACTAACTAACTAACTAGCTGACTAACTAACTAACTAACTAACTAACTAACTAACAACAACGTTATTTAAAGACCAGGGTTTATTGACTAAACAAAGTTAAGTGAAAATCACACGATGGAACAGGCATTAACCGTCATGTGCTAAATGTTCGAAATACAGTTTATGTAACATGCACGAAATAACCGTAAAGTGCCTTAAGATTCTTTCCCTTTCATATCCCTTTGGAATGTCATCAGTTCTGTGGACCTGTAAATACTGAAGCTTTACCAATGGTACACTGTGGCAACGCCCAGATTAGACAGGTTAGAGAGGTAAGGACTTTTTTTGAAACTTTTTTTTTTTTTGCACAAACAAGAGAACATTCATTCAGTTTTGAATTTGCAAGGCAAATTTTTGCAAGGCAAAGTTTTGAATTTGATGGTCACCCATGATTAATTGACAATTATTTCTAATATAAATGTAGATAATTGCCAGGTCATTGTAACTGACTATGTCGAAACGTGTTCCGTAAAATTATTTTTATTTGCTTGTGCCCCAACCATTTAAATCATTATTTACTTATTTTAGTTCCTGGTGAATTCTTTCTCGTACTTCCACACACTAGCAAAGCATTACTTTGTCAAGAAATTGGACTGGTTCTCAAATTTTTGTTAGTAAGGAATACCGATCGGCGCCACCATTTTTCAGGATTGGGGAAACTGAACTGAACAAAATGGTTTTATCAGTGGCTTCCGATTTCTTTCTCACCAGACCCAGGCGTGACCAACGGCTTCTTCGTTCTGGCAGAGATCACTCTGATCAAATGCACTGAATAAAAACCGGCAGTCGCTACCTTCCCATCGAGTGTCACAATCGTATTGATTTTATTGTGAAATCACACAAAGTTTGCAATTGGCCGCTGCCATTACGTGAGATATGCAAGTAAAATAACACACGAATAGACTTTTGCATTCTTCATCGTCTTCTTCTTTTTTTTTTTTGGCAATTACATTTATCAAATGTTCCTTCTACTTCAGTGTTCAAAATAAAATAAAAAAGAACAATAGCAGCTCATGATCAAGAAAAAATTTTCGACACAGCTGACCCGGCGGGGAATCGAGCCCCTGTCTCCCGAGTGACAGGCGGGGATACTCACCACTATACTACCGAGGATTTCATAAGCCACGCACCTCTTCGGAACCTGTAATTTTATTGGCTTCCTATATCACGCACCGCTATTGTTTTAAGGGCTAGGGTCATTGTTTTATTGTTTGTTCTTTTGTCTTCTCAGCCAATCCTGTTAAGCCTTCCGATAGGTGCGTACCGCGTCGAGGATTTGGTCATTCAAGAAACGCGGTTCATCAAAGCTTGCATGGCCATGCCTTTTTTAATCCCTCCATTTGTTTGTTGAAAGACTGTTAAATACAAAATGTAACATTTGATGGCGACAGTTAGGCCGCTGCGTCATCATATCACTTGATCATACTAAAAACGGAGGGGACGCCAAAAAAATGAGTAGGAAACGTAGTTCCTGGTGCTTGGTCTGACATGTTACATTCATTCAAGAATGTCTAATTTCATCCCTTAAATGTGATGGGGGGGAGGGAACGGACAGCGAGTCCAATTTTCTTGCTTCCTTTGCCTTTTAAACCTGGCTCCCGCCCCTTTTCTTGTTGGCTTCCGCCTCTTTGCACTTTTTTTCGTGTAATTTTTCTTATTCCTCCCGCTTCCCGCCACCCCCGACGTGTCCAATCGATGAAAATCGCTCATCGGAAACCAATCGATATAATCAATATAATCGATAAAAATCAATCGATTAATATCGATTGGTTCCATTAATCGATGAAAATCGATACTCACAATTTACGTCCTCTTAATTGTATCGATTTTCATCGATTTTATCGATTATTATCGGTTATAATAAATGAACCATTTATGAATTCTTGCAACATTTGTAAGCCCAGGGTGAATACCAGTGAATTCCATTGGTGTGATCCAAAATCAATGCTCGAAAAATACCAAATTGATTCAGAAGCTAATGTACTGATAAACCCTTCTAAATTGAAGCAAATGTTGCCTAAGCTGGCAAAATTGGAGGCAGAAAGGATAGAAAGAGAAAGAAAGAAAAAGGAGCAAGACAGAGAAGAAGCCAAAAAGGGTGAACCAGACAGTATGACAAAAGAACTTTTAAAAGACATCCTAACTGAGCATGGTGTGGCGTTCAAGAAAAGTTCATCAAAACAAGACTTGATCGCAAAAGTAGTAGAACTAAGGAGACAATTAGAATCTAGACCTACAAATGGAACATGTGAAGCAATAAATGGACCTTCGCCACGACCAGATCGTTCTGATGAACATACAGATGAAGTCACTATTATTGATCAAGACGTTAATGACCTCAGATATTCTCCCCCTGGATTCCAGAAGTTATCAGAATTACCGAACCTAGATGAAAAAACATTCTCAGAACATAACTTTAGAACAGTGCCTTCTTTTGTCTATTACTACGACGCAGAACAAGAGAAAAAGCTTGTTATTTTAATCCACATTTTATTTATTCTTGATTTGTTTTCCTGTTTCTTGGATATGTCATTACTGAACTATGTTTATAACCTGTTATTGTACATATATTCTATGTATCAGTTTTTCCTTGTCGAGGCGTTAGTTCATGCCATACTTGCAGCATATTCTGCCTTCCTTGAATTTCTTTTGATACTGGTTTGCTTTGCATCAGCCAAAGTAAATGTTGCTTCCGAAACATTTGGTTACGTTCAAATAGGGCTGTTGTAACTTTATAGTGGACCGAAAACTGTTTCTGTTACTTATATATCAACACACTCTGATGGAATTTTAATCATCGCTTCATGATTAAACAAAATAAAAAGAGCTAGCAATGTCCGAGAGTGTTGTAATTTTGATAGAGTTGGCCAGTTTATGTAGAAGCACCTGAGAACCTGTGATAGTTAAGCCCGGAGTTAAGTCAGTCCATACGTGGAAAAACGGGGAAAATGGCCGGGTCTCTTCTTATTTGAAGAAGTCGGTAATTTCGAAAAACGTTGTTTAACGAATCCGTGTCTGTTCACACCAGAGATTATAGAGGGCTATTTTGAGGGTATTGTCCACAAATCACGGGTTTCAACTGACCAAACTTTTCGAAGAGAGTTTTGAACACACGTTCAATCAAGTTTTTCGTAATTTTGACACATTTAGAGGAAAAGCAGCAATGACAGATCACTGTTTGTGAAGAGAAAAAAATACGATAGGTAAGACTCAATTGCCAATGCGTAGCGCAAACGTATCTGAAATCATTATTAAACGATTGCAACTGACAATCGATAAAAATCGATGAAAATCGATGGCAATTGATGAAAGTCGATGAAAATTGATGAAAATCGATACTCACAACTCTTTGGGTCATCGATTTTCATCGATTTCCGATATCAATCGATTAATTGCTGTCGATTATTATCGATTACAATCGACTTTATCGATTATCGAATTTCATCGATTGGACACGTCGGGCGCCACCATGGGAATCCCGCCGTCCTACAACTGTTATTCCTTCTCCCACACATTTTTCGCCCTCTTGGTTCGTGGATTCCACCCGCTTTGACCCCTCCTCATGGTAAGACAATCATCTACAGATAAGCTCCTAATTAACTGCAAAATTCTCAGTTAAAACCTTTGAACTTGAAGGACTGAAATCGGGTTATGCTGCCGGATTCATCTTTACGGCTGGGTTTAGGGAATGCCGTTAGGGAAGTAGGCCAATCGTGTCTGTTTCCTGAAAGAAGAGAAAGTATATTAAAAACGTCTTAAGCTCAGTAAGAATCAAAGAAACGGCATTTGCTTGCTCCAGTTAGACCAAAAAATAAACAAAAGTGGAAAGAAAATGTTTCCGGCCAGACTTGAACTGGCGACCTTCCGCGTGTTAGGCGGACGTGATAACCACTACACTACGGAAACCACGGTAATAAAACAAAGGCAAGCATCCAGAATCGTGCAAAACTCTTTTCAAAGGAAGATTGGCTACGTAAATGGAACCTGCCACTTTTATAAGGTTTATTGATCACTGATAACATTGTTAACGGCCTTTTCATCTCTTAACACTACTCCTGGAACCAAACTGTTAAAAACCCTAACAAGGTGGTGTTGCATTGGGTAGCTGTGCAAACTTAACTATCTCCAGTTGAGCCACAAGATGCAAGGAACATGTTAATTGTCCAAGACACCCTGCAATGGATACAAAATTTTCGTTGCTGCATTTGTTGCTTGAAGAAGAGACAAAAAAACAAGATACTGATAATATTTAGATTCCCTTGTTACGACTTGTATTTCATTTTTGACAACGTGGTTCTATTAGTTGCAAAGTTTTATGCAACTCGGTATTGCGACACCAGTTTAAAAAAAAAAAACAAAGTTGTAGTGATACTCTGCAATGAATACTAGAGTGTTCCATGACATATTACTTGCAAATGTCTTGCTACCTGCAATCGACAAACAAAATGTACTAAGCCTAAAAAAAGAAATATAGCCAAGCATGTAGATTAATCTGTTATCTTGTTCTGTTGTTTAAGAGCTGAGGTTCCCTCAGGGCCGATTTAGACGGAACGATTTTTCCCTACGACTGTAGTATGCGACTTGCTCACGTCACGCCCACAACACAAATTGCATACGACAGTCGTAAGCAAAAGCCGTACCGTCTAAATTTGCCCTTACGTATCAGTATGGTAAAACAAAATAGACAGTCTTCCCGGCGGGGAATCGAACCCCGGTCTCCCGCGTGACAGGCGAGGATACTCACCACTATACTACCGAGGATTTCGGCAACATTGTTCATAAACATAGGCACGCATTGCGTGCTTGACCTATGTTGAAATGACAAGTCTTATCCTCGCTTATTTGCGATTTTTAAGACATACTCTGAGGACAAAACAACACGCGATTATTCTTGCAAATACTTCCCCCCTCCACTATAGCACCTGAGTGCATAAAGCCCAGTTCAGACGCCGCACCTCCCATGTGTCGTACCAAGTAGTACGTAGTTTTTTGGCAGTTGTACGGTGTCCAAATGAGTTTTTTCGACAGATTTCAATTAGGCAAGCCAAAATCTCAGAGTACGGCAAAGTTTGCCACTTAAATACGACCTAGGAGCGAAAATGTATTTGGTACGGCCCATGAGAGGTACGGCGTCTGAACTAGGCCTAAAACAGCTTTTTCGTTTACTCAGCAATACCCTTGGAATGCAAAAAAACATCCCGCTAAAAACCCAGTTGGACCAAAATTGGAGATAGAGCAACCATCGGGCTAGTAGGCTACAGGCTAAAAAGTCAAACTGACACTAGAACAAAACGACTGCATAAAAACTTCAAATTAAATTTAAAACTGAAACCACAGTTAAGGTCAACTAATGATTGTCTGGGTTTACCTCGGTGTAAGAACCTGACAAGATTTTCTTTGTTTGGTAGCTTTTGTTTTGCTGTACGGTATTGTTTAAAATGTTTTTGTTTCCTTTGTTTTACGTCATCCGTGAGTTTCACAGGTTCTTACACCGAGGTAAAGCCGATTGTCTGCATATTACTGAAGAATATAAATCCAGCTCACAACAAGATGTGAAAGAAATAAGTGTAGTAGATAATAATTTGAGGAGAGGACAGTCATTGCGGTCATGTTAAAATGTAGCCTGCAGACTGTGCAGACTGCAGACCATGCAGACTACGCAGACTGGTATTTTGTTTTCTTTAAGTAAACTGTGATTTGTTGTACTTTTTAGGACTTTTCACTTTTTGTCGTGTTAAGATGACATGGCCAGCAGCTGGCCGAGTTCTCCAAAAAATGCCCCGCTGTAAGGAATTCTCGAACAATTTCGACAGAAAGATTCGCACCTTCTGGGAGTATTTCATATTCCTTGCAGTTAACGAAGTAAACCTACAGACACGCTTGAACAAGCTAATCTATGCAAATTGCTATCTTAAACACGTCGCTAAAAAAAATTCAAAAACCATATGTTCCCGTATATGATAAAACCAAGAAAGAAATCATTTCTATGTCGGCTGGAAAATCTGTGGATGTGACTGATATAAATCATGGTCACAACATCGTAAACTAAAACTAAACCGCATTTTGGGAAGAGAAAACAGGTTTAAAAACCTACTGACACGCTTGAATAAACAAGCTAATTTATGCAAATTGCAATCTTATAAACACGTCGCTATAAATTTCAAATTACCAAACAAAGCGGTTTCAAAAACCTTGCAAAGTACAGTGAAAATTATCCGTATCAAGCACAGATACAATCTTTTCAATCAACATCTTGCTAAAAGATACATAACCAAAACAGCTGTTTCATAACACAAATCATAAAAGAACAAACTAAATTACAGTTTCTCGTCAACAAGTCTATTTTTGGAACGATGTTACATGTAATTGTTTTTGTCAAGTACTCACGTTCCACCCTTGGCCACGACAAAGTTCAATTTTACCTGCCCTTACAATAGCTTTAGGAAATTACCATCAATTCCACCACACCAAGCCTTTACTGAAAATATAATATTCGAGAGGTAAAAGTAGAAAAGCACATTTGCGCTGATCGTTTCCGTCCCCATATGTACATTCGACATGGCCGGTAAGCTTAACCTTGTCTGACCTTCAGCTTCAGTAAGCGAATTCTAACCAGCTCTTTCATTGGTAGAATGTACTCTTAGCTTAGTAGCCTCAATCTGATTGGTACCACATAGTGCCACATAATTCCCCCGGGGGGTGTACTCCCATGTGAAAGGTGCATGGATGCACGTCGTCTCGCGTTCTCCGTCTGTTTTAGCATAGCTTTAATTTAAATTTTCCGACGAGCATTCCCGCCCGTCTCACATGAGATTTCCCCCCCGGATCAAAAATACATACATACATACATACAAACAAACAAACAAACATAGAAAGCGAAAAACTTCACGCTGACTAAGACCCTATGTTTTCAACATAGGTCAAAAACAAAAAAGTGGTAGCCTTTGTTAAATCCCTCCATTTAATAGGCTTCTTTCGATATATTAAAATTCAGCTTGGTAGCGAGGCCTAGAGGACACAAATAGAAGAAATTTTACAAGCATGTTTATTCATTTCTTTTGTTTGTGTCCTCTAGGCCTCGCTACCAAGCTGAATTTTAATATATCGAAAGAAGCCTATTGTTAAAGAGATTGATGTTATGTGATTGGGCGGTGATGTTAAGCCCTTGGCCCACTGATCTGATCATGACAGTTCAACACTTAGTGGACGTTAAAAGACATTAAAGAAAACACATCACCGTTGGAAAAGATTAGGGTACGTAATCCCTGGTGTTGTGATCTAACATTACCGGCTTTACCGTTGTAAGACAGCTAATGCGTTAGCTCTTAACAAACTAAATTAAGGGATTTATTGGTTTTGAGAATGCTGTGAAATTTGGCCAGTTGCTTCTGTTTCTATGGCGTCATCATCTGAAAGAAGACAAAGTTTAAAAGAAACGGCATTTCTTTGGCCGGTTTACACGCTACAATTTGTCGACCGGATATGTTGGCTGACAGTATCGGAGCATGAATCGGTGCGTTTGTTTACACGCTACGTTTTGACGGCTTCTGGTCGGCCCGAGTTGTCAGCCCGATAGGAGCGTGAATCACCAAAGGCAGCCCAGATGAGTTGTCGGCGAAATTCATTTAAAAACTGTCCGGAGCTGACAGCCGAGGTTGACTGAGAAGGAGTGAAAACATATGTAATAGATCGAAATAAATCTTGTCAGTTGCCTTTACATTATTGTCTGTTAATTTGTCTTGTTTAATTTTTGGTCAATTTTGCACCGTTCTTTTTACGCAAATCGCTTGATAGCATTGCCGTTATATTTAAGATTTGAAACAGACTAACCGGTGATATAGATTCGAAATATTTTGAAATAAAGCTTGCCTACCTTCAGCTCAATGTTTCCCGGTTTGTCCTGGCTGGTTTAAAAGATATTTTGTCGCTTTTTTCACTTGATGGATGGTACCTCCAAGTGAAATAAAGCGACAAGGAAATGAATCGCTCCGGATTTTATTTTCACAAATAGGCTGATGTGAATCTGGTGTCAAACTACACATACGATTCGCTCTCCGATACTGTCGGGTCGAAAATAGGGCCAACCGAAATCGTATCGTGTTAACCGTCTTTAGGCCCCCCCAAAAAAAACAGCAGCAACAACAACAACAAAACCAAAAAACAAGACGAAGAAAGAAAACTGTTTGCGGCCAGGCTTGAACTGGCGACCCGCTTCCGCGTGTTAGGCGGACGTGATAACCACTACACTACGGAAACCACGATGAAGATATGAAGGTGAAACAACCAAAATTGTGCAAGACATATTTCGAAAGGAAAATTTACGATGCAATCATATCATGCCTCCCTAGGACAATAAGGTTTACTGATCACTGATAAAGTGTTTACGACCTTTCTAGTCTCTTAAACAATTTCCTGGAACAGAACTGTCCACCCTGAAGCCTCTTCAGCTACTACGCAAGTTGCAAAGAAGATCTAAAAAGTAGGAAAAGACGAAAAGGTTCCTGAGGCGATATCTTCAGCAGCACAAAGGCCAGCGAAACTAGAACTAGAATTCACATCTCTTAGGCAAACTAACCATAACTTAACTAACTAAAATATATAGATTTAGCCATGCCTAAAAGCGGAGCCACCAAGGAATAAACTGGTGCTCGTTTCTCAAAAATAGTCCTGAAACTTTTTGGTCTGAAATATATTTCGGGGCTTTCTTTGGCTCGTTCGCTTTCGAAAAGTGTTTCTCAAAAAGCCCGAAAGTGTTCCGAATGGTCCTCCAATATTTTGAGGATCTGTTCTGTAAAACGAAGCCCGAAATTCTAGAGGCTGAGCAAAGCTTGTCGGAATGATTTTTTTTTCCAGGCATCAAATTGAACACATATTTTACTCAGGAGCCGTCTTGCTTGGTTTTTGCAATGTATCCATATCCTGTCATTAAGGTGATTCCATCGAAAAAGAAGTTGTAATGAGAATTTGTTGAAACTTTGCACAGTTATAAATTACACCTAGTACATTGAAAAAATAAAATAAAAAGAGGGGGTCACCGTGTCTGATCTCACGCTACAGGGCTGAAAAATATAGGTACCTTGCTAACTATCGACAGCAATATTAAAAAACCTATCCTTGTACCAGATACATCCACTACTTTAACAAAGTTATTACTAGCAATAAAATATAAGCATTATTCTTGCGATAGCAAAACAATGTTACAGTTAAACGCCATAAAGATGCCTTAATAATAAAATTAATGAAATAATTGGCAAATCCAGCATCTGCACGCTTCCAGTGAGATGCCTAAAATCAGATTGTAATAGTGTGAATGAATCGGAATATTTGAAAATTGAATAATGAAAAATTCTTAAAATTCATATAGATCACGCAGAGTCGTATTTTCTTCAAATAAATAGAATAAAAAAGTGGGGTCACCGAGTTCGTTTTGGAGAAAACGAGAATTCATTTCTGTGAACAGCTCAGTTTTCATAGAAAACCTACCAAGTTCCGAACGTGCACGCGCTCGTGCACGCGCTAATCACGCAAGAAATGATGCGCAGAAAGGATGCGCAATGCAATTGAATGGAATCACCTTAACTGTCAAGGCTCGTCAAATCTCCTAGGATTATTGGCTGTTCGCTTGAATGAACTTGAAACGGCGCTCATTTACAACAACAAAATAAAACTTATTCTTAAGTAAATGGTTATCTTTATCGCGTTCGGACGTTCAGTTAACAAATAACATGAACTGCCACAATTAGTCTGGTCAAAAATTTATTCCATCAAGACTGAAAACAAACAAACACCAAGCATAAGTTTTGCAGATGCGAAGTAAGCCTATATCTCAGTGAGGTGCTTTGAGGAACGCGAAAAACTTTTTTCGGAAGCTTTTGGGATAAAATAGCTTTAAACCGACAATTGCTTCGCTTTAAAGATTATTACTATTGAAAACTTCTAGGACAAGAAAATCGACAATTGCACAAACCGACCCGACAGTTAAAATGGAAAGCAATTATTCGCCGTAAGTGATGCTTGTGCAGTTGCAGCTTGCGACTGCGCTTTGACCTACTGTTATGAATAAACAAACATAAAATAATAAACAGAGAAAGTAAGTTTATACTTAAATGCAATTCGCGTTACACTTCCAGCACGGCGGTGGGTCCGTCTACGCGAGTGAAATCGGCCGTGCATGGCAAAATATTCAAGACTACATCCGTCACAAATCTGAGCGCGTTTTCTAATAATTTTTTTCAAAGTCAAAAGTAAATGACACCTTTTTAATGACATAAATTAAATTTCCATTTCAAAATGTAGTTTCTTTGACCGTAATACTCAAAACCATGCACCTTAAACCCTTTAAAAACTTCACTTACGCGGTTGTGTTTCAGAACAACGCAAGCTCTCCGCCGTGAAGAAAACAAAGCGATGAAGTCCTTTGAAGGCAGCTTTCGTATCTTGAACTTTTCGACTTCTACCAGTATTCTTTTGAACTTTTTCTTTCCATTTATAGATATTAGATGTTTTTTTCTCAAGTTTAAAACTACAGTGCTGTTGAACAATCGTTTTGCCAAATAAAATTAAGACGATTTCCGCTCAACGTTCGAGCAATAAGTGCAAAAATAAAGTTACCAAAAAAATACTCATAGCATGGAGAAGTGAATTAAAGTGAGATGTTTCAAATAGTATTGAAAATGTTACCGTGCTATGAGTAGTTTCTTGTAAATAATTTTTGCACTTATTGCTGGAATGTTGAGCGGAATCTGTCTTAAGCTTTTTAAAAGAAACCTCTTTTTGAAAAGCGACGATGGTCATGCGATTTCCCGCCAAGAAAACGCGGTTGCCCAAAAGCACCGCGCTATATCCCGCCAAGAAAAGATGGCATTGTCCACCTCCGGTCGGGTTGTCTTAGGACTTCCCTCCCGCTCCCCCAGAGTCTGTACGGGCGGGCGGGCGGACTGACGTACCCTGACGTCACAATCAAAATTTTCAAATCGATAGGTTACCAAATTTGCTTAGCAATGGAGCTCCGCTGGCGGGCTTTGCCTGCAGGCTCCGCTATAACAACAAGAACAATAACAACTTTAATAATTATATATGTACTGATGCATAATGATACAAGGAAATAAAAATAATTTTTGCAGAACATGTTTCGACATAGTCAGTTTCAATGACCTGGCAATTACTTACATTTATACTAAAAGAATTGGCCTTTTTTATGATGGGTGAACCATCACAAAATGCCTTGCAAATTCTAAACTGAATAAAGGCTTTCTTGTTTCTGGAAAAAGAAAAAAAAGTTTCAAAAAAAGTCCTTACCACTCTAACCTTTCTTGGTAAAGCTTCAGCAGTTACAGGTCCACAGAAATGAGACTCCATGGCCAAAGAGATATGAAAGGGGATAAATTTTAAGTGTAAACTGTGTCGACGATATTTCCTGCATGTTACATTATCTGTATTTGGAACATCTAGCATATAACCGTAAGCCTGTTCCATGGTAACTGAATACAGTCTTTGCTCTTGAGGGTATAAATAGCAGAGCTAACAAATCTGTGGCCCTTATATATAATAAACCCTGGTTATTTCAATAAAGTTGTTGTTGTTGTTGTTAGTTAGTTAGTTAGTTTCCCTACAGGTCCACAGAACTGATCAGACTGAGATTTCAAAGGGATATGAAAGCAGATAAATCTTCAGTAAGGCACTTTACGGTTATTTCGTGCATGTTACATAATTTGTATTTCGAACATCTAGCACATGACGGTAAGCCTGTTCCATCGTGTGATTTTCACCTAACTTTGTTTAGTCAATAAACCTGGTAATTTTAATAAGGTTGTTGTCGTGCTTGTTGTTATTTAGTTAAGTTATGGTTAGTTTGCCTTAGAGATGTGAGTTCTAGTTCTTAAGTTTCCCCGGCCTTTGTCGGCTGCTCCTCCGACTTAAAAGATATCGTCCCAGGAACCTTTGCGTCCGTTTACCTATTCTTCAGTACTTTTCTTGCAACTTATGTAGGAACTGAAGAGGTTTCAGGGTTGACATTTCGGTTCCAGGAAATTGTTTAAGAGACGTGAAAGGCCGTAAACACTTTTATCAGTAGTTAGTAAGCCTTTTTGTCCTAGGCAGGTATGATATGAATACATCGTAAATTTTCCTAGAGAGAAGTGTTTAGCACAATGCTGATTACTTCGCTTTATTTCTTCATGGTGGTTTCCGTAGTGTATTGGTTTTCACGTCCACCTAACACGCGGAAGGTCGCCAGTCACAAGCCAGCCCGGAAACACTTTCTTTCTTTGTTTTGTTGTTGTTGTTGTTGTTTTTTGGTCTAAAGTCGGTTAACACGAAATGATTTGTCGGCCCTACTTTTCGGCCCGACAGTATCGGAGAGCAAATCGTACGAGTAGTTTGACACCAGATTCACAGCCTATTCCTGAAAATGAAACCCGAAGCGATTACTCAGTGTCGCTTTTTTTACTTGGAGGTACCATCCGCCAAGAACACCAACGAAAAAAAGCGATAAAATATCTTTTAAACCAGCCAGGACAAGTAGGGGAACATTGAGCTCATGGAAGGCAGGCTTTATTTTAAAATATTTCGATTCTTTTATCAGTGGTTAGTCCGTTAGAAATCTTGAAGCGGCCACGCTATCATGCAATTTGTGTAACAGAACGGTGCGAAATTGACCAGAAATTAAACAAGAAAAATTAATAGACAATAATGTAAAGGTAAACAAGATTTATTTCGAGCTATTACATATAACCGGACAGTTTTTAAATGAACTTCACCGAAAGCCCGACTGGGCTACCTGTGGTGATTCCCACTCCCATCGGGCTGACAACTCGGGCGACCAGAAGCCGACAAAACGTAGCGTGTGAACAAACGCACTATTCATGCTGTGGCCAAATTTCACAGCATTCTCCAAACCAATCAATCCTTCAATTCACTGGGTTGAGAGCTAACGAATAAGCTGTCTTACGACGGTAAAGGTAATGTTAGCTCACAACACCGGTGATTACGTACCCTACCGCTTTTCGAACGGAGATGTGTTTTCTTTAATGCTTTTTGTTATCAACGTCCATTAAGTGTTTAACTCATGATCAGTCGACGGGCCAATCACATAACATCAATCTTGTATAATCAAATTCAGGGAGTAAACAAAAGCTACGACTTTTTTGTTTTTATGGATAATGTTTGATGAACCTCATCTCCTAGCTGTCGAAATCCTCGGTAGTATAGTGGTGAGTATCCCCGCCTGTCACGCGGGAGACCGGGGTTCGATTCCCCGCCGGGGAGGCAATTTTCTTTTTTGCGTAATAAACGTAAGAGAACAAGAAAAACCTTAACTTTAACCCTTGGACGTACAAGGGGTGGGTGGGGAATGGATGTGCTCCTCCCCCCGACCGATAAGGTTTTTTTCGAATTTCTCCAAGACGATTTTTCATCTGCACCTGTTGTTGTTTTCGGTAACTGTATGCATTTCCGTTAGGCGATAAGTTTTAATACTTAAGCCTGAAAACTAAGCGTTCGGGCTTAAGTATTTTGATTGTAGCAAATGGTGTTAAAGGATGGAAAGACCGTTAGCAATTTTATCAGTGATTAATAAACGTCATTGTCCTAGAGTGGCAAGTTCAATTCACATGGTAAATCAATTGCATAATCCTCATTTCCTCGTGGTAGTTTCCGTAGTGTAGTGGTTATCACGTCCGCCTCACACGCGGAAGGTCGCCAGTTCAAGTCTGGCCGGAAACATCGTTATTTCATTTTTTTCTCTCTCCAAATCTCCCTTTATCTTTCTTTCTTTTTTTTCTCTCTAAATCAGGGGTATGATTCAGAGTCACGCTGGAAAACTTTAAAAAAGCAAAAGGGGCTCCATAGCTTCACGATGTAAAAGCGATGGGTCTGGTTCAACTCCTTGGTTTCGAAAAGTCTAAATTACCTACTAGGGAATAAACTGCCGCTTAAGAAAAACGGCTGGAACCGGGTTTTAAAGGCACAGAAAGCAAAAAGTTTGGAACCCCCGTACGTCAGTACCACCTCAAACAATCACATTTTAAGGATGAAATCAGACGTCAGCATATAAATACTCCCAATCATGGCATCCACTTTCAGTCCGCGTGGTCTCAATCCACCCAACCTATCCATGAATGCATGCAACATGTCAGACCCCAGCACCAGGAACTACTTTTCCTACTCCGGCTTTTTTTAGCGTCCTCTGCGTATTTAGTATGATCAGGTGATATGATGACCCAGCCGCCTAAACTCGCCGCCAAAAGTTTCCTTTTATTTCATATTTCACAGTCTTTCAACAATCAAATAAAGGGATTAAACATAGTTAAGGTTTGATGAACCTCGTTTCTCAAGCGCCCAAATCCTCGGTTGTATAGTGGTGAGTATCCCCGCCTGTCGCGAGGGAGACCGGGGGTTCGATTCCCCTCCTGGTAGACTGTCAATTTTTTACCATAAAATACGTAACGGAACCTCTTAAACAACAGCACAAGGTAAGAGTTTTGTTTTTCGATTGCAAGAAGCAAGAAATCTCACGGAAAACTCTAGTATTCATTGCCGAGTATTACAATAAACGAATCGCCCTAAAACTTCAAGGGCCGATTATTTAAACGAAGTTTAGACCGCGGCTAAGAAAGGGATTTAGCCCGCGATTCCAATTATTTAAACAACGTTTATCATAAGCTGCGTCTAGACGAAGTTTAACCGTGGACTAACAAACAATAGCAAGTTAGACCTGTTCCTGAGTAGGGTTAGACGTCGTTTAACCGTTTATTTTCACTGATTCTAGCCCTTTGCAGTTAACTTGTTTCTTAATTTGTATTTTTATGCACTTCCTGAACCTCTGAACTGAATTTAAGAGATATGTGATTCCATTTTTTCATTTCCTTTAAAAACGTAAGTAAAATTTCTTGAAAATACTCCCGCACAGCTCTATACTACATTATGTATGGAGTCCTTTTATTAAAAGAAAACAATAGCAAGACAATAGAGTTCCTCTGGGAGTACCACGCATGCATGATGTCAGAACAATAGGTACACTTGTTAGACGTCGTCTAAACGTGGTCTTCGTGAACTCCGGCTCATCGGCGTTCAAATAATG
Organism: Siderastrea radians; assembly: GCA_964017195.1. Lineage (NCBI taxonomy): Eukaryota > Metazoa > Cnidaria > Anthozoa > Scleractinia > Rhizangiidae > Siderastrea > Siderastrea radians. The sequence continues at coordinate 22,548,652 of OZ024895.1, forward strand.
CGATTTAGACTCCGGTCACAGGCAGCCCAAGCTAAGGTTGAGAGCTGCGGATAAATTTGACTGTTTTTTCCACGCTATGCATAATAATGACATCGGCAACATTTAAGAGTTTGTATGGAAATGATACAAAACGTCTCAAATTGGCACAAATCAGAAAGAAGTCGAAATAAAAATGATTTGCCTTATTTCGTTGTTGTATTGGTCATTATCTGAGGGCTTCCTGGGCTGGTTTGAAGCTTTTTGGGCAAAAAACTGAGGTAAGATCTGTTTTTTCCACATAGCCATAAACCCCGCAAAAATACTGTTGTATTAAGGGGCAAATTCCAAAAGAAACCCGAACATCCCGAGATGCGCAGAATGTATATGCCCAATAACACCGTCCTAAAGCAATCAAAATACGACTGAAACCTGTTACTCCACTGCTTCATCGAAAAAAAAAGAGGAAGACGGACGGAACCTCTGTTAAAAGACTTCAGCTACAGGCTTGCTAGATGCGTGTTAATTTTTCTGCATTAAGGTATCAGGGTACCCCAAATGACAACATTGCGTTTTCACCGTTTGAGCGTCAGGCGTTTCACAAGGACCCTAACAAACTATATATTTTCTGAAAGCTTAATAATTGAAGATTACGAAAACGTATTTAGATAAAGAAAAAAGACAACTGTGTCGAAAATAGAGACTACGTTTTTAAAAAGTACATCTTTCACAAAATCGGTTCCGCTCCAGTCAAGAATGATCTGGAGAGAAAGACGAACATCGCGCCGAATTCTTCACACTTTTGTCTCAAAAACCGTGTCTCGGAATTTTTGTATCTGGCCTGGTTTATTTTCTGCACTCAGTTAAAGTTTGAAGTTCGAAGAAACACCTCTCCTCTTTCTTTTACGGCTCATAACTTTTGAATGAAAGCAAAAAATAAAATTCGGAGACACGGTTTTGGTGTCAATTTATGTGGCAACATTGTCGCCAAATTTGAGCTTAAATGGTTGAAAACTCGCTGAACGCGAACTTAAAATGTGCGCCCAATTTCTTGAAAAATTAGTTTCAAGAAAAAAGCCAAAATATGATTTGGAAACTTTTTCCGGTCTAAGGAGATTAAAACAACTAGGTGTCAGGATAATTACCTGCGGTTGACAGAGGGGAGGCTCAACTTATCGCCTTACAACAATAGCACAAACATGCCGACAAGAATGGTGTCAAATTCTGCGTGTTTTTATGTTGGAAAGCGACTTTCGTTGAGTACGAGTGCCGTTCAAAGGGTCTTCAAACGCAATAAACGGAAATTTGAAAGTCATAATATCACGTCGGCTGTAAAATGCCGAAGGCATCATTGTTTGAGCTGGGTAAGACTACCCAAGCCGGGACCTGAAAGACGAAAGGAAAGGCGAAAGGAAAGCACATTGAAATCTGCGAAGAAGCCGCCACGTGTTCGGCTCAAGATCTAAGAGAGAACATCCTGTCAGAAATGCGAGCAATTGGGAAAAAATAAACTTCTTTATTACTGGAGACAAATTCCGTACTTTCCTGGACATGCCGTCTTTTGCACCAAGTTGATTCCTTGATACATCTGGCTTTGTAGAAATGTTATGGAATTTCAATGGATGGATTGTTTTTCGCCGTTCGCGTTACGACGAGCGAGCTGGCAGTCAAAGCTTATCACACTGACAAGTGAGGAGTCAGGAAGCGCAAGTAATTCCTCAACGCTCGATCTTTTTTCTCTCTCTCTCTCTTTCACAGATATGATCGAAGCCACTTTGTAGAAACACTCGAAATAAGCGGGAACTGCTACGCAATCGATCGCGTGTCAAAACATCGGGGCCCTGTTATGTCACATGCTATTTTCAGCGTCGTTGACAGATAACTGTCAACACATGATTAGAGAAAATTAATGCCACAAATCTTTTTTCGTCCATAACTTTGCGTAGAAACAATCTTTTTTTCTGAAACTTTTTGCAAAAGAGAGGTTTCAATAATATCTATCTGAAAATGACAGAAGTGTATTTTTCGAAAACATGGTCAATTTTGGGGTACCATGATACCTTAATAATTGACATGTTAAGTTGTCATGTTAAGCACATGATATCGTTTTCGTTCTCTCGTTTTATTCATCACTCGTTCGTGGTCTCCAATGTTCATGATTCAAAAACTATATTGTACCGTACTGTGTCATGGTATTCGTAGTTCATTATATCTGTCAGATATCTCCAACATTACAGCATTAAACAGTATTTTATCTTTGCCGCTTACTTCGCTTGAAGTATTTCGGTTGACCCTTTCATTTACGGTCTGTTGGGAGTTCCAGTTCAGCAGAGCACACTCCACATCTAGCTGTTAGGCCGCGTGATGTCGTGGAATTGCCTAGGTTCAGTAACTCTAAACGAACAAATGAAAATAACAGGTACATCTTTCATGCAAGAACTAGTACTACTGGGCTGGCTTAATGAAATTTGATATAAGCAAAAACTTTAAAAAGTGTTCTTATTATTCGTTGTCCGAATTTAGCAGGATACGATGGCTGATTTTGTCGGCACAAACAAAACTATCTGCAGTAAAGTGTCCGTTACCGTGTGTACCCAGAGTAGGAATCAACTTTTTTACAAAAATTAAAAACTTGACTGCTTTTTGCTTTTCGTCTACAAAATACCTTGTTTCAGCTTCTCCAGCTCCTCTTCCTTGCGCTCATTCCTTTCCACATTTTTCCCCTGTCTCAACTTTCGGTACAATTCTTCGTCCTCTTGAAAGGACGTTGGGAATAGCGTACGGTACTTGAAATTGAAAAACAGTTCCATTATAACTCGTATTTTCCCAATGCTTTCTTCGTAAATCATTCTTAACAAATTTTTAATCTTTGATAAAAATCGAACGCGGAAAAATGGATCGGGAGTTGTGCTCAGGGACATTGAAGATCAGCCGTCAGACATACTTTCCGGCGCGCCCATTACGTAGAAAAAGAATTGCTGCGAAGGCAAAGTGACAGAAGAATTTTGCCTAAAGTGCGACAAAAAAAAAATCGGGTGTCTCTGCAGGAGTATATGCCAGTTAAGATGGCGCAGTACAGTACTACGGGGAGGACTATTACTTTGTTAATAAGTGTACAAAAGATGAAGAGTGGTTTACTTCCTAAAAATTTTCCGTACGTTTTACATGGTGGACTGGTGATACTTTAAGTAAGTGTAGCACTGTAAAGTCAATGTTAATTTCGACTTTAAAGTTAGGAAGGAAGACTTTTTGCATACCTGTTGCGTTCAAAATGCTATTTTGCTACAGTCATTAGTTTAAAGCGTTTGCATCGTTTCTTGAAAAGAAATAGTTGAAAACAGCAGTTGTGACCTATTGCTCGTAATTCATTTCATCTTTAGTTCAGTATCTAGCAACGTCTACAGAGTGACATTCTACTTTCATTTTGTCCATAACAAGAAACTGCTATTCATTTCTTGTTAAAATTAATTGAAAAAAGTAGAGGCTTTTTTACTCTTGTCGTTTATTTTAATATTGTTTTTTTGTTTTTTTATTTTAATATTGTTATCAGTTACAATTTAAGGTGGCTCCATACAGTTTCTCATCAGTTTCAACAGACAAATATACATAACTTTTTTGATGATTTTCAGGACATTGATTTACATTTCACTAGGGAAAAGCTACAAAAGCAACTAGCCTAGCCTTTATACTTTTCAAAAAAGTCACAATTTCTGGGCCTGGCCCGTTTCCATGGCAGCCACTGATATAGTTGTTTGGCTCATTTTTTAAGCTGACCCAGTTTCTTCACGTCATTTCTTGGTTTTTACACGGTGAATTTTCCCTGTTTTTGTTGTAAAGATGTTGTCGTTTCAGAAGTCTCAGCTGGCAAAGCTGTGAGAAATTTTGTACATAAGTTTTGTCAGAATGGTAAATTTCCGTTTTCGACGATTAATGCAGAAGTGCATGTACAAAAAGTACTCTTACTTTAGTATGACTGAAAAACCCAAAAATCCTACAAATGTTCCAATTTTAAAAAAATTTCACCGAGTGGAACACGCGCAATTAGCGTTTGAAAATGCCTCAAAACCCACCTTTTTCCTTCACGTTACCAAAATAAAAATTCTTCAAGTTACGGGGTTGCGCATGCTCATGATTCCTTTTGCGTGGACGAGCGTGGATAGCACGCGGGTAAGCGGTAGAAAAGCTTTTCTAAAGCTTTTCTTTCCAAAGAACAACATTTTTCTGGACAACTGCTTTCCTTTACTGTAAAGGATCCATGTGACCAAAAAATTCGCAAAAATAAACAAAGAAACGAATAAACAAACAAAAAAGAAGCAAATTTATACCGATTCGCGATATAAAAACTCGAACGAAGCCGCCACTTTATTGCCAGTAGCAAAAAATTTCCTTTTAAGTTTCCAGAACGCGGAATCATTAAACCACTTTCAGTTTCATTTTTACCATTAACTGATTACAACCGTTCTTCAAGAAAAAACTAAAGCGGTCATGTTTGCTCTTAGAACATCTTTTGGTATGCTACCCGAGAAAAGCAGGGAAGCTCGTTCTTTTTATGTTGTAAGCTCTGAATATTTTGTCTGCCGAGACCCGCGTTGTTTCTTAGCGGCTACTTGCGCGTTTGATAACTACATGGAATAGCAAATAGTATATAAATGAGCTTTCAATTCATATTTAAAGGCAGACGTTGGAGAAAGGGAACAAAGACGTCCACAAGAAATTATACGTTTTGAAAAAGACTACATTATTTTTCTGCAAGGTTCAACAAGTCAACAGAACGCCTGCGAAACGCCGACTGTTTTAGAACCGGCCGTCAACTCGCATCCTTTATTCGTTCACTGAATGCCGCCATTCTAGGCATAATTTTTCGTAAAAATAAAAATTGTATTTGAGCTTAGGTACAATTGAACTTTTATCAATGTTCGGTTTTTTTAGACCACCGAAGTTTTTGAAGTCGCACATTGTCAACACAAGTGAAACTTAGATCAAAAGCTACTGGTGACTGATAAATAGTCACTGAAATATAAGTGTCCTTTTGAGTTTCAACTTCTATCAAAATTCAGTGACAACTGTTACCTCGTTACAAGTGTGTAATCTATTCATCGCTCAATAAAATTCACAAGTCAGCTGTATTTTGCTGAAACCGTATGAGAACGGCCGTAGAGACAACGTACCCGACAAAAAATAGACCGCTTGTTAGAAAGGCAAAAACTAAAGCACTTTTCGAAAAAATTACTTACACTTTGGCTCGATCCAAACAAACGTAAGCTTCTCATCTCAGAGATTCTCGACAGCTGACCTGGACAGCACTGATATTTCAAGTTGAGAACGGAAAGAAGTTCTTCACGCATAATTCTTGAAGGCGCGTAATAATTCGTGCAACGTTTTCAGTCCTCTCTGTGTTGCTTGAACTTAAAGATCGCAATCAATCCAGTCCTACAATCGTAGAATAATCGTAGGACAGCAACTGTCAGCTACAAAAGCGATTGAACTAAAGGCTTTTCACAATTTCACTGCTATGTGCTCCACAGGTTTGAAAAGGTAAGCCATAAAGATGCCTCAATCAGACTTTGGAAAAGTTCGCCTGGGAGGTTGATTGGCACATGTCATCTGACTTGGACTGTCGCGCTCCTCACGCGCGCGCTTGTGCCAATTTAGTTCCCATTCCTCGTGCGCTGAAAAACTATATGGAGCCACCTTCAGACATATACACACCAATCGTTTTTCCCAATCCATTGAAAAATGCCGTGGTGAAGATTGCAAATAATCTCAAGTGAAAAAATACGTGAATTTTTTTTTTTTTTTTTCATCGCCGTTAATTTTGATCACTCCACAATCCCTTGGTTTGAACGCCATTCCAAAAATTATCATTTCGGGGCCGGTACAGTGATGTTTGATGGATGTCAACCTGTTACTGTCCAGATCCTCGGTAGTATAGTGGTGAGTATCCTCGCCTGTCACGCGGGAGACCGGGGTTCGATTCCCCGCCGGGGAGATTGAATCATTTTTTTCTTGAACTGCCATCAACCTTTTGAATTTTGTTTCGAACTCTGAAGGGGAAGGAACATTTAATTAATGTAGGGGCAGTTTCCAAAGACTCCAAAACCTCAAGAACCTTTCCACCCTAAGGACCCTCTTCGTTGTCCCAGCAATAGCGACAACGAGAATTTTGTTTCCTTTCCAGGGTTTCCAGGACAATTAAACAGTTTCTCTTGCAAAGTGGAGGTTCAGGTTGCACCTGAATATTGCACACTTCAAAAGCACCTTGTTACGGTTTAACAGTTCGGTCAGTTCGGTTAGGAGTTGGAAAGGACGTTAACAATTTTAACACTGACTGATAAACCTAGATGCATGTTATGTTCATTTCAAAATCCTGGAAAATTCTCCTTTCGAGAAATGTTTTGAATAGTCGGTGTTGCTTCACAGTCATTTTAGCATCGTGGTTTCAGTAGTATAGTGGTCCACGAGCGGGCTGGAAATGCTTTGTCACACATTATTTAAGGGTTACGGGACAACAACTCGGCGCCCTCACCCTAGCAACTCAATTCAAACCCCAACATATTGATCAATCCATCCCTCGCGAGTTATCGCGAGTTATTACTCGCCTGGAGAAAGCTTTACCCACATGTCACACAAAACCTGACCCAATCCCTCCCCAACATCTTGGTCGAACCCCTATTCCTCAATCCCCAGATAACCAGTAATGGTCAAACGCTCTTGTACAGACACTGGACTGCATCCGGTGTCACGCAAGTGCGTGACTTATGTTACGTGGCCATCCCAGGTTTTCTCGCCGCCACGGCCGTACGCGAACTTATCCCAAACCACCCGCGCAAACAAATCCTACAGGAACTTCGAACCATCCTGGCCGCTATCCCCGACAACTGGAAGAGTCTCATACTCTCCCACTCGGCCCCAAACACAGCTCCTCCACCTGACTCACCTGACTCACCTGTTAACTTCACGCTTAATTCCCCGATCACTCCGCTTGCTAATTTTCCTATGCGAGCATTTTACCGTCTCCTAACAACAGTTCCAACGTCGTCCGTACCAAGCTTACAATACTGGTCACGCACCCTTCAACCTGCCCCCGATTTTAATGCAACCTTTTGGAAGTCCATGTACTGCCCACTTCTGCCCAATAAATTCGGGGATCTCACGTGGAAACAGGAAAGTCGCCGACCGTGTCTTACCAACAGCCTTGTCCCTTTTTAGGATCAACGGCTTACCCTTCTATGGACTGTCACCACTGTACTGCTACAGAGACCATTGACCACCTACTTCTACACTGTCCCACACTTAGACCTTTTTGGTCTACAGTTAAGCGATACGTTAAAGACATCTCTGACGAGAAGATACCACTGACAGACCAAATTATTCTCTTTGGACAACAACTAAGAAAATCTAATGTTCACTCTAGGAGCAAAATACATTTAATTAACTTCCTCTTACATATAGCTCGATATGCTATACACAAAACTGCGGTAGAACACCGCTTAAACAATGTCACTTTGCCTGTTCATGCCATTTTTAAAGCCAACGTGAAACATTTTATTTTACAAGATTTCCAATTACATAAAGCAAAAGGTACACAATATCTTTTTCCTTTCACGTGGTGTATAAATAACACCATAGTAAGCGTAGTTAATGATCGATTCCAATTTCATTTATAGTATTGTTGATATATCGGCTAGACGCAAGAAAAACTGAATCCATGAGTCTCACCTAAAAAGAGAATTGTAAAATTTCGTGAATATTACACTTTGTATCTCATTGTAACTTGTCAGGATATAAGTCTTAAAATAGATTAAACACAAGTAATCTTGTAACAACATTAGTACCAGAACAAAGTAAAAAGTAATTAGTATAGGATCTAATCAACTTATGTATTATATTTCTAAATAAACGGCTCATATTGAGCTGTCTTAGTAGAAATAAAAAAAAAAAAAACGTGCATGCATGTAACATGTCAGAACACAGCACCAGTAGCTACTTTTCCTAATGCTTTTTAAGCGTCCTCCGCGTATTTAGTATGTTCTCATGATGACCCAGCGGCCTAACGTCACCGCCACATTTTACACTTTATATTTCGCAATCTTTCAACAATCAAATGCAAGGATTAAACATTTTCAAGGTTTGATGAACCTCGTTTCTCAGATGTTCAAATCCTCGGTAGTATAGTGGTGAGTATCCCCGCCTGTCACGCGGGAGACCGGGCTTCGATTCCCCGCCGGGGAGGCGAAGCTCTTTTCTGGAACTGCTATCGTTTTTTAAATTTTATTTTGAACACTGAAGTAGAAGAACGTTTGATAAATGTAATTGCAAAAAAACAAGACGATGAATGATGCTAAAGCTTATTCGAGTGTTACTTCACCAACATATTTCACGTCAATGCAAGGCAGAAGCCAAATGCAAACTTTCTGTGATTTCGCAATAAAATCAATAGGATTGTGACGCTCGATGGGAAGGTAGCGACCGGCGGTTTCTATTCAGTGCATTTGATCAGAGTGATCTCTGCCAGAACGAAGAGGCCATTGACCAAGCTTGGGTCTCTTAAACTGATGTAGCATCGAAAGCCAGCGATACAAACCATTTTGTTCAGTTGCGTGCTATCTCATTACCACATCTTCCCCCAATCCGAAAAAGGCGCCAGTCGATATTCCTTACTAACAGCTTTGTTTTTTGAGAACCAGTCCAGAGAACCAGTCCAATTTCTTGACAAAGTAATGCTTTGTTAGTGTGTGGAAGTACGAAAACGAATTCACCAGGAACTAAAATACGTAAATAATGATTTAAATGGCTGTGGTACAAGCAAATAAAAATATTTTTTTCGGAACATGTTTTGACATAGTCAGTTACACTGGCAATTACTTACATTTATACTAGAAATAATTCTCAATTCATCATGGGTGACATTCAAAAAATGCCTTGCAAATTCAAAACTGAATGAGTGTTCTCTTGTTTGTGCAAACTGAAAAAAGTTTCCAAAAAAAGTCCCTACCTCTCTAACCTGTCTAATCTGGGAGTTACCACAGTGTACCATTGGTAAAGCTTCAGTAATTACAGGTCCACAAAACTGATGAGATTCCAAAGGGATATGAAAGGGAATACAGGGGAATCCCGATTTTTCTAATACTCGATTATTCGAAACTCCCCGCGATTCTTCGAACCAAAAGACATTAGTCGTTTCCCTTGGATTTGCTTCAGTCAAACACTGTAATTTTACCCCCGATTTTTCGAATGCTCGATTTTTCGAAACTCCCGATATTTCGAACTAATTCTTTCTTCCTTTCAAAAATTTACATTCGATTTCTCGAACTTAGAAAACTCAGGAACCAACGGTTGTAGCCACATAATTATACACCTGAATGCAATTAACAAGTTCCGGAGAAGGTGTTTTCATACATTTTTTTATTACAAAGCATTAGTGGCAAATCTGTCATTGAAGTCATAAGAAACTACAACGTCGTTGTTACATAATCGAGGGTCTTGAATTACTGTACATGGTCATCATTTTTCAAGCTCTTGCCGTAGCACATTAATACATGTGGCTGTTCCTTTAAACCGTGGAATACAGGGTACTTTTTTTCTGATAGAGTAAGGGGAAAGAAATGTAGTCAAGAGTCTGCGCAAAATTAAAGACACATGCATCAGTACAGTACTGGTTTTTGTTCTGCCGAAATTGGCTTAAATCCTTAAATTTCCGTTTTGTTTTAAATGTACGTTTTGTTGGTAAATAAAGATGGTTCACACATTAACAAGAGTGATATACCTTTGTTGTCTGCCTTCGTGGATCTTATGAAACTGTACCACGGTAAAACAGGTGTGATTTGATGCCACCTTCGATTTTTCGAACTCCCGATTTTTCGAACCAATTTCCATTTCCCTTGGAGGTTCGAAAAATCGGAATTCCACTGTAAATCTTAAGGCACTTTACGGTTATTTCGTGCATGTACATAAACTGTATTTCGAACATCTAGCACATGACGGTAAGCATGTTCCATCGTGTGATTTTCATTTAACTTTGTTTAGTCAATAAAACAGGCTTGTTATTTTAATAAAGTTGTTGTTGTTCTTGTTGTTATAGCGGAGCCTGCAGGCAAAGCCCGCCAGCGGAGCTCCATTGCTAAGCAAATTTGGTAACCTATCGATTTGAAAAATTTTGGTTGTGACGTCAGCGTACGTCGGTCCGCCCGCGCGCCCGTGCAGACTCTGGGGGAGGGGGAGGGAAGTCCTAAGACAACCCGACCGGGAGCGGACAATGCCATCTTTTCTTGGCGGGAAATAGCGCGGTACTTTTGGGCAACCGCGTTTTCTTGGCGGGAAATCGCATGACCATCGTCGCTTTTCAAAAAGAGGTTTCTTTTAAAAAGCTTAAGACAGATTCCGCTCAACATTCGAGCAATAAGTGCAAAAATTATTTACAAGAAACTACTCATAGCACGGTAACATTTTGAATACTATTTGAAACATCTCACTTAGTGGCCCCACGATTAAATTCTTAAGCATTCTCGAGAAAATTTATGTCAAATCTCTTAAAAATATGCTAAAAATAGGCCATTTTGTTTTGAACTGACATGAAGCGTCTTTTCAATTGAAATATGGATAACTTCAAATTCAATTTTCTCGCGCGGGGTCAGCTTGGGAGCGTGAGTATTGGGGTTTTTTTTGGTAACTTTATTTTTGCACTTATTGCTCTAACGTTGAGCGGAAGTCGTCTGAATTTTATTTGGCAAAACGATTGTCCAACAGTACTGTAATTTTAAACTTGAGAAAAACAACATCTAATATCTATAAATGGAAAAAAAAGTTCAAAAGAACACTGGTAGAAGGCAAAAAGTTCAAGTTACGAAAGCTACCTTCAAAGGACTTCGTCGCTTTGTTTTCTTCACGGCGGAGAGCTTGCCTTGTTCTGAAACACAACCGCGTAAGTGAAGTTTTTAAAGGGTTTAAGGTGCATGGTTTTGAGTATTACGGTCAAAGAAACTACATTTTGAAATGAAAATTTAATTCATGACATTAGAAATGTGTCATTTACTTTTGACTTTGAAAAAAATTATTAGAAAACGCGCTCAGATTTGTGACAGATGTAGTCTTGAATATTTTGCCATGCACGGCCGATTTCACTCGGGTAGACTGAACCACTGCCGTGCTGGATTGAAGTGTAACGCGAATTGCATTTAAGTATAAACTTACGGGTTTTCGAATAAACTTTTTCAAAAATGATTTCTCTGTTTATTATTTTGTGTTTGTTTATTCATAACAGTAGGTCAAAGCACAGTCGCAAGCCGCAACTGCACAAGCATCACTTACGGCGAATAATTGCTTTCAATTTTAACTGTCGGGTCGGTTTGTGCAATTGTCGATTTTCTTGTCCTAGAAGTTTTCAATAGTAATAATCTTTTAGGCGAAGCAGTTGTCGCAAAAGCTTCCGAAAAAAGTTTTTCGCGTTCCTCAAAACGCCTAACTGAGATATAGGCTTACTTTGCATCTGCAAAACTTATCCTTGGTGTTTGTTTTCAATCTTGATGGAATAAATTTTTGACCAGACTAATTGTGGCAGTTCATGTTATTTGTTAACTGAACGTCCGAACGCGATAAAGATAACCCATTTACTTAAGAATAAGTTTCATTTTGTTGTTGTAAATGAGCGCCGTTTCAAGTTCATTCAAGCGAACAGCCAATAATCCTAGGAGATTTGACAAGCCTTGACAGTTAATGACAGGATATGGAAACATTGCAAAAACCAAGCAAGACGGCTCCTGAGTAAAATATGTGTTCAGTTTGATGCCCGAAAAAAAAATCATTCCGACAAGCTGTGCTCAGCCTCTAGAATGACCTTTCGGGCTTCGTTTTACAGAACAGATCCTCAAAATATTGGAAGACCGTGAATGCGGAACACTTTCGGGCTTTTTGAGAAACACTTTTCGAAAGCGAACGAGCCAAAGAAAGCCCCGAAATATATTTCAGACCGAAAAGTTTCAGGACTATTTTTGAGAAACGAGCACCAGTTTACTCCTTGGCTGCTCCGCTTTTAGGCATGGCTAAATCTATATATTTTAGTTAGTTAAGTTATGGTTAGTTTGCCTAAGAGATGTGAATTCTAGTTCTAGTTTCGCTGGCCTTTGTGCTGCTCCTCCGACTTAAAAGATATCGCCTCAGGAAACTCTTCGTCTTTTCCTACTTTTTAGATCTTCTTTTTCAACTTGCGTAGTAGCTGCAGAGGCTTCAGGGTGGACAGTTCTGTTCCAGGAAATTGTTTCAGGGACTAGAAAGGTCGTAAACACTTTACCAGTGATCAGTAAACCTTATTGTCCTAAGGAGGCATGATATGATTGCATCGTAAATTTTCCTTTCGAAAAATGTCTTGCACAATTTGGTTGTTTCACCTTTCCTTCTTCATGGTGGTTTCCGTAGTGTAGTGGTTATCACGTCCGCCTAGCACGCGGAAGGTCGCCAATTCAAGCCTCGCAGGACACAGTTTTCTTTCTTCGTCTTGCTTTTGTTTTGTTTTTTGTTGTTGTTGTTGTTGTTGCTGCTGTTTTCTTTTTTTTTTTTGGGGGGGGGGGACCTAAAGACGGTTAACACGATACGATTTCGGTTGGCCCTATTTTCGACCCGACAGTATCGGAGAGCGAATCGTATGTGTAGTTTGACACCAGATTCACAGCCTTTTTGTGAAAATAAAACCCCGAGCGCTCCATTTCCTTTTCGCTTTATTTCATTTGCAGGTACCACCCACCAAGTGAAAAAAGCGACAAAATATATTTTAAACCAGCCAGGACAAACCGGGAAACATTGAGCTGAAGGTAGGCAAGCTTTATTTCAAAATATTTCGAATCTTATATCACCGGTTAGTCTGTTACAAATTTTAAATATAACGGCAATGCTATCAAGCGATTTGCGTATAAGAACGGTGCAAAATTGACCAAAAATTAAACAAGACAGATTAATAGACATTAATGTAAAGGCGACTGACAAGATTTATTTCGATCTATTACATATACTTTCACTCTTTCTCAGTCAACCTGGCTGTCAGCTCCAGACAGTTTTTAAATGAATTTCGCCGACAACTCGTCTGGGCTGCCTTTGGTGATTCACGCTGCTGTCGGGCTGACAACTCGGGCCGACCAGAAGCCGACCAAACGTAGCGTGTAAACAAACGCACCGACTCATGCTCCGATACTGTCAGCCAACATATCCGGTCGACAAATTGTAGCATGTAGGCCGGCCTTATGATGAAAGGCAAAGAAATGCCGTTTCTTTTAAACTTTGTCTTCTTTCAGATGATGACGCCATAGAACCAGAAGCAACTGGCCAAATTTCACAGCATTCTCAAAACCAATAAATCCCTTAATTTAGTTGGTTAAGGGCTAACGCAATAGCTGTCTTACGACGGTAAAGGTAATGTTAGATCACAACACCAGGGGTTACGTACCCTACTCTTTTCCAACAGTGATGTGTTTTCTTTAATGTCTTTTATCGTCCACTAAGTGTTGAACATGATCAGACCAGGGGGCCAAGGGCTTAACATCACCGCCAAATCACATAACATCAATCTCTTTAACAATTAAATGTAGGGATTTAACAAAGGCTACCACCTTTTTATTTTTATGAACAATGTTGTCGAAATCCTCGGTAGTATAGTGATGAGTATCCCCGCCTGTCACGCGGGAGACCGGGGTTCGATTCCCCGCCGGGGAGACTGTCTATTTTGTTTTACCCTACTGATACGTAAGGGCAGATTTAGACGGTACGACGTTTGCTTACGACTGTCGTATGCAATTTGTGTTGTGGGCGTGACGTGAGCGAGTCGCATACTATAGTCGTAGGGGAAAATCGTACCGTCTAAATCGGCCCTAAGGGAACCTCTTAAACAACAGAACAAGATAAGAGATTAATCTACATGCTTGGCTATATTTCTGTTTTTAGGCTTAGTACATTTTGTTTGTCGATTGCAAGTAGGAAGACAGTTTGCAAGTAATATGTCATGGAGCACTCTAGTATTCATTGCAGAGTATCAATTTGTTTTTTTTTTTTTCAACTGGTGTCGCAATACCGAGTTGCATAAAACTTTGCAACATATAGAACTACGTTGTCAAAAATGAAATACAAGACGTAACAAGGGAATGTAAATATTATCAGTGTCTTTTTTGGATTAGTGTTCACTATAATGATTTTGTCTCTTCTTCAAGCAACAAATGCAGCAACGAAAATTTTGTATCCATCGTAGGGTAATAATTAACATTTTTCTTGCATCTTGTATCTCAACTGGAAAAATTCAGTTTGCACAACTACCCTGAATGCAAAACCACCTTGTTAGGGGTTTTAACAGTTTGGTTCCAGGAAGTGGTCTCAAGCGATGGTAAGGCCGTTAATATTATCAGTAATTAATAAACCATTATGTTACTGTTCTAAAGTTCCAGGTTCAACTTCCATATGGAAATTTTCTTTGAAAATAGTTTTGCACAATTCTAGATGCCTCACTATATTTCAATCACGGTGGTTTCCGTAGTGTAGTGGTTATCACGTCCGCCTCACACGCGGAAGGTCGCCAGTTCAAGTCTGGCCGGAAACATATTCGTTTGTTTTTTTTGTTCTAACTGGAGCA
>OZ024895.1:22565732-22653232 GCA_964017195.1 Siderastrea radians
CCGACTTAAAAGATATCGTCTCAGGAACCTTCCCGTCCGTTTTCCTACTCTTCAGTACTTTTCTTGCAACTTATGTAGGAACTGAAGAGGTCAGTCAGGGCGGACATTTCGGTTCCAGGAAATTGATTAAGAGACGTGAAAGGCCGTAAACACTTTTAGCAGTAGTTAGTAAACCTTTTTGTCCTAGGCAGGTATGATATGAATACATCGTAAATTTTCCTATGGAGAAATGTTTAGCACAATGCTGATTACTTCACTTTATTTCTTCATGGTGGTTTTCGTAGTGTAGTGGTTATCACGTCCGCCCAACACGCGGAAGGTCGCCAGTTCAAGCCTGGCCGGAAACACTTTCTTTCTTTGTTTTGTTGTTGTTGTTGTTGTTTGGTCTAAAGTCGGTTAACACGATATGATTTGTTGGCCCTACTTTTCGGCCCGACAGTATCGGAGAGCAAATCGTACGTGTAGTTTGACACCAGATTCACAGCCTATTCCGGAAAATGAAACCCGAAGCGATTACTCAGTGTCGCTTTTTTTACTTGGAGGTACCATCCGCCAAGAACACTAAGGAATAAAAGCAATAAAATATCTTAACCAGCTAGGACAAGCAGGGGAACATTGAGCTCAAGGAAGGCAGGCTTTATTTGAAAATATTTCGATTCTTTTATCAGCGGTTAGTCCGTTACAAATCTTAAAGCGGCCACGCTATCATGCGATTTGCGTAAAAGAACGGTGCAAAATTGTCCAAAAAATTAAACAAGAAAAATTAATAGACAATAATGTAAAGGTAAACAAGGTTTATTTCAAGCTATTACATATATCCGGACAGTTTTTAAATGAACTTCACCAAAAGCCCGTCTGGGCTGCCTGTGGTGATTCACACTCCCATCGGGCTGACAACTCGGGCGACCAGAAGCCGACAAAACGTAACAAAGTTCTCCAAACCAATCAATCCTTCAATTGAGAGCTAACGAATAAGCTGTCTTAGGACTGTAAAGGTAATGTTAGCTCTCAACACCGGTGATTACGTACCTTACTCTTTTCGAATGGTGATGTGTTTTCTTTAATGTCTTTTGTTATAAAGGTCCACTAAGTGTTTAACTCATGATCAGACGACGGGCCAATCACATAACATCAATCTTGTACAATCAAATTCAGGGAGTAAACAAAAGCTACGACTTTTTTTTTTTTTTTTTTTTTTTTGATGAACCTCATCTCCTTGCTGTCGAAATCCTCGGTAGTATAGTGGTGAGTATCCCCGCCTGTCACGCGGGAGACCGGGATTCGATTCCCCGCCGGGGAGGCAATTTTCTTTTTTGCATAATGAACGTAAGAGAACAAGAAAAACCTTAACTTTAACCCTTGGACGTACAAGGGGTGGGTGGGGAATGGATGCGCTCCTCCCCCCGAGCGATAAGGTTTTTTTTCGAATTTCTCCAAGACGATTTTTCATCTGCCTCTGTTGTTTTCGGTAACTGTATGCATTTCCCTTAGGCGATAAGTTTTAATACTTAGGCCTGAAAACTAAGCGTTCGGGCTTAAGTATTTTGATTGTAGGAAATGGTGTTAAAGGGTGGAAAGACCGTTAGCAATTTTATCAGTGATTAATAAACGTCATTGTCCTAGAGTGGCAAGTTCAATTCACATCGTAAATCAATTGCATAATCCTCAATCCTTCGTGGTAGTTTCCGTAGTGTAGTGGTTATCACGTCCGCCTCACACGCGGAAGGTCGCCAGTTCAAGTCTGGCCGGAAACATGTTCGCTATTTTTTTTGCGCTAACTGGAGCAAAAAAAAAAGCCGTTTCTTTCACACTGAGCCTTAGACGTTTCATTATACTTTCTCCTCTTTCATAGAAACAGACACGATTGGCTTACTTCACCAACGGCATTCCTGAAGGTAGCCGTTATGATGAATCCGGCAGCGTAACCCGATTTTCAATCTTTCAAGTTCAAATTAAAGGTTTTAACTGAGATTGGACTCACTGTCCGTTCCCCACCCCCATCACATTTAAGGGATAAAATCAGACATTCTTGAATAAATGTAACACGTCAGGACAAGCACCGGGAACTACGTTTCCTAATCCTTTTTTTAGCGTCCCCTGCGTGTTTAGTATCATCAAGCGATATGATGACCCAGCGGCCTTACCTCGCCGCCAAATTTTACACTTTATATTTCACAGTCTTTCAACGATAAAACATTGCCAACGTTTGATGAACCTAGATTTTCGAATGTCCAAATCCTCGGTAGTATAGTGGTGAGTATCCCCGCCTGTCACGCGGGAGACCGGGGTTCGATTCCCCGCCGGGGAGGCTGAGTCGAAACTTTTTTTTCTTGAACTGCTTTTGTTCCTTTGATTTTATTTTGAACACTGAAGTAGAGGGAACGTCTGATAAATGTAATTACAAGAAACAAGACGATGAAGAAAGCAAAAGTTTATTAGTATGTTATTTTACTAAGGTATTTCACGTCATGGCAGCGGCGAAATCAGCCAAATGCAACTGAACTTTGTGTGATTTGGCAATAAAATCAATACGATTGTGACGCTGGATGGAAAGGTAGCGACTGCCGTTTTTTATTCAGCGCATTTGATCAGAGTGATCTCTACCAGAACGACGTCCAATGTCTTGACAAAGTCATGCTATGCTAGTGTGTGGAAGTACGAAAACGAATTCACCAGGAACTAAAATATGTACTGATGCATAATGATTTAAATGGTTATGATACAAGCAAATAAAAATAATTTTTGCAGAACATGTTTCGACATAGTCAGTTTCAATGACCTGGCAATTACTTACATTTATACCGAAAGAATTGGCATTTTTATGATGGGAGACCCATCTCAAAATGCCTTGCAAACTCTAAACTGAATAAAGGCTTTCTTGTTTCTGGAAAAAAGAAAAAAATTCAAAAAAAAGTCCTTACCACTCTAACCTTTCTTGGTAAAGCTTCAGCAGTTACAGGTCCACAGAAATGAGACTCCATGGCCAAAGAGATATGAAAGGGGATCAATTTTAAGTGTGAACTGTGACGATATTTCCTGCATGTTACATTATCTGTATTTCGAACATCTAGCATATAACCGTAAGCCTCTTCCATGGTAACTAAATACAGTCTTTGCTCTTGAGGGTATAAATAGCAGAACTAACAAATCTGTGGCCCTTATATATAATAAACCCTGGTTATTTCAATAAAGTTGTTGTTGTTGTTAGTTAGTTAGTTAGTTAGTTAGTTAGTTAGTTAGTTAGTTAGTTAGTTAGTTAGTTAGTTAGTTAGTTAGTTAGTTAGTTTGCCTACAGGTCCACAGAGATTTCAAAGGAATATGAAAGCAGATAAATCTTCAGTAAGGCATTTTACGGTTATTTCGTGCATGTTACATAATCTGTATTTCGAACATCTAGCACATGACGGTAAGCCTGTCCCATCGTGTGATTTTCATTTAACTTTGTTTAGCCAATAAACCTGGTCATTTTAATAAGGTTGTTGTCGTGCTTGTTGTTATTTAGTTAAGTTATGGTTAGTTTGCCTTAGAGATGTGAGTTCTAGTTCTAGCTTCACCGGCCTTTGTGTTGCTCCTCCGACTTAAAAGACATCGTCCGAGGAACCTTTCCGTCCGTTTACCTACTCTTCAGTACTTTTCTTGCAACTTATGTAAGAACTGAAGAGGTTTCAGGGTGGACATTTCGGTTCCAGGAAATTGATTAAGAGACGTGAAAGGCCGTAAACACTTTTATCAGTAGTTAGTAAACCTTTTTGCCCTAGGCAGGTATGATATGAATACATCGTAAATTTTCCTATGGAGAAATGTTTAGCACAATGCTCATTACTTCACTTAATTACTACATGGTGGTTTCCGTAGTGTAGTGGTTATCACGTCCGCCTAACACGCGGAAGGTCGCCAGTTCAAGCCTGGCCGGAAACACTTTCTTTCTTTGTTTTGTTGTTGTTGTTTGGTCTGAAGTCGGTTAACACGATATGATTTGTCGGCGCTACTTTTCGGCCCGACAGTATCGGAGAGCAAATCGTACGTGTAGTTTGACACCAGATTCACAGCCTATTCCGGAAAATGAAACCCGAAGCGATTACTCAGTGTCGCTTATTTTACTTGGAGGTACCATCCGCCAAGAACACCAAGGAAAAAAAGCGACAAAATATCTTTTAAACCAGCCAGGACAAGTAGGGGAACATTGAGCTCAAGGTAGGCAGGCTTTATTTGAAAATATTTCGATTCCTTTATCAGCGGTTAGTCCGTTACAAATCTTAAAACGGCCACGCTATCATGCGATTTGTGTAAAAGAACGGTGCAAAATTGACCAGAAATTGAACAAAAATAATTAATAGACAATAATGTAAAGGTAAACAAGATTTATTTCGAGCTATTACATATACCCGGACAGTTACTCAATGAACTTCACCGAAAGCCCGCCTGGGCTGCCTGTGGTGATTCACACTCCCATCGGGCTGACAACTCGGGCAACCGGAGGCCGACAAAACGTAGCGTGTGAACAAACTCACTATTCATGCTCTGGCCAAATTACACAGCATTCTCCAAACCAAACAACTCATGATCAGACGACGAACCAATCACATAACATCAATCTTGTACAATCAAATTCAGGGAGTAAACAAAAGCTACGCCTTTTGTTTTTTTTTGTTTTTGTTTTTTTGATGAACCTCATCTCCTAGCTGTCGAAATCCTCGGTAGTATAGTGGTGAGTATCCCCGCCTGTCACGCGGGAGACCGGGATTCGATTCCCCGCCGGGGAGGCAATTTACTTTTTTACGTAATGAACGTAAGAGAACAAGAAAAACCTTAACTTTAACCCTTGGACGTACAAGGGGTGGGTGGGGAATGGATGTGTTCCTCTCCCCGACCGATAAGGCTTTTTTCGAATTTCTCCAAGTCGATTTTTCATCTGCCCCTGTTGTTTTCGGTAATTGTATGCATTTCCCTTAGGCGATAAGTTTTAATACTTAGGCCTGAAAACTAAGCGTTCGGGCTTAAGTATTTTGATTGTAGGAAATGGTGTTAAAGGATGGAAAGACCGTTAGCAATTTTATCAGTGATTAATAAACGTCATTGTCCTAGAGTGGCAAGTTCAATTCACATCGTAAATCAATTGCATAATCCTCATTTCTTCGTGGTAGTTTCCGTAGTGTAGTGGTTATCACGTCCACCTCACACGCGGAAGGTCGCCAGTTCAAGTCTGGCCGGAAACATATTCGTTTTTTTTTTGTTCTAACTGGAGCAAAAAAAAGCCGTTTCTTTCACACTGAGCCTTAGACGTTTTATTATACTTTCTCTTCTTTCATAGAAACAGACACGATTGGCCTACTTCACCAACGGCATTCCTGAATATAGCCGTTAAGATGAATCCGGCAGCGTAACCCGATTTTCAATCTTTCAAGTTCAAATTAAAGGTTTTAACTGAGATTGGACTCACTGTCCGTTCCCCACCCCCATCACATTTAAGGGATAAAATCAGACATTCTTGAATGAATGTAACACGTCAGGACAAGCACCGGGAACTACGTTTCCTAATCCTTTTTTTAGCGTCCCCTGCGTGTTTAGTATCATCAAGCGATATGATGACCCAGCGGCCTTACCTCGCCGCCAAATTTTACACTTTATATTTCACAGTCTTTCAACAATCAAACGCAGGGATAAAACATGGCCAAGGTTTGATCATCCTAGTTTTTCGAATGCCCAGTCCTCGGTAGTATAGTGGTGAGTATCCCCGCCTGTCACGTGGGAGACCGGGCTTCGATTCCCCGCCTGGGAGGCTGAGTTGAAACTTTTTTTCTTGAACTGCTTTTGTTCTTTTTGATTTTATTTTGAACACTGAAGTAGAAGGAACGTTTGATAAAACTAATTGCAAGAAACAAGACGATGAAGAAAGCAAAAGTTTATTAGTACGTTATTTTACTAACGTATTTCACGTCATGGCAGCGGCCAAATCAGCCAAATGCAACTGAACTTTGTGTGATTTGGCAATAAAATCAATACGATTGTGACGCTCGATGGAAAGGTAGCGACTGCCGTTTTTTATTCAGCGCATTTGATCAGAGTGATCTCTGCCAGAACGAAGTTCAAGTTCTTGACAAAGTAATGCTATGCTAGTGTGTGGAAGTACGAAAACGAATAATTTTTGAATTACGTGTTTCGACATAGTCAGTTTCAATGACCTGGCAATTACTTACATTTATACTAAAAGAATTGGCATTTTCGTGATCGGAGACCCATCAAAAAATGCCTTGCAAATTCTAATCTGAATAAAGGCTTTCTTGTTTCTGGAAAAAGAAAAAAAGTTTCAAAAAACGTCGTTACCACTGTAACCTTTCTTGGTAAAGCTTCAGCAGTTACAGGTCCACAGAAATAAGACTCCATGGCCAAAGAGATATGAAAGGGGATAAATCTTAAGTGTGAACTGACGATATTTCCTGCATGTTACATTATCTGTATTTGGAACATCTAGCATATAACCGTAAGCCAGGTAACTAAATACAGTCTTTGCTCTTGAGGGTATAAATAGCAGAGCTAACAAATCTGTGGCCCTTAATAAACCCTGGTTATTTCAATAAAGTTGTTGTTGTTGTTAGTTAGTTGGTTAGTTAGTTTGCCTACAGGTCCACAGAACTGATGAGATTTCAAAGGGATATGAAAGCAGATACTGAAATCTTCAGTAAGACACTTTACGGTTATTTCGTGCATGTTACACAATCTGTATTTCGAACATCTAGCACATGACGGTAAGCCTGTTCCATCGTGTGATTTTCATTTAACTTTGTTTAGTCAATAAACCTGGTCATTCATAAGGCTGTTGTTGTGCTTGTTGTTATTTAGTTAAGTTATGGTTAGTTTGCCTTAGAGATGTGAGGTCTAGTTCTAGTTTCTCCGGCCTTTTTGCTGCTCCTCCGACTTAAAAGATATCGTCTAAGGAACCTTTCCGTCCGTTTTCCTACTCTTCAGCACTTTTCTTGCAACTTATGTAGGAACTGAAGAGGTTTCAGGGTGGACATTTCGGTTCCAGGAAATTGTTTAAGAGACGTGAAAGGCCGTAAACACTTTTAGCAGTAGTTAGTAAGCCTTTCTGTCCTAGGCAGGTATGATATGAATACATCGTAAATTTTCCTTTGGAGAAATGTTTAGCACAATGCTGATAACTTCACTTCCTTTCTTTATGGTGGTCTCCGTAGTGTAGTGGTTATCACGTCCGCCTCCATGCGTCTCACCTAGAAAGAGAATTGTAAAATGTTTCGTAAATATTACACTTTGTATCTGATTGTAACTTGTCAAAATATGTCTTAAAATAGATTATACGCGAGTAATCAAAGCAGCCACACTTGTAACAACAATAGTACCAGAACGATGTTAAACGAAATTTGTATAGGATCTAATTAAGTTCTGTATTATATTTGTAAATAAACAGCTCATATTGAGCTGTCTTAGCAGAAATAAATAAAAAAAAAATCACGTCCGCCTAACACGCGGAAAGTCGCCAGTTCAAGTCTGGCCGGAAACATTGTTATTTCTTCCTTTTTCTGTCTCCAAATCTCCCTTTGTCTTTCTTTCTTTTTTTTTTCTCTCTAAATCATGGGTATGTTTCAGAGTCACGCTGGAAAACTTTAAAAAAGCAACAGGGGCTCCATAGCTTCACGATGTAAAAGCGATGGGTCTGGTTCAACTCCGTGGCTTCGAAAAGGCTAAATTACCTACTAAGTAGGGAATAAACTGCCGCTTAAGAAAAAGGGATGGAACCCGGTTTAAAAGGCACAGTTCAAAGCAAAACGTTTGGAACCCCCGTACTTCAGTCCACCTCAACCAATCACATTTTAAGGATGAAATCAGACGTCAGCGTATAAATACTCCCAATCATGGCATCCACTTTCAGTCCGCGTGCTCTCAATCCACCCAACCTACCCATGAATGCATGCAACATGTCAGACCCCAGCACCAGGAACTACTTTTTCTACTCCTTTTTTTAGCGTCCTCTGCGTATTTAGAATGATCAGGTGATATGATGACCCAGCCGCCTAAACTCGCCGCCAAAAGTTTTCTTTTATTTTATATTTCACAGTCTTTCAACAATCAAATAAAGGGATTAAACATAGTAACTGTTAAGGTTTGATGAACCTCGTTTCTCAAGCGCCCAAATCCTCGGTTGTATAGTGGTGAGTATCCCCGCCTGTCAGGAGGGAGACCGGGGGTTCGAATCCCCGCCAGGTAGACTGTCTATTTTTTACCATAAAGTACCTAACAGAACCTCTTAAACAAACACCACAAGATAAGAGATTTTGTTTTTCGATTGCAAGGAGCAATATATCTCATGGAAAACTCTAGTATTCATTTCCGGGTGTCACAATAAACGAATCGCCCTAAAACTTCAAAGGTTCATCCTTAAGTCTTTCGCATACCTCTGTTCTTTCTCGTGGATTCCAGATCCTATTTTAAGCCGTCAAAAAGAGAAAAATGTGGGTAACCCCGCCTTTTTTCAGGCATAACTAAGCAACCATAATTCAAAAAAGTGTTAAAATACAAAGAATGTATGGCATTTTCTTTCCAAATTTAAGATCAATTATCTCTGAAAGATGCACAATTACCCCCAATTTTTCTTTCTTGCTAAGATCTGTTTTTTCCACATAGCCATAAACCCCACAAAAATACTGTTGTATTAAGGGGCAAATTCCTAAAGAAACCCGAACATCCCGAGATGCGCAGAATGTATGCGCAATAACAAAAGGAGGCACCGTCCTAAAGCAATCAAAATACGACTAAAACCTGTTACTCTACTGCTTCATCGGAAAAAAAAGGAAGACGGACGGAACCTCTGTTAAAAGACTTCAGCTACAGGCCTGCTAGATGCGTGTTAATTTTTCTGCATTACTGAGATGATTGACATGTTAAGTTGTCATGTTAAGCACATGATATCGCTTTTGTTCTCTCGTTTTATTCATCACTTTTTCGTGGTCTCCAATGTTCATGATTCAAAAACTATATTGCACCGTACTGTGTCATGGTATTGGTAGTTCATTATATCTGTCAGATATCTCCAACATTACAGCATTAAACAGTATTTTATCTTTGCCGCTTACTTCGCTTTAAGTATTTCGCTTGACCCTTTCATTTACGGTCTGTTCGGAGTTCCAGTTCAGCAGAGCACACTCCACATCTAGCTTTTAGGCCGCATGATGTCGTGGAATTGCCCGGGTTCAGTAACTCTAAACGAACAAAAAAAAAATAAAAGGTACATCTTTCATGCAAGAACTAGTACTACTGGGCTGGCTTAATGAAATTTGATATAAGCAAAAACCTTAAAAAGTGTCCTTGTTATTCGTTGTCCGAATTTAGCAGGATACGATGGCTGATTTCGTCGGCACAAACAAAACTATCTGCAGCAAAGTGTCCGTTACCGTGTGTACCCAGAGTAGGAATCAACTTTTTTACAAAAATTAAAAACTTGACTGCTTTTTGCTTCTCATCTACAAAATACCTTGTTTCAGCTTCTCCAGCTCCTCTTCCTGGCGCTCATTCTTTTCCACAGTTTTCCCCTCTCTTAACTTTCGGTACAATTCTTCGTCCTCTTGAAAGGACATTGGGAATAGCGTACGGTACTTGAAATTGAAGAACAGTTCCACTATAACTCGTATTTTCCGAATGCTTTCTTCGTAAATCATTCTTAACAAATTTTTAATCTTTGATAAAAATCGAACGCGGAAAAATGGATCGGGAGTTGTGCTCAGGGACATTGAAGATCAGCCGTCAGACATACTTTCCGGCGCGCCCATTACGTAGAAAAAGAATTGCTGCGAAGGCAAAATGACAGAAGAATTTTGCCTAAAGTGCGACAAAAAAAAAATCGGGTGTCTCTGCAGGAGTATATGCCAGTTAAGATGGCGCAGTACAGTACTACAGGGAGGACTATTACTTTGTTAATAAGTGTACAAAAGATGAAGAGTGGTTTACTTCCTAAAAACTTTCCGTACGTTTTACATGGTGGACTGGTGATACTTTCAGTAAGTGTAGCACTGTAAAGTCAATGTTAATTTCGTCTTTAAAGTTAGGAAGGAAGACTTTTTGCATACCTGTTCCGTTCAAAATGCTATTTTGCTACAGTCATTAGTTTAAAACGTTTGCATCGTTTCTTGAAAAGAAATAGTTGAAAACAGCAGTTGTGACCTATTGCTCGTAATTCATTTCATCTTTAGTTCAGTATCTAGCAACGTCTACAGAGTGACATTCTACTTTCATTTTGTCCATAACAACAAACTGCTATTCATTTCTTGTTAAAATTAATTTAAAAAAGTAGAGGCTTTTTTACTCTTGTCGTTTATTTTAATATTGTTTTTTTGTTTTTTTTATTTTAATATTGTTATCAGTTACAATTTAAGACATATACACACCAATCGTTTTTCCCAATCCATTGAAAAATGCCGTGGTGAAGATTGCAAATAGTCTCAAGTGAAAAAATACGTGAAATTTTTTTTTTTTCATCGCCGTTAATTTTGATCACTCCACAATCCCTTGGTTTGAACGCCATTCCAAAAATTATCATTTCGGGGCCTGTACAGTGATGTTTGATGGACGTCAACCTGTTACTGTCCAGATCCTCGGTAGTATAGTGGTGAGTATCCCCGCCTGTCACGCGGGAGACCGGGGTTCGATTCCCCGCCGGGGAGATTGAATCATTTTTTTCTTGAACTGCCATCAACCTTTTGAATTTTGTTTTGAACTCTGAAGGGGAAGGAACATTTAATTAATGTAGGGGCAGTTTCCAAAGACTCCAAAGAGATATAGAAGGGGACAAAACCTCAAGAACCTTTCCACCCTAAGGACCCTCTTCGTTGCTCCAGCAATAGCGACAACGAGAATTTTGTTTCCTTTCCAGGGCTTCCAGGAAAATTAAACAGTTTCTCTTGCAAAGTGGAGGTTCAGGTTGCACCTGAATATTGCACACTTCAAAGGACGTTAACAATTTTAACACTGACTGATAAACCTAGATGCATGTTATGTTCATTTCAAAATCCTGGAAAATTCTCCTTTCGAGAAATGTTTTGAATAGTCGGTGTTGCTTCACAGTCATTTTAGCATCGTGGTTTCAGTAGTATAGTGGTCCATGAGCGGGCTGGAAATGCTTTGTCACACATTATTTAAGGGTTACGGGACAACAACTCGGCGCCCTCACCCTATCAACTCAATTCAAACCCCAACATATTGATCAATCCATCCCTACATTCATCGCGAGTTATTACTCGCCTAGACAAAGCTCTACCCACATGTCACACAAAAACTGACCCAATCCCTCCCCAACATCTTGGTCGAACCCTATTCCTCAATCCCCAAATAACCAGTAATGGTCAAACGCTCTTGCACAGACACTGGACTGCATCCGGTGTTACGCAAGTGCGTGACTTATGTTACGTGGCCATCCCAGGTTTTCTCCCCGCCACGGCCGTACGCGAACTTATCCCAATCCACCCGCGCAAACAAATCCTACAGGAACTTCGAACCATCCTGGCCGCTATCCCCGACGACTGGAAGAGTCTCAAACTCTCCCACTCGGCCCCAAACACAGCTCCTTCACCTGTTAACTTCACGCTTAATTTCCCGGTGACTCCGCTTGCTAATGTTCCTACGCGAGCATTCTTCCGTCTCCTAACAACAGTTCCAACGTCGTCCGTACCAAGCTTACAATGCTGGTCACGCACCCTTCAACCTGCCCACAATTCAGTTAATGCAACCTTTTGGAAGTCCATATACTGCCCACTTCTGCCCAATAAATTCGGGGATCTCACGTGGAAAGTCGCCGACCGTGTCTTACCAACAGCCTTGTCCCTTTTTAGAATCAATGCTTACCCTTCTATGGACTGTCACCACTGTACTGCTACAGAGACCAATAACCACCTACTTCTACATTGTCCCACACTTAGACCTTTTTGGTCTACAGTTAAGCAATACGTTAAAGACATCTCTGACGGGAAGATACCACTGACAGACCAAATTATTCTCTTTGGACTACAACTAAGAAAATCTAATGTTCACTCTACGTCTCTAGGAGCAAAATACATTTAATTAACTTCCTCTTACATATAGCTCGATATGCTATACACAAATCTGCGGTAGAACACTGCTTAAACAATGTCACTTTGCCTGTTCAGGCCATTTTTAAAGCCAACGTGAAACATTTTAATTTACAAGATTTCACGCGGTGTATAAATAACACCATAGCAAGCGTAGTTAATGATCGATTACAATTTCATTTATAGTATAATTGTTGATATATCGGCTAGACGCAAGAAAAACTGAATCCATGAGTCTCACCTAAAAAGAGAATTGTAAAATTTCGTGAATATTATTACACTTTGTATCTCATTGTAACTTGTCAGGATCTAAGTCTTAAAATAGATTAAACACAAGTAATCATAGAATCACACACTTGTAACAAAATTAGTACCAGAACAATGTAAAAAGTAATTAGTATAGGATCTAATTAAGTTATGTATTATATTTCTAAATAAACAGTTCATATTGAGCTGTCTTAGTAGAAATTTAAAAAAAAAAGCGTGTATGCATGTAACATGTCAGAACACAGCACCAGTAGCTACTTTTCCTAATGCCTTTTAAGCGTTCTCCGCGTATTTAGTATGTTCTGGTGATATGAGGACCCAGCGGCCTAACGTCAGCTGTAACGTCACCGCCACATTTTACACTTTATATTTCGCAACCTTTCAACAATCAAATGCAAGGATTAAACATTTTCAAGGTTTGATGAGCCTCGTTTCTCAGATGTTCAAATCCTCGGTAGTATAGTGGTGAGTATCCCCGCCTGTCACGCGGGAGACCGGGATTCGATTCCCCGCCGGGGAGGCGAAGCTCTTTTCTGGAACTGCTATCATTTTTTTTTTTTAATTTTATTTTGAACACTGAAGTAGAAGGAACATTTGATAAATGTAATTGCCAAAAAACAAGACGATGAATAATGCTAAAGTTTATTCGAGTGTTACTTCACCAACATATTTCACGTCAATGCAAGGCAGAGGCCAAATGCAAACTTTGTGTGATTTCGCAATAAAATCAATAGGATTGTGACGCTCGATGGGAAGGTAGCGACCGGCGGTTTCTATTCAGTGCATTTGATCAGAGTGATCTCTGCCAGAACGAAGAGGCCGCTGGTTAAGCTTGAGTCTCTTAAGAGCGGATGCCTGTAAATATCGACCAAGGGTGGGAAATATAAAAATCTTGAAAAATCCCAAAAAAATTCCGTAGACTACCCTATGTATTCTATTAACGAAAATATAAATTTGAGTTTCATCAGATAAATATTTTGGCGATACGGCGGGTGTCAAGTTTGGGAGCTTCACGGCCTCCGCCAGACCACTTTTTCTGGGTCCGATACCGGGCTACGAAAAGAGCTCGATTTGAATCTAATTCAAACATCATTCAACCCAAAAAGCTTCTTATCGTATTAAAGGGAATTTAACACACATTTTGAGTGGTCAAGTGCTTGAATTGATTGCCACTAGAATATTTTACAGATTTTTAAATATTTACACAATTTCGAGGATTTCACGCGAGCAAAATTGTGTCCAAATTCGAAGGCCTAAAATCACACCCGGTACATAGTTTCAAACAGCAAAAGACATTCCACATTAAAAAGCAATCTCTAAACTTTCAAAATATGGTTTTAAAACTTTGGGCAACACATGAAATGAATTTATGGGAACGCGAAATTCAGGGAGCACTTGAGTGAAATTTGATCTTTCTGACTTGACAGTTTTGAGGTTCGGCGCGACACACAAATTAAGACTGAAACAAATGTTTCAGCCAAAATACATTTAATTTAGGCAATCTCAAGTCCCACAGTGATACAAACATGCTTCTTTGACATTAGGTGGAAAATTGTACACCAATTTTCAGCCGAAAAGAACTCATATCCTGGCTTTCAGGTATTTGAACTTGCCTCGCTAATGTAAACATGTGGGTCAAGTTCTTATCGCGACACAGCGAAGTGTTCAAAATCTACACCAAATATCTATCCTGTCTAGTATATAATCAGGTCTACAATATGTTTGTTTGTACCTTGTGTCCTTGTTTGTCTTCATTTCCGCAAAAACTGAGGCAAACTACAGCGAAATCCCCGCGCGCTCGACGTGTCACGAGTCTCGTGGAAGTGGTATTATGTGAGTCGAGATTGCGTTACATAACATGACACACAGGGACTGACCGGTTACTTCAGGATTATTTTTGAGCTGTGAAAAAAATGCCATCTCTAATCTAGCATGTTGTAGGTATGACATTGGAATGAGCTGGCAATCTCAAATTTTCATCCTTTGCAGTTTTAACCATCGCAGACTTGTGATCCCCGAACGTGCCAAACAGTATTCATTAACGCAACGTAAATACACGTGTTCGTTTTTGTTTGTTTTTGTTACCCACATTTGTCCTGATTTCTATCAGATTGGGAAATACCGTAATGCGTTGTGCAATTCTTTTGCAATATGCTCTCATACAAAGCACAAGTAACAGCGTCCCGGTACAGTCTGATCTTGCGCTTGTGGCATCAATCTTGATAGCCCGGTCTCGTTCTATAAACTAGCGCTGAAAATAACTAAGCATCATTGCTAGGTAGTACAAGTCTGCTCGCTAATGTGCGACGATACAGCGATACAGTGCGAATATGGAGCGCTGGTTGGGGGCGAGTGTGGCTCAAGTACCAAATACCCGAGCACAGAGTACGTACGCATCGGAGAGTGCAACCGATCAATTGAGCGCCACTTTACAGACACCCTGCAAGCCAGTGTTGCTAACTGTGGTTTGAACACTGAAGCAGAGCTGATATTAGCCAGGGCAGGTAAGTTTGAGACATGTTTTATTTTTAATCCCACGTTAAGCTGTACTCTGGTGTTGTGTACGCGCGCGCGCCGAGTTGCACTACTGTAGTGATAAGGCAGGTAAAAATAAAAAGATTTACCTATTTTCTCATAAGATGATTATCAATGAACAGGTGTCAAAAGCGTGGAACGCTTTTTTGCAAGCTAGAGCTAATGTATTACACTCCGCACGCGATTTTCTTCCTGTCGGTCTGCTTTTTTTTTGGTATTTTATCACGTGATAAGGCAATCAGCGGTTATAAAGCGCGCGCTGATAGGCTACGATGAGGAGATGATTATCGAACGTCCATTCGCGAGTCAAAGCACTAAGGTGTGAAAAGAGGGTTTTTTGTGTCCTCTAGGTGGTTTTAATAAGCGCGACTCGCTGCTGCGAGAGGACCGTTTCGAAACTTTATACGCAAAACTTACTCTTCTCAAAACTTACAATTCTCTGTGTATAAGTCTTACAATTATTTTCTATATTTATAGTCGTTCTTAATATTAATTGCGTGTAACTGGTTGACAATAATCTTGACAAGGTAGAAACTAATTATCATAAGATTAAAATGAAAAGCTCAGTTTGCTTGAAAAGATTTTACACAACTAAAGAAGAAACTTATTAACAAATAAATATCCCGGAAGTACATTATTATTTGCACAGTTCTTTTTGCCGGTATAATTTTAATTTAAGGTTACGCTGTTATAACTAAAAAGTAACATTTAAACTTAAACTAACTGCAAAACATGGACAGCGCCCTATTCATATTCGTGAGAACGTATCTAAACTTAAACGTCAAAGTTTTATTCCAACTAATTAATGAGAGGTTGCAAAAACACTTTTAAAACTCTTTAGAAAGGAAACTTATCTCTATTTAAGGAAAGTCGTGTCAAACTTGTAGTCAGGGTGTCTTGACCATTAAAAAGCAATTAGAAAGATATATCATTTCAGAACTCACGCAAGTGAGAACCTTTTCACAAGGTGATCTTTTTACGAATTTTCTTCAATTCGAAATATGTAAAATAAAATAGCATTTGGTATAGAATTGAGCGCTGCCGTTGACTAAACGTAAAGGTTGTTACGTGATAAGTATGTCTTAAAATTAGCTATAAGCTTATCTTAACACTGTCATTGATTAGCATAACTTTCTAGAACCCATAAAACTGTTTACTTTCTACTAAACCTAAAATAACTTGCAATTCATCCTGTGACAAAGGGACGGACGAGGGAGGAAGGTGCAGTTTTTTTTTTTATTTTGTGTGACTTTTTTATCACTTTTTGTTGTTTTTGTCCTTGGAATTTAGGCTTGCACGGTTTTTATTTTGGGATTTCTGTACTCCTCCCCTAAAATATCTAATGGCCAGTCCCCAACAAAACTCGGCAAAATGAGACTGAAAATATCCGCCGTAGGATTCAAGGAAAATCTGTTACCCGACCGGTTTTTTACGTTGTTCTAAAATGCAAGTACTGCACTATATACAACAGGAACTCTATGACAAAAAATTGAAAGTTAAATTCCACTTTTTAGGCTCAAGGGCTTTTTATGGAGAGTATTTTACGTTTCAAGAATAATGGACCTATATTTGAGGACAGGGGCTTATAAAATGGGGGGTGCCTTATTTTTGAATTTTACGGTACTCCCAGTAAGGCAAGGAAGCCCGTGTATAAAAACAGTTTTGATAACATGCTCGGAGACCCAGCGCTCATCGTTTTATTTCTGAATGCTCTGTTTCTAATTTCATTTTGGTTCAGTAAAAAGCACCAACATGATTTTTAATACATGTTAAAGGCGATGTTTGTATATAATTTTGACAGTGGAGTCAATTTTTGCGAAGAAAATATTTTTGCAGGAACTTTTTTCCGAGGGAACGTTTCTTGCGGATCGTCAAAAAACCCGTAAAAATCGCAAAAATTAGAACCCGCAATTCGCAAAAATTAAGTACCACACGGTATCACAAGAAAAAAAAAAAAAAAGGAATCGGCGCGAGGAAATTTGAGTTTGCCGTGTTCAAGTTATCAGGGTTCTACTGTGATTTGCATTTTTAAAATCTAGAATTCATTTTTCCCTAAGAATCTCATGTAGACGAAGTGCCCGTGTTGTCGGTCCTCCCTGTGTGTCATGTTATGTAACGCAATCTCGATTCACTTAACAGCGTCCACGATGACACGTCGAGCGCACGGGGATTTCGCTGTAGTCTGCCTCAGTTTTGCGGAAATGAAGACAAACAAGGACACAAGGTACAAACAAACATATTGTAGACCTGATTATATACTAGACAGGATAGATATTTGGTGCAGATTTTGAACACTTCGCTGTGTCGTGATAAGAACTTGACCCACATGTTTACATTAGCGAGGCAAGTTCAAATACCTGAAAGCCGGGATATGAGTTCTTTTTGGATGAAAATTGGTGTTAAATGTTCCACCCAATGTCTATAAAGTATGTATGTATCACTGTGGGACTTGACATTGTCTAAATTAAATGTAGTTTGGCTGAAACATTTGTTTGAGTATTGATTTGTGTAACGCGCCGAACCTCAAAACTGTCAAGTCAGAAAGATCAAATTTCACTCAAGTGCTCCCTGAATTTCGCGTTCCCATAAATTCATTTCATGTGTTGCCCAAAGTTTTAAAACCATATTTTAAAAGCTTAGAGATTGCTTTTTAATGTGGAATGTCTTTTGCTGTTTGAAACTATGTACCGGGTGTGATTTTAGGCCTTCGAATTTGGACACAATTTTGCTCGCGTGAAATCCTCGAAATTGTGTAAATATTTAAAAATCTGTAAAATATTCTAGTCGCAATCAACTCAAGCACTTGACCACTCAAAATGTGTGTTAAATTCCCTTTAATACGATAAGAAGCTTTTTGGGTTGAATGATGTTTGAATTAGATTCAAATCGAGTTCTTTTCGTAGCCCGGTATCGGGCCCCGAAAAAGTGGTCTTGCGGAGGCCGTGAAGCGCCCAAACTTGACACCCGCCGTATCGCCAAAATATTTATCCGATGAAACTCAAATTTATATTTTCGTTAATAGAATACCTAGGGTAGGCTACAGAATTTTTTTGGGATTTTTCAAAATTTTTATATTTCCCACCCTTGGTCGATATTTACAGACATCCGCTCTTAAACTGATGTAGCATCGAAAGCCAGCGATACAAACCATTTTGTTCAGTTGCGTGCTATCTCATTACCACATTCTTCCCCCAATCCGAAAAAGGCGTCAGTCGATATTCCTTACTAACAGCTTTGTTTTTTGAGAACCAGTCCAATTACTTGACAAAGTAATGCTTTGTTAGTGTGTGGAAGTACGAAAACGAATTCACCAGGAACTAAAATACGTAAATAATGATTTAAATGGTTGTGGTACAAGCAAATAAAATTTTTTTTCGGAGCATGTTTTGACATAGTCAGTTACAATGACCTGGCAATTACTTACATTTATACTAGAAATAATTTTCAATTCATCATGGGTGACATTCAAAAAATGCCTTGCAAATTCAAAACTGAATGAGTGTTCTCTTGTTTGTGCAAACTGAAAAAAGTTTCCAAAAAAAGTCCTTACCTCTCTGACCTGTCTAATCTGGGCGTTACCAAAGTGTACCATTGGTAAAGCTTCAGTAATTACAGGTCCACAGAACTGATGAGATTCCAAAGGGATATCAGCGAAAGGGAATACAGGGGAATCCCTATTTTTCGAATACTCGATTATTCGAAACTCCCGATTCTTCGAACCAAAAGACCTTGGGTTTGTTTCAGTCAAACACTGTAATTTTACCCCCGATTTTTCGAATGCTCGATTTTCCGAAACTCCCGATTTTTCGAACTAATTCTTTCTTCGTTTCAAAAATTTACATTCGATTTCTCGAACTTAGAAAACTCAGGAACCAACAAAAACCGGTTGTAGCCACATTTACACCTGAATGGAATTAACAAGTTCCGGAGAAGGTGTTTTACAAAGCAAGTGGCAAATCTGTCATTGAAGTCATAAGAAACTACAACGTCGTTGTTACACAATCGAGGGTCTTGAATTACTGTACATGATCATGATTTTTCAAGCTCTTGCCGTAGCACATTAATACATATGGCTGTTCTTTTAAACTGTGGAGTACAGGGTACTTTTTTCTGATAGAGTAAGGGGAAAGAAATGCAGTCAAGAGTCCGCGCAAAATTAAAGACACATGTATCAGTAAAGTATTCGTTTTTGTTCTGCCGAAATTCGCTTGAATCCTTAAATTTCCGTTTTGTTTTAAATGTACGTTTTGTTGGTAAATAAAGATGGTTCACACATTAACAAGAGTGATATACCGTTGTTGTCTGCCTTCGTGGATCAGTTATAAAACTGTACCACGGTAAGACAGGTGTGATTTGATGCCACCTTCGATTTTTCGAACTCCCGATTTTTCGAACCAATTTCCATTTCCCTTGGAGGTTCGAAAAATGGGAATTCCACTGTAAATCTTAAGGCACTTTACGGTTATTTCGTGCATGTACATAAACTGTATTTCGAACACCTAGCACATGACGGTAAGCCTGTTTCATCGTGTGATTTTCATTTAACTTTGTTTAGTCAATAAAACAGGCTTGTTAATAAAGTTGTTGTTGTTCTTGTTGTTATAGCGGAGCCTGCAGGCAAATCCCGCCAGCGGAGCTCCATTGCTAAGCAAATTTGGTAACCTATCGATTTGAAATTTTGGTTGTGACGTCAGCGTACGTCGGTCCGCCCGCGCCCCCGTGCAGACTCTGGGGAAGGGGGAGGGAAGTCCTAAGACAACCCGACCGGGGGTGGACAATGCCATCTTTTCTTGGCGGGAAATAGCGCGGTCCTTTTGGGCAACCGCGTTTTCTTGGCGTGAAATCGCATGACCATCGTCGCTTTTCAAAAAGAGGTTTCTTTTAAAAAGCTTAAGACAGATTCCGCTCAACATTCGAGCAATAAGTGCAAAAATTATTTACAAGAAGCTACTCATAGCACAGTAACATTTTGAATACTATTTGAAACATCTCACTTTAATTCACTTCTCCAAGTGGCCCCACGACCAAATTCTCAAGCATTCTCGAGAAAATTTATGTCAAATCTCTTAAAAATATGCTAAAAATAGGCGCCATTTTGTTTTGAACTGACATGAAGCGTCTTTTCAATTGAAATATGGATAACTTCAAATTCAATTTTCTCGCGCGGGGTCAGCTTGGGAGCTTGAGTATTGATAACTTATTCCTTTTTTATTCACTTACCATGCTATGAGTATTTTTTTGGTAACTTTATTTTTGCACTTATTGCTCGAACGTTGAGCGGAAATCGTCTTAAACTCTTAAACTCTTTTCAACTTGAGAAAAACATCTAATATCTATAAATGGAAAGAAAAAGTTCAAAAGAATACTGGTAGAAGGCGAAAAGTTCAAGTTACGAAAGCTGCCTTCAAAGGACTTCATCGCTTTGTTTTCTTCACGGCGGAGAGCTTGCCTTGTTCTGAAACACAACCGCGTAAGTGAAGTTTTCAAAGGGTTTAAGGTGCATGGTTTTGAGTATTACGGTCAAAGAAACTACATTTTGAAATGGAAATTTAAATTATGTCATTAGAAATGTGTCATTTACTTTTGACTTTGAAAACAATTATTAGAAAACGCGCTCAGAGTTGTGACAGATGTAGTCTTGAATATTTTGCCATGCACGGCCGATTTCACTCGCGTAGACGGACCCACCGCCGTGCTGGAAGTGTAACGCGAATTGCATTTAAGTATAAACTTACGGGTTTTCGAATAAACTTTTTCAGAAATGATTTCTCTAGATCTGTTTATTATTTTGTGTTTGTTTATTCATAACAGTAGGTCAAAGCACAGTCGCAAGCCCCAACTGCACAAGCATCACTTTAATACGGCGAATAATTGCTCTCAATTTTAACTGTCGGGTCGGTTTGTGCAATTGTCGATTTTCTTGTCCTAAAAGTTTTCAATAGTAATAATCTTTTAAGCGAAGCAGTTGTCGGTTTAAAGCTATTTTATCCCAAAAGGTTCCGGAAAAAGTTTTTTGCGTTCCTCAACGCGCCTAACTGAAATATAGGCTTACTTCGCATCTGCAAACTTATGCTTGGTGTTTGTTTGTTTTCAATCTTGATGGAATATTTGACCAGACTAATTGTGGCAGTTCATGTTATTTGTTAACTGAACGTCCGAACGCGATGAAGATAACCCATTTACTTAAGAATAAGTTTTATTTTGTTGTTGTAAATGAGCGCCGTTTCAAGTTCATTCAAGCGAACAGCCAATAATCCTAGGAGATTTGACAAGCCTTGACAGTTAATGACAGGATATGGAAACATTGCAAAAACCAAGCAAGACGGCTCCTGAGTAAAATATGTGTTCAATTTGATGCCAGAAAAAAAAATCATTCCGACAAGCTGTGCTCAGCCTCTAGAATGACCTTTCGGGCTTCGTTTTACAGAACAGATCCTCAAAATACCGGAGGACAATTCGGAACACTTTCGGGCTTTTTGAGAAACACTTTTCGAAAGCGAACGAGCCAAAGAAAGCCTCGAAATATATTTCAGACCGAAAAGTTTCAGGACTATTTTTGAGAAACGAGCACCAGTTTATTCCTTGGCGGCTCCGCTTTTAGGCATGGCTAAATCTATATATTTTAGTTAGTTAAGTTATGGTTAGTTTGCCTAAGAGATGTGAATTCTAGTTCTAGTTTCGCTGGCCTTTGTGCTGCTCCTCCGACTTAAAATATATCGCCTCAGGAATCTTTTCGTCTTTTCCTACTTTTTAGATCTTCTTTTGCAACTTGCGTAGTAGCTGAAGAGGCTTCAGGGTGGACAGTTCTGTTCCAGGAAATTGTTTAAGAGACTAGAAAGGTCGAAAACACTTTACCAGTGATCAGTAAACCTTATTGTCCTACGGAGGCATGATATGATTGCATCGTAAATTTTCCTTTCGAAAAATGTCTTGCACAATTCTGGTTGTTTCACCGTCATTTCTTAATGGTGGTTTCCGTAGTGTAGTGGTTATCACGTCCGCCTAACACGCGGAAGGTCGCCAGTTCAAGTCTGGCCGGAAACATTTTCTTTCCACTTTTGTTTCTTTTTTGGTCTAACTGGAGCAAGCAAATGCCGTTTCTTTGATTCTTACTGAGCTTAAGACGTTTTTAATATACTTTCGCTTCTTTCAGGAAACAGACAGATTGGCCTACTTCCCAAACGGCATTCCCTAAACCCAGCCGTAAAGATGAATCCGGCAGCATAACCCGATTTCAGTCCTTTAGTTCAAAGGTTTTAACTGAGAATTTTGCAGTTAATTAACAGCTTTTCTGTAGATGATTGTCTTACCATGAGGAGGGTTCAAAGCGGGTGGAATCCACGAACAAAGAGGGCGAAAAATGTGTGGGAGAAGGAATAGCAGTTGTAGGACGGCGGGATTCCCATGGCGGCGGGAAGGGGGAGGAATAAGAAAAATTACACGAAAAAAAGTGCAAAGAGGCGGAAGCAAAAGAGAAAAGGGGCGGGAACCAGGTTTAAAAGGCAAAGGAAGCAAGAAAATTGGACGCACTGTCCGTTCCCCACCCCCATCACATTTAAGGCATGAAATTAGACATTTTTGAATGAATGTAACACGTCAGACCAAGTACCAGGAACTACGTTTCCGACTCCTTTTTGTATGTATGTATGATCAAGTGATATGATGACGCAGCGGCGTAACTGTCGCCATCAAATGTTACATTTTATATTTCACAGTCTTACAACAAGCAAATGGAGGGATTAAAAAAGGCATGGCCATGCAAGCTTTGATGAATCGCGTTTCTTGAATGACCAAATCCTCGGTAGGATAGTGGTGAGTATCCCCGCCTGTCACGCGGTAGACAGGGGTTCGATTCCCCGCCGGGGAGGCTGTGTCGAAAATTTTTTCTTGATCATGAGCTGCTATTGTTCTTTTTGATTTTATTTTGAACACTGAAGTAGAAGGAACGTTTAATAAATGTAATTGCGAGAAAAAAGACGATGAAGCCGCAAAAGTTTATTCGTATGTTATTTTACTTGCATATCTCACGTCATGGCAGCGGCCAATTGCAAACTTTGTGTGATTTCACAATAAATTCAATACGATTGTGACACTCGATGGGAAGGTAGCAACTGCCTGTTTTTATTCAGTGCATTTGATCAGAGTGATCTCTGCCAGAACGAAGAAGCCGTTGATCAAGCCTGAGTCTGGTGAGAAAGAAATCGCAAGCCACTGATAAAACCATTTTGTTCAGTTCAGTTTCCCCAATCCTGAAAAATGGTGGCGCCGATCGGTATTCCTTACTAACAAAAATTTGAAAACCAGTCCAATTTCTTGACAAAGTAATGCTTTGCTAGTGTGGGGAAGTACGAAAACGAATTCACCAGGAACTAAAATAAGTAAATAATGATTTAAATGGTTGTGGTACAAGCAAATAAACATAATTTTACGGAACATGTTTCGACATAGTCAGTTACAATGACCTGGGAATTACTTACATTTCTAGTAGAAATAATTGTCAATTAATCATGGGTGACATTCAAAAAATGCCTTGCAAATTCAAAACTGAATGAATGTTCTCTTGTTTGTGCAAAAAAAAAAGTTTCAAACAAAGTCCTTACCTCTCTAACCTGTCTAATCTGGGTGTTGCCACAGTGTACAATTGGTAAAGCTTCAGTATTTACAGGTCCACAGAACTGATGACATTCCAAAGGGACATGAAAGGGAATAAATCTTAAGGCACTTTACGGTTATTTCGTGCATGTTACATAAAATGTATTTCGAACATTTAGCACATGAAGGTCAATGCCTGTTCCATCGTGTGATTTTCATTTAACTTTGTTTAGTCAATAAACCCTAGTCTTTAAATAACGTTGTTGTTAGTTAGTTAGTTAGTTAGTTAGTTAGTTAGTTAGTTAGTTAGTTAGTTGGTTAGTTTGTTAGCTAGTTTGCCTAAGAGATGTGAGTTCTAGTTCTAGTTTCTCCTGCCTTTGTGCTGTCCTCCGACTTAAACGATATCGTGTCAGGAACCCTTTCGTCTTTTCCTACTTTTTAGTTCCTTTCTTGCAACTTGCGTAGTAGCTGAATTAGAGGCTTCAGGGCTGACAGTTCTGTTCAGGAAATTGTTTAAGAGACTAGAAAGGTCGTAAACCGTTATCAGTGATCACAGGGTCCAGAGGAGTTACATTTGTGCGCAAGAATTATCCTTCGTACATCTTACCTTGTAAAATACATAACCTCGTCATTTGATCAATAAATTTGCCCAATGCAACCTTTGTGAATCCAATTTGAACGGCTTTCTTCTCGTTCCATACCCTGCATATTTCTCGATCTCGATCTTTGCGCTCGCCTAGTACGCCATCGTCCGCCATATTAAAATTTGCTATTAACCGCAGACCATTCTTTCGCCGTCCCCTAAAGCGAAGCTTTCCGAACGAGGCACGAAGTTATTTGGTGTAAGTCGATTTCAGTGATCCTAAGAGCCCACAGTAATTTGACCTGCGGTAAAAATATAGGTAACGTGAGTAACGCAAGTTCGCAGCAGATTATGTCGGTTGTCCATCGCAAAGAAAACTAAACGTTCTACTTGAACTTCGCTCCTCTGGACCCTGTGCGCCATCAAGCGATTAAAAAGAACGGCTCAAAATTGATCAGAAATTAAACAGGACAAATTAATAGACAATAGTTTAAAGGTAAACAAGATTTATTTCGAGCTATTACATATATTTTCACCCTTCCCCACCCTCAGCCAACCTCGGTTGTCATCCCGGCAGTTTTTTGATGAAGTTCACATACAGTTTGGCTGCCTGTAGTGATTCATGCTCCTGTCGGGCTGACAACTGGGGCCGACCAGAAGCCGACAAAACGAAGCGTGTGAACAAACGCACCATTTATGTTCTGATATTGTCGGTCCAACAAATCGGGTCGATTAATTGTAGCAGGTAAACCGGCCTTATGATAAAGGGCAAATAAATGCCTTTTTTTAAAAATTTCTCTTCCTTAGATGACCGTCAACTGGCCAAATTTCACAGCATTCTCCAAGCCAATTAATCCTTCAATTTAGTTGATTAAGAGCTGAGGCAGTAGCTGTCTTACGATGGCAAAGGTAATGTTACATCGCAACACCTGCGATTACGTACCTTACTCTTTTTCAACAGTGATGTGTTTTCTTTAACGTCTGTTAGCGTCCACTAAGTGTTTAACTCATGATCAGACGACAGGCCAACAGTCTTACATCCATGACCTCCCATTCACATAACATCAATCTTTTAACAATTAAATGCAGGGATTAAAGAAAAGCTACGCTATTTTTTATGGATAATATTAAACAAACCTCATACCCTTACTGTCGAAGTCCTCGGTAGTATAGTGCTGAGTATCCTCGCCTGTCACACGGGAGACTGGGGTTCGATTCCCCGCCGGGGAGGCAATTTTCTTTTTTTGCATAATGTACGTGACGGAACAAGAAAAACGTTAACTTTAAACCCTTGGACGCACAAGGGGTGGGTGGGAAATGGATGCCGCCTCCTTCCCCTCCAACGATACGGTTTTTCTAGAATTTCTCCAAGACGATTTTTCATCTGGACCTGCCGTTTTCGGTAACGTACTGTATGCATGTTCCTAAGACGATAAGTTTTTATACTTAGGCCCGAAAACTAAGTTGGGGCTTAAATAGTTTGGTTCCAGGAAATAGTGTTAAGGGATGTAAAGACCGTTAGCAATTTTATCAGGGATTAATAAACGTCATTGTCCTAGCGTGGCAAGTTCAATTCACATCGCATTTCGTTTTGCATAACCCGGGTATTCTTCATCGTCGTTTCCGTAGTGTAGTGGTTATCACGTCCGCCTTACACGCGGAAGGTCGCCAGTTCAAGTCTGGCCGGAAACTCTTTCTTTCTTTGTTTTGTTGTTGTTGTTGTTTTTTGGTCTAAAGTCGGTTAACACGTTATGAATTGTCGGTCCTACTTTTTGGGCCGACAGTATCGGAGAGCAAATCGTACGTGTAGTTTGACACCAGATTCACAGCCTATTCCTGAAAATGAAACCCGAAGCGATTACTCAGTGTCGCTTTTTTTACTTGGAGGTACCATCCGCCAAGACCACCAAAAAAAAAAGCGATAAAATATCTTTTAAACAAGCCAGGACAAGTAGGGGAACATTGAGCTCAAGGAAGGCAGGCTTTATTTCAAAATATTTCGATTCTTTTATCAGCGGTTAGTCCGTTACAAATCTTAAAGCGGCCACGCTATCATGCGATTTGTGTAAAAGAACGGTGCAAAATTGACCAGAAATTAAACAAGAAAACTTAATAGACAATAATGTAAAGGTAAACAAGATTTATTTCGAACTATTACATATACCCGGACAGTTCTTAAATGAACTTCACCGAAAGCCCGTCTGGGCTGCCTGCGGTGATTCACACTCCCATCGGGCTGACAACTCGGGCGACCAGAAGCCGACAAAACGTAGCGTGTGAACAAACGCACTATTCATGCTCTGGCCAAATTTCACAGCATTCTCCAAACCAATCAATCCTTCAATTCAGTTGGTTGAGAGCTAACGAATAA
Source organism: Siderastrea radians (assembly GCA_964017195.1). Lineage (NCBI taxonomy): Eukaryota > Metazoa > Cnidaria > Anthozoa > Scleractinia > Rhizangiidae > Siderastrea > Siderastrea radians. The sequence goes on from OZ024895.1 coordinate 22,592,155, forward strand.
GCTGTCTTACGACGGTAAAGGTAATGTTACCGGTGATTACGTACCCTACTCTTTTCGAACGGTGTTTTCTTCAATGTCTTTTGTTATAAACGTCCATTAAGTGTTTAACTCATGATCAGACGACGGGCCAATCACATAACATCAATCTTGTACAATCAAATTCAGGGAGTAAACAAAGCTACGACTTTTTTGTTTGTTTTTTTTATATTTTATTTTTATTTTTGATGAACCTCATCTCCTAGCTGTCGAAATCCTCGGTAGTATAGTGGTGAGTATCCCCGCCTGTCACGCGGGAGACCGGGGTTCGATTCCCCGCCGGGGAGGCAATTTTCTTTTTTGCGTAATGAACGTAAGAGAACAAGAAAAACCTTAACTTTAACCCTTGGACGTACAAGGGGTGGGTGGGGAATGGATGTGCTCCTCCCCCCGACCGATAAGGTTTTTTTCGAATTTCTCCAAGACGATTTTTCATCTGCACCTGTAGTTTTCGGTAACTGTATGCATTTCCCTTAGGCGACAAATTTTAATACTTAGGCCTGAAAACTAAGCGTTCGGGCTTAAGTATTTTGATTGTGGGAAATGGTGTTAAAGGATGGAAAGACCGTTAGCAATTTTATCAGTAATTAATAAACGTCATTGTCCTAGAGTGGCAAGCTCAATTCACATCGTAAGTCAATTGCATAATCCTCATTTCTTCGTGATAGTTTCCGTAGTGTAGTGGTTATCACGTCCGCCTCACACGCGGAAGGTCGCCAGTTCAAGTCTGGCCAGAAACATGTTCGTTTTTTTTTGTTCTAACTGGAGCAAAAAAAAGCCGTTTCTTTCACACTGAGCCTTAGACGTTTTATTATACTTTCTCTTCTTATAGAAACAGACACGACTGGCCTACTTCACCAACGGCATTCCTGAAGATAGCCGTTAAGATGAATCCGGCAGCGTAACCCGATTTTCAATCTTTCAAGTTCAAATTAAAGGTTTTAACTGAGATTGGACTCACTGTCCGTTCCCCACCCTTCTCACATTTAAGGGATAAAATCAGACATTCTTGAATGAATGTAACACGTCAGGACAAGCACCGGGAACTACGTTTCCTAATCCTTTTTTTAGCGTCCCCTGCGTGTTTAGTATGATCAAGCGATATGACGACCCAGCGGCCTTACCTCGCCGCCAAATTTTACACTTTATATTTCACAGTCTTTCAACAATCAAATGCAGGGATAAGACATGGCCAAAGTTTGATGAACCTAGTTTTTCGAATGCCCAGATCCTCGGTAGTATAGTGGTGAGTATCCCCGCCTGTCACGCGGGAGACCGGGGTTCGATTCCCCGCCAGGGAGGCTGAGTCGAAACTTTTTTTTCTTGAACTGCTTTTGTTCTTTTTGTTATGGTTAGCCTATGCCCAAAAAGTGGGTATAGGGTAACCACGCGGAACTAAAAATAGTTTTATGAAGAAAATTCCATATAATAAGCCGTGTAATAAAGAGTTCGGTTTAGTTGTGTGTGGTTATCCCATTTGAGTTGTTCTTTCATGAACATAGTAATTCTCGGAAAGGGTTGTTAAGAGTCATGGTTGACCCATGCTGAAATTTTGGGTATAGGTTAACCACAAGGAACTGACGATAGGTCTATGAAGAAAATTTCGTGTAATGAACTCGTGTACTAAAGAGATCAGTTTAGTTGTGTGTGTTTATCCCATTTTGGTTCATTCACGTATAGTAGTCCTCAGAATGGGTTGTAAGGTGCCATGGGGACTAAAGACAGTTTTAAGAAGATTGTTGCGTGTAATGAAGCCCTGTAATAAAAAGTTGAGGTACGTTTAGGGTAATTACACCATTACATTCTAATCATTTACAGTAATTCCCAGAAAAAAACAATTTAAAGTGTCATGGTTAAGCTACGCCCAAAATCTGGGTATAGGTTAACCACAAGGAAGTGAATAAATTTTTATGAAGAGTATATTTTGTATAATGTGACGAGGGGGCAATACGATGTCTTGTTCCTAGCGCACGAAACACAGTTTTCTATTTCCCGAATCAAAAGCAAAAATTTACGATTTATCGATTCTCGAAAATATAAATACAAAAAATTTTGGCTAGTGTGCTAAGAGCAGGGAACATCAATTAACCCTTTAAGCCCTAAAATGACGAAAACAGATTTTCTCTTTACGTCATCTCTACTTGTTGAAACATTTAAGTAATGGAAATAAAGAAAATTAGCACAGAGGATGAGACGTCTTGATGTTTTGACAATTCTCTTTACCAAACTATCATTAAACTGAACAGCAAAGAAAAAATAACGAGCGAGTTGGTTTTCCCGATATTTCGGACAATCAAGCCGTCCTTCTTTGGGGGATTTAATGAAAATACAGATAGTCATTACAATATGTAGTAAAACGGGTACAGTAGACGTGATACAATTGTTTGGAATTTAACGTTAAACAAGCCAACGGGGACGAAATAAAATAACCATGAATAAACAAAGAGGAGTGTAAAAAAAGAGGATTAATAGTCATCTTCTCTGTTTATTCCATGTGGTTGCGTAGTTTTGGCCTTATCTATTTAAAATGATTCTCAAGCTCAACGTATGGATTCTCTTTTAGAATTAATGAATTCGAGTGGAATAAGTTCGATGTCCATGAGTTTGTGTCCCTTCTGATTAAAGTGCTGCGGTGCTGCATCGGTTGTCTTGTTTTGTATGGCTCTACGATGCTTTCCAAATCTGTCACGTAGTCATTTTTTCTTTGCTGTTTTTTCATTATAGTTTATGGATAGACTCAGATGGGATAACCACACACCACTAAAGCGAACTCTTTATTTAAAGGGCTTATATCATTACGCGGGTTTCACTTCATAACACTGTCTTTAGTCCCTCGTGGCTAATATAACGTAAACCGGCCAAATTTGGGGCATAGGTGTTTAACCATGGCACTTTACACATGAACCCCTTCTAAGAATTATTTTGAACACGAAGATTGTAATGGTGCTAATACACTAAACTTAACTAAACTCTTTAATACACGGGCTCTTTGCACGGAGTTTTCTTGATAAAAGATATCCTGCAAAACTGTTTTCAGTTCCTCGTGGTTAACCTACACCCAAATTTTGCGCGTAGGTTAACCACCGGCCCATTCCGAGAACTATTTTGCTCGTGAAAGAACTCAGATGCTTAAACCATCACAAATCTAAACTGATCTGTTTATTACTCTGGCTCATTACACGGAATTTTCTTTATAACACTGTCTTTAGTTAACCGTGGTTACTCTATACCCAAATTTTGGGCATACGTTAACCATGGCACTAAACAGTAACCCTCCCAGATAGTTAGTCTGTACACGATTAGACTCAAATAGGCTAACCACACACAACTAAGCCGAACTCTTTAATACACGGGCTCATTACATGACATTGTCTTCATAAAACTGTCTTAAGTTAACCGTGGTTACTCTATACCCAAATTATGGGCATAGGTTAACCATGGCACTATACAGCCCTCTCAGATAATTATTCTGTACATGATTAGACTCAAACGCGGGATAACCACACACAACTAAACTGAGCTCTTTATTACACGGGCTCCAGTTACATGACATTTTCTTCATAAAACTGTCTTAAGTTAACCGTGGTTACTCTATACCCAAATTATGGGCATAGGTTAACCATGGCACTATACAGCCCTCTCAGATAATTATTCTGTACATGATTAGACTCAAATGGGATAACCACACACAACTAAACTGAACTCTTTATTACACGGGCTCATTACCTGCACGCCGGGCCAGCATGAGGCCTGAAGCGGCACTCTAGGAATAACTTTTGTGTTTTTAATCCAGTGGAGCTCAAACTTTGCAACGTAACAGACTTCTCAATTGCAAACAATCGTATGATTTTTGTTTTTCGATTTTAACGGTTTTTGGCGGAAAATGACGTCATACAAATGACGTCAAAATTTTATTTTCACCTGATGACTGACTTATTGCGCGAATTCAAAAGGATATGATGAGACGAATTCAAATATGAAAAAGTAATTGAAAAAGCTTTATCGGTTCAAAGATACGACAATCTGAATTTTGAATTTCCCGCCATTTTGTTACTATATTTAGAACTTTGGCAAATTTCAAAATGCAATATCTTTTGAACCGATAAAGCTTTTTCAATTATTTTTTCACATTTGAATTTGTCTCAACATATTCTTTTTAAATCGTGTACTAGTTTAGTCATACGGTAAAAATAAATTTTGACGTCATTTTCCCGCCAAAAGCCGTTAAAATCGAAAAACAAAAATCATGCCATTGTTTGCAATTGAAAAGTCTGTTATGTTGCAAAGTTTGAGCTTCACTGGGTTAAAAACACAAAAGTTATTCCTAGAGTGCCGCTTCAGGCCTCTTGCTGGCCCGGCGTGATGACATTTCCTTCCCAAAACTGTCTTAAGTTAACCGTGGTTACCCTATACCCATATTTTGGGCATAGGTTAACCATGGCACTAAATAACCCTCTCAGATAGTTTTTCTGTACACGATTAGACTCAAATGGGATAACCACACACAACTAAACCGAACTCTTTATTACACGGCTTATCTTATTAGATGGAATGTTCTTCATAAAACTGTTTTTAGTTCCGCGTGGTTACTCTATACCCAAATTTGGGCATAGGTTAACCATGGCACTAAATAACCCTCTCAGTTATTCTGTACACGATTAGACTCAAATGGGATAACCACACACAACTAAACCGAACTCTTTATTACACGGCTTATTATATGGAATTTTCTTCGTAAAACTGTTTTTAGTTCCGCGTGGTTACCCTATAGCCAAAGTTTGGGCATAGGCTAACCATGACACTAAATTACCCTCTCCAATAGTTATTCTGTACACGATTAGACTCAAATAGGATAACCACACACAACTAAACTGAACTCTTTATTACACAGAATATTATATGGAATTTTCTTCATAAAACTGTTTTTAGTTCCGCGTGGTTACTCTACACCCAAATTTAGGGAATAGGCTAACCATGGCACTAAATAACCCTCTCAGATGGTTATTCTGTAGTCGATTAGACTCAACTGGGATAACCACACACAACTAAACCGAACTCTATATTACACGGCTTACCATATGACGGGCTTTGAGCCTCCCAAAACCTATTATGCAAATTAGCTGAGGGCACATTGAATGTGCCCTCAGCTAATTTGCTTATGCCATGGTTTGACACCTTGTGGCTTGATGAAGATGGGATGAGGTGTTATTTTAATTAGTTGTGTGCTGTAAAAGATGATGCTGAGTCATGTTTATTACAATTCATTGCGGATAAAAATAATTTGGCTTCTTGGTCACTTTGTTTAGTAGCCTGCGTAGCTGGCGGTATTTTTCCTCGCGAAGGCAAAAACGAGCGCGAACAATATCGCAACCTACGTTTACTAATTTAATAGGCTAAGCTGGTAATAATGATTACGACAGAGCCATGTTGTCCAAAACCATTTACTTTAGTTTTTCAGGGTATTATTTGCCTTTCTCCAGCACCAAACACTTGTCTACAAGCTAAGGCTTAGGCGAGATGACACGATGCATCGCGTATTTAAGCCAGTTATTTTCGCTCGATCGCTTATGATTGCTGCAAGGACAGAATAAGCCAAAGCTCGATTTTATACATCCCGCTTCCAGGTATCTGCTACCCAGGGAAGACAGAATGAGCTAAAGCGCGATGTTACTAGTTATACATTCTGCTTCCAGGTATCTACTGCCCAAGGAAGACAGAATAAGCTAAAGCGCAATGTTAGACATTCCGCTTCCAGGTATCTGCTACCCAGGGAAGACAGAATAAAGCTAAAGCGCGATGTTAGACATTCCGCTTCCAGGTATCTGCTACCCAAGGAAGACAGAATAAGCTAAAAAGCGACGTTATAATTAGACATTCCGCTTCCAGGTATCTGCTACCCAGGGAAGACAGAATGAGCTAAAGCGCGATGTTACTAGTTAGGCATTCCGCTTCCAGGTATCTGCTACCCAAGGAAGACAGAATAAGCTAAAGCTCAATGTTAGACATTCCGCTTCCAGGTATCTGCTACCCAGTGAAGACAGAATAAGCCAAAGCATGATGTTACTGATACATTCCGCTTCTAGGTATCTGCTACCCAAGGAAGACAGAATAAGCTAAAGCGCGATGTTAGACATTCCACTTCCAGGTATTTGCTACCCAGGGAAGGCAGAATAAAGCTAAAGCGCGATGTTGGGCATTCCTCTTCCAGGTATATGCTACCGAAGGAAGACAGAATAAGATTAAGCGCGATGTTAAACTTAACGCTTCCAGGTACATTCTACCCAAGGAAAACAGAATAAGCTCAAGCGCAATGATAGCGATCAAGTTTCCAGGTACAGCATATTATCTAAGGAAAGCAGAATAAAGAGCGCGATGCTAATATTTCGGCTCAAGGTACGTACAAAATCGTAATTGTGATTGCTACTTACCAAAGGCCTCTTGTCTCTTTTTGTCTCGATTCCATAGCATCGTAGATCGGTCACATCGTTAAGACCATAGGCAGCCCAAACGCGTTGTATGTGGAGTTCATTTAAAAATAGAAAAGGGTGAAAATATATGTTATAGCACGAAATAAATCTTTACTTCACGAAATAAATCGTGTTTACTTCTGCTTATAACATAGAGGGCAAAATTACTGAATGCTGATTGGTTGAGACAGAGGGCATTTTTTCTTAATTTTCTCTCGGACGAGGGCAAAATTACTAATTCGTGATTGGCCAAGCGCCAAAATTACTCGCATTTGATTGGCTGAGCGCGAGAGCGCGCCATTTGCATTTTGTTGGCGTCTTGAAATGAAAAACGCATTTTGAGTTGTTCAAGACAAGGATCGCTTCAAAGTTTGACTTTTAACCGAGAAAGTTGGTAAAAATTGTATGGAAATCGGGTGTTTGCTTCAAGAGGAATTCGAAAAGGTGAACCTATATGTGTTACGGGAAACAGCAAATTGTTATTTGTTTTAAAACTACTGAAAACTTACAGCGACGTGGTCGATAGTTTTTCCAGCGAGAGGAAGCTTCGCAACTCAGGTGAATAAAATTTACTTAGTTAATTGAGTTATAAGTGTGTTTTGTCAATGGACTAGAATTGTATTTATCTCTTAAGATGTACATAATGGTCAGTCTTTCTTGTTCTGTGCGCTGAGCAGCAGTTAAAATGCTTGTTTGGTGAATTGTTTACAAGCGGGTACTTTTATAATTACTCTGATGGCCGGCTGATTGTGTTTCAACGTGCATGGAAAGTTTTCCGAAAATTTAGCCCTCTGTGTTATAAACAAGTAATCGCATTGAGTCCTCGTAGAATTAAGGATAAATTTCACTTGTATTTTCAAAGTTTTCACAATTACCCTCGTCGCTGCGCGACTCGGGCAATTTTGTGAAAACTTTGAAAATACGTGTGAAAATTTATCCTTAATTCTACTCGGCCTCATGCGATTACCTATACTTATTGTGTCCTGTTTAATTAATTTCGGTTAATCTTGCACCGCTCTCTTAAATTACGCAATCGCTTGTTAGCGTCGCCGCTTATATAAGCCGTTAAGCCTAAGGTTTAGTGGAAGCTACCTCCGATTGAAAAAAGCCACAAACTGACATTTAAACCAGCCAGGACGAACAGAGGAGCATTGAGCTGAAGGTAGACAGGCTTTATTTCAAGATATCTCGATTCTTTTATCACCGGCTAGTCTGTAATAAATCTTTGCAAACCTTAGGCTTAACGGCTTATATAAGCAGCGACGCTAACAAGTGATTGCGTAAGAGTGCAGTGCAAGATTAACCGAAATTAATTAAACAGGACACAATAAGCAGAAGTAAACAAGATTTATTTCGTGAAGTAAAGATTTATTTCGTGCTATTACATATATTTTCACCCTTTTCTATTTTTAAATGAACTCCACATACAACGCCGGTCTGGGCTGCCTGTGTTAAGACGCGCGCGATTTTCAAAACCTCATATTTCCCGCCAGCATTGTGTTACACGCAAAGCACAAATGAAATATCATGTTTTAAAGAGAACCCGTGGTATTACCCAAGATGTCGCTACAATATTTAGGTTGAAAACCTTCTATACTTGAAATACAGTAAGTAAAATATCAAAAGGAAAACTCAATAAAGCTGGAGAATGTTAATAAATGACAACCGTTTCTGGGAATATTTATTCCGTAGACGAATAGACTCTAATAGTGTTACTGGTAATACACTAAACTTCTAAACTGGACTCTTTAATACACGGATCTTTAGATCGTTGAGGTTCCATCCTGAGTTCTTGAATTGTCTGAATTCGAACAGTGTCTTCAGTGCTCCACAGCAAGATCAGTGTCATCGCCACGTCCTTTATCGTCGGCGTCAACAGCATATATAGTGTACGTGATCGCCGTTTCCTCATCTTTGACTTGTCTTTTACCCTCGACTGGGAAAATTGTACAATTTTCTTCCATTGTAGTAAACGGATCGAATCACGAAATCGACTACCGTCGGCCATCTTGAATCATCATCCGCTGAGATGTTGCCTAGCAGCTCTGCACATGCGTACTCCATGGCTACTTTGCGTGTTTATATGCCCAAAATTTTGACCCGTATAATACCTCAACATAAACTATACTTTTGGAGGGTTTTAACGTCACTTCAGCTCCTCTAACTTGTCTGTACATTTGACGGGTAAAATTACCTGGACTTAACTCTTACGAGACCCTGGAGCCGCAATCTGAGAAGCGACAAATCTTACAATGCCCATTGCACTTACCACCATTTTCACTACTACGCGACTTTTCTTTTCAAAACACTTCTGAGCACTTTGCAATACGCTTCCATCAATCATACCTCATATGGGAAGTGCGTGATCGGTTACCGCAATTGAATTGAGCTCGAAGGAGTAAAGATGGCGCCAAATTATCCCGTAAATTTGCGCTGGCGAGTCATATATTGACTAGTAAGAGGCTTTAGAGTCGTTGATGTTGCAAGAATACTTCACGTTTGGCAGATATTTGTAAAGAAATTTCGACATTTCTTCAGAATTAAATACCCGCTCGGTAGATTATCCTATGCGGCGGATGGTAAGCTTGCGTTTAATCTCGTGAATAAGCTATCCCGAAGTGTAAAGTAAAAATTCTAGCTTTTCTGACCTGAAAATAGCACACGATATCTTATTCACCACGAGTATAATCTGGCAATATCCCGTGTACGAGGACGAAATTCAGGAGTGGATAGCGTGCGATCAACCCGGCGATTCGTGAAGAAAATGGGTTTGACAAGAAGAAAGGTACATATGACTTGTTGGATTGTTTTTGCAAGAAACACTGCTAATTCTAGTCACGTATCACCCGAGGAATGGAATGAAAAACAAAGCACAAGCGCTTTATAAAGTTTATTGTTCTACGTGAATGTTAACGCTGGGACATGATAGCAAGAAAAATCTGAAATCTCGTTGTATATATAAAAGCGGGAACGGGGAAATATCAAGGAAAATATTTAAGCACAGTTTCATGTATACTTCTTCGTTATAGCTCACTGTGATTACCAAAGAACGTGATAAGCGAAACAGGGCGATGTATCGTCGTAGGTCATCGCTAAATTTCACCGACAACAGTTGATATTTATCGGATGAATCAGAACTTCTCAGACTCATCTGTAAATAGCAACTGTTCTCGGTGAAATTCAGTGATTCTACGACAATACATCGTCCTGTTTCCCTCATCACGTTCTTTGGCAATCGTTTTGAGTTATAACGAAGAAGTAAACTTGAAAGTAAGCTTAAATATTTTCCGCGATTCCCCGTTCCCTCTTGTAGAAATAACAATTTCCCTATCATGTCACAGCGTTACCGTCTCGAAGACGTAGGCGGGGCAACAAACGTTCCAAGCGCATTATAAGCTTATGCTTTATTTTGTTTTTTCAATTCATTCCGGAGGTGATAGGTGATTAGATTTAGCAGTGTTCCTTCCACAAAAATGCAACAAGTCATACGTACCTTTCTTCTTGTAAAACCCATTTTCTTCACGAATCGGTTGATCGCACGCCGATCATGATTCGTTTTCCCGTTGCACACTCTATCCACTCCTGAATTTCGTCCTCGTACACTTCGGGATACTGCCAGATTTATACTCGTGGTGAATAAGATGTCGTGTGCTATTTTCAGGTCAGAAAAGCTAGAATTATTACTTCACACTTCGGTTTAGCTTATTCACGAGTTTAAACGCAAGCTTACCATCCACCGCATAGGATAATCCACCGAGCGGGTATTTAATTCTGAAGAAATTTCGAAATTTCTTTACAAATATCTGCCAAACGTGAGGTATTCTTGCAACATCAACGACTCTAAAGCCTCTTACTAGTCAATACATGACTCGCCAGCGCAAATTTACGGGATAATTTGGCGCCATCCTTATTCCTTCGAGCTCAATTCAATTGCGGTAACATCACACACTTCCCATATTAGGTATGATTGACGGAAGCGCATTCCAAAGTGCTCAGAGGTGTTTTGAAAAGAAAAGTCGCGTAGCAGTGAAAATGGTGGTAAGTTTCAAATTGACGTTTGACGGTTGGTAAAATATTTTCTGCGCCTGACCTGCGTTGGTTTGAATTTGTTACCAGTGACGGTTGGAGTTCGTTGCAGAGCTAGCTGTGTCCGCGCGTAGTCATGATGCCCTAAAGGCTGCTCACTAAATTTGCCATCTACGGCTCTCAAAATAGGGCCTCGGGAATGCGATCGACAAAAATGCTCGTTGTTTATCAACAAATCTGTCTCTGGTGAAATTATCCCCATCGCGCATTTTCAATGGGACTTATCGTCCTCGAAACCGTCAACGGTCAGGAGATGGCTGCCAACCTCCGCTTCGCTTAATTCTCTCTTCACTTCTCGGGGTGGAAAAGGCGACTCGCTCAGAGAGGCGTTTTATCCGTTCAAGGCCTAAACCGCTGTAAAAACACTGGGAAACGGACGACGGGCCTGAAGCCGTAGGTGAGTTCAAAAGACAACTTTATTTTACACCTTTTGCACATTTTTAGCCCAAGTAATGTTTTCCATACAAACTCTTATCATCGTCAACAATGAATAATAAGCAGGCCAAGAGGGTTGGGGTAATGTGGTCAAAAGCCTACAATAGTGAGCTTCGGAAACCTGTGATGAAAAAGGGTCACTTTTCCTCTTAAAAAACTTACACGTTTGGTATTTGCAACCGAAAAACTCGCAAACTCATGCAGACAAGGCCTGGTGCAAAAAGAAAAAAATGACAACAGTTACAAGACAAGTCTCCTTTAGATCCAGAAAAAGTATGGTATGAAAAATTCACGATTTGTAAAATATGAACTTATAACCTAGCTAGTGCTTCTTGGGTGTTTTACCATCTTAAGAAAGGTAAGAGAGGTAAGTTGCGAGTGATAGATCTTACATTACACAAATCGTAACTGAATTTCAATGAAGAACCTCACAAAGAGCCTAACACGAACCAAAACATTCCTTACGTTTTTGTCCTTGAAAGTCGCGAGTGATAGATCTTACATTACACAAATCTTAACTAAATTTCAATCAAGAACCTCACAATAGCCTAACACGAACCAAAACATTCCTTACATTTTTGTCCTTGAAAGTCGCGAGTGATAGATCTTACATTAAACAGATCTTAACTGACCTAATTAACTAAACCCTAACATGAACCTGAACATTCCTTACATTTTTACCCTTGGACTGTCTGATAACTGTAAACAAAGCCACTTGTGAAAATAACGTTAGCGTAACAAAACCGTGAAAGGACCCTTAAAACTGGCTTTTTTAACGCTCCTACGACGTTTATGTAAGGCTCATGTCAGGCTTCTTTTTAACGTTGAGAGTTAGTTTCTTGTAAGGTCGCTGTTAGGTTTGAAGATTAAGGCTTTGTTAAGGCTCCTGTCGGGCCTAAAATTTTCTTGCGGGGGCCGCGCCATTTTGCAAAGAGCTCGTGTACAAGTTCGTTTCACAAGTCCTGAAGCAAAAAATCATCATCATCATCATGATAAATAAAATAAAAAAATAACAATAATGATGGAAGTGCTTTGTTTTCATAGCCCTCTTTGACTCCGAAGGAACGGTTTCTTAATCAAACAGAAGCATTCAAAGCACCGCGAAGAAGCACACGACGGGCGTTCTTCGTATACAGAACGCAGGCATCTTGAAGATTGTGTGAAAATTGAAAACTACCAGGATTCATTTGTGAGATCATCAATACTCGCCGATTAATTTGTTTATGAAGAAAAGAGCAAGTGTCAGCCTAATAGGACTCCCCTAAAACGACTGCGTGGGAGGCTAGTATTAATAAAGACCGTTAATTAGTCGTTTGCGATAATTCTTTGCAATTGCGTTTACAGTGCCTGATATTTAAATTTCAGGATGTAGCAAAACTCTCCAGTTTAGACCACAGGTCGATCATTCAAAGGCATCGTGACGTCACGTGGGCTATTTGATCTCAAACATTTACTGTATTTTGCAACGGCTGCTCTCGGCTAGATTCAAGTGATGGGGAGAAATGCCTCATAAAATGCTGAATTTTGCATCTTTTGATCTCAAATGTTGATATATTGTAAGCCAGATGAATAAAGTTAACTTACCTTATGCTCAGTTAGTGTGGTCTTTTGCGATTTTGTGGCGTTTTGAGTTACTTGCTCTCGACGGGGGCGCCAGCGGCAAGCGGCTCAAAACGCCACAAAAGTTTATCCTCAGACTCAAAAGGTAGAACCACCCTCTATTATGGAGTAAACAGTACCAAGGAAAGTACTGCTCAGTGCCTTTCATTTGAAAAGTAACTCATTAGGCCTGGCTTTCCTGTGGGTGCTGCTTCTTATGTGTATAGGGTGGTTCTAACTTTCGAGTCTTCAGTAAAATCCTAAGCTGTGACCATTCAAATGAAAGCTAAAGAACTGACAAGCCGGTGCCATGGTATTTCTGCTTGCTTTCCTGGTTGTTATGAAACAATACTTCGTAAATCAGTCAAACGTGATTTCGTGCCACCTTCGATTTTTCGAACTCCCGATTTTTCGAACCAATTTCCGTTTCCCTAGGAGGTTCGAAAAATCGAGATTCCACTTTTATGAGAGATGTTGTCGTTGTAGCTTATTTACAGCTATGACATGAGTAATTGACTTATGTCTAAATATCATTTCAGATCCTTTGATGTTAGAGATCTAGATTCAAACAAGCTTTTAAGGCTGTTTCTTTCCCAGACTATTGCTGATCGTGTGTGTCTGATGAGGGAATGTTTTTTCTCTGTGCCACTTTTCGTTACGAGCTATTTCAGTCCCCGGAGATGCGTGGCGCCATTGTCGCTTCCTTCAGATTCACTTTCTGTGTAGCCTTGATTCTTATGAGGAAAGCTCATCCGTTGTTGGAGAGTCCAAACACTAAATTGTGCTCGCCATTTTTTAACTTCTTAAACGGAATGCTTTATCAATAAGTAAAAGACCAAATTTTTGATTGGTTGAAAGGTGGAGGCGGGGTGGGGGTGTGTGAGGCTATGTAATAATATTACCGTGGGACTGACCCATCAGTAAGGGTAGATTTTTATTGAGTGTATAGGCGACTAGAATGTAACAAAAGATACGTACTTTTATCTTTTGGCAATAAAGACTATTATTATTATTAGTAGTAGTAGTATTAGTATTAGTATTAGTGTTAGTATTAGTATTAGTATTAGTATTATTATTATTATTATTAGTAGTAGTAGTAGTAGTAGTAGTAGTAGTAGTAGTAGTAGTAGTAGTAGTAGTAGTAGTAGTAGTAGTACTACTACTACTACTACTAAAAATAAACCCAGGTGTGAATACACTGTTTCACAGGGTCGAAATGGAATATGCAAAAAAACATTGAGGGCGCATGTTCAAGGACATTTGCCATCAGCAAAAAATTTGCTCACCGCGAACAGTGCAAATAACTCAAAACTGGTGATAGAAAACGTGCTCGATGCATCATAATTTTTGTCATACTTACATTTTGGGCCAACATAAATATCGACTTTCTCTTAATATCAGGAGTGTATTAAAGGCAGAACAAATATTATGTCATGTATCTGAATGATATATTGTTACATAACCTAAAGAAAATTTAAGACATTTTGAAACTACAGTAATAACTGACGAAAGAAACAAAAATACAATGAAAACTAAGTGTACCAATGCTCAGAGCGTAAGTAAATATTTAAAACAAAAACAGAAACACCTGCGTTGTTGTACGATCGGTCTAAATGACCAGAATTTAATACTGATCAATCGTTCGTGTCGAACTGTCACTCGCACGTGTCGGACATGCCATTTCTAGTTCACGATAAGAATGGCTCGAAATACAGTTTCTGTCCAAAAATGCGGTGTAAAATGGAAGTATTCAAGGTCTGATAGTAGATTTGCTGACGGGCGATTGATAAAGGTAGCCGCCTCTAATCGCTCCAAAGAGCTAGTAGGGGCGTTCGGACGAGAAAGCCACCGCTCGGTCTTGTTTCAAAGTCAGTGAAGAGGAAAAGTAACTGGGCTGACATTTAGTGTTATCTCCGGCCGGGTTAACGACCCGTTTTCCGAATTCAACTCTTTTCGCCCCGAGAAGTCTTAGAATTATTCAATAAACAAAGAAACTATCTGGCATTACATAATCTCTTGAAATAAAGCAACCAGGAAATTGTGGAATCACTTCTCTGTCTTACCCATCTCAACCTGTTTCTACTGACTCTGTTATTTGCTTTAAAGGGTGCTTTGTTACGCGTGATTTGGTTCGTCTAGACGTGTTTAGTTCTTGCTTGATCGTGTCACCGGAACTTTAATTATGTCACGTATCTGAATGATATATTGTTACATAACCTAAAGAAAATTTAAGACATTTTGAAACTACAGTTAATAACTGACGAAAGAAACCAAAAAAAAAAAAAATTTGAAAACTAAGTGTAGCAATGCTCAGAGCGTATTAGTGGTAACTGACAAGGAATGACATGAAAAAGATTGGATTCTGCTTCCACAGAATTTCAGCTTAGCAGGCAGACAAACTGGAAAAAATACCCTGACTAAAAACTGAGCAAGACAATTGTGTGAACGCAACGAGTCTGTGAGCATTGTTCCTTGATTTGTTACACAGATGTAATCCTAGTTCATTATGCATGCTTCTCTAGGCTGTGTATATAGATTCAAACAGCTTTTCAAATTTTGTTAAAATGTTAGCTGACGATCAGGGTCCCCTCGCACAAATTTCACTCTTTAAAAGCTGCCGTTGTCTTTAAAACTCGGAATGAAACTTTAATAAGGAAAAGTTTCATTCCCTGAAGAAAACTTAAGACAGTGCCTGACGAAATTTTAAAACTGAAATATAATATTTTTCCCAGCCGTGCAAACAGTCTTGCTTCATTGGCTACATTTGCGAATTAAGTTTGCAAATTATGCAAGCATAAATATGTGCAAGCCTACAAGTTAAACTTTTTGGAAATTCGAAGAAAAAATAAAACAAAACATGCCCAGATGGTCGCATCTCAAAAGACAAAAATCCGCCACGGCTTCGTAAGAGTTTTGCATTCAACCAGAGATTTAATCGCGGCGCAAATTCTATCAAAATATGTTGCGCACATGGGGCTCACTAAAGAGGAAAATTTGTTTTGAACTTCCAGCACAAGCTCACGAGGCCGAGGTCTTGGTTGCCAACCCTTGCTCGTTATACGATACATATTTTTAGTCGGCTACCGTAACCTCCTCAAAGCAAGTGCAAAGGCTTAAAATCCAGTTTTAGGTTTCGGACAAATCAACACCTGCTAGAATGAAAAGTGGCTTGCAACTTGAATTCAAACGTGAGGTTTAAAAGGTTCTCAAGCGAACTGTGAAAACAGGAAAGAGAGAGTTTTTATTATTATTTATTTATTTATTTTTACTATTATTATTTTGCCTAAATGTAGGGGTGACTTTTCGCAGAGACAATATATGGAGTACGTATGCACGTGTGATGGGATTTTGGAAAGTGCATCTGTCAAAGTCACCGGCAAAGTTACAAAAGGAACTGGTCAATTAGAACAGCGAACCGGCTTGAAGGGCTAAAACCGTTTAAAACAGTTGCGTGGGTTAATTCCTCTTGCCTTTACAACAAATTTGATTCCAGTGGTGTTTATTTTCTGTTAATACCGAAAATTATTACAGAGAATTCCTTTCAGTGGAGGTGCTTTCTCCTTTCAACAAACTACCTTCGACTTTCTTGCCACTATTTCTTACTACACGAGAAAGCAATGTTTGTTTCGATTATCATAATTAGAGCTTTTGGTCTTTTGAAATAATGGTTTACCTGTCACAAACGATTATTCCTGATGAACCAGCTGGCTTTATGACGGTGGGGATTATACTGACTCGAATTACACAATCTCCATAAAATTACAATATTTGGCGGTGTCTTGTGAAATTTTGTTCGCTAAAGCCAAGAAAGTATTTCCCAACATCATATTCATAAGGAGAAACCTCATTTGTAGTTACTTTCAACACACATTTACACACGCGACTAGAAAGAATTCTATTGACGAACCTAGTATTGTAGTAAACAAAGTACTGCTGTTTTTCACAATCCTAACCCTTCCATGTCATCCCATCCTATTGGCTCGGGTCAAAGTCCGCCACCTTTCTAAGCAACCAAAGACCGTGAAATGAATGTCGCTGTTGTCAAAGAGCTTACCACGAGCAAAGGTCTTTTATACCTCCTTTATACCACCAATTGGATATCACGTGAACAGCACGTGTTTAGGAAATAAAAGTCAATAAACAGCTGGATTTTTTAATGAATCATTGTCTTCTAAGCGCATTTGTTTGGACAATGACCTTTCCAACGTAAACGATACTTAGAACATGTGTTATTAGCGACGACCGCCTGATTATAAATTCTTTTTCCATCACTCGCCGCTGGTTTTTAAGTGAGCGCAAGCTCTGAGCGATTCCATAGAGCACGTTTTTCGCAAAACATCCGTCGTTCAGTTTATCGATTTCTTATGTTCACATCGCTTCTTTCCCAGGTCAAGAAATAAATTTTAACAGATTTTAATTACGTAAAAAGAAGTGAGAATGGCTCTCGTGCAGTAATTTGCATTTATTTTGGAAAATCGGTCGGCTGAGTTTTCAAACAACCGTGCAATCCAAACAAAAAATTGAGAACACAAAGAAGAGCATGACAGAGGTCTACAAAGGAACTCTACAATTCCGTCATAAAGGAGCAGGGAAGAGCTAAAACCGTCCATGGTAAGTACTTGTTACAAGTCGCGAAGATAATTATTATTACTCATTAAATCCTATGCCCTGCCAACGGAAATAAAAGACAAAGAAACCGGGATTTGGTTTGAGAACCGGACAAATGCGATATGACATGTGTAACGTAGTAAACAAAGCTGTCTGTGCTAGAATTGGCGCTAACAATACCTATTGTAACTTCAAATCCTTTATTTTTCCACTGTTGATTACCTACTCCCATATGGTCTAGTGGTTAGGATCCGGCGCTCTCACCGCCGTGGCCCGGGTTCGATTCCCGGTGTGGGAAAGACTATATTTTCGCGCTTTTCCTTTTCTTTTCTTTTTTTTATTTTTTATTTTTCATGTTATTTGGTTCGCTCTTTTACTGCGATTTATGTTTTTGTGGCTCTACCTCTAAAAATTCTAAACGTGAAGGGCGAAAACTGTGGCAGTCCATATTAGATGTCACCGCTGACAGTTACGTAGTTATTTATAATGCGATGTGAATGACGTTTTACGTTTAAAATCATGCCAAACTCATTCATGAATAAGCTTGAACAAGAATATACAAGTCATGACAAGTCAGCGATATCTTACAATGAAATCATCCCGATTTGCAATTCCTGAAAAAAAAAAAAGATCTGATCAAGCTGTTTGGACACACAGACAATTGACAAATCAAGTTTTAGTTCATTACTTGTTTGGCGGGTGGGGATTATGAGTTCTAAAGGCAGGGCTGTAAAAGAATCGTGCGTATCGTGTGAAGTGAGAACAAAATATATAAGGTCGTGGCACATTAAAACAGCTCAAATTTAGCTGTGATCTGCGAATAAATGGTCAAGCATGTCTCACCATCTGTCGATATTTCTGATCCAGTGTTAACCTTGTGGTTGGTTGTTGTGGACACAGCACATTCCTTTGGTTCTTTCTGTGAGCGTTTTTCTGGTTTCATTGATTGGAGTTGTATTTATTTATTTATTTATTTATTTATTTATTATTTGCCCTCTTGGTCTGTTCTTTTTTTTCAATTGTGTTGTAGTTATCCATTTTCTTACCCGAGTTCATCAAATAAACCCGAGGATGAAAAAATTGTTTCATGCTAGCTTTCGCATCGAAACGGAAACGATAAATGGCAAAGTCACCGGTATGGTAACTTGTTACCCAAAAGTAAAAAAATATCCTTTGCACTTTGCACAATGCTTACAAGGTCTTGGATGTGAAGTGACATGCATCTTCAGTTTATAGGATGCATGTTTCTAATCAATCCCCAAGACCTCGTAAGCAAGACAGTACAATGCTTAAAAATACAGTTTAGGTTTAAGACAACATGAAATTGACTCGTGCTTTATAGGAAAGAAAAGTGACTTCGCCAATGTGGGGCCCAATTATTGTTTTACGTATATTGAAAATAATGGGCGAGTCAGCTTAACTGGATGTCGGTGCACGTGTTACTGACTGTATCAAAGTCTTCGGCAGATTTCTGATTTCAAAATAAACTAGTGAATAGAAACAGCGACCCGTGATTAAAGCAAAGATCACTGGAACCTTTTCAAATACGAGTCGGTAACTAAAATTGTTGTCTCCAGAAGGATTTAGTACTCTTGCCTTTACCTCAAATTAAATCTGTCGAGTGATTTCATTACTTAATTTATTATCGGTGAATACTGAAACGAAAAATAGACCACAAATTGTTTCAAGATCTTTAAACGGAGGTGACTTTTTTTCATTCCAACTCACGTCCTTCGAGCATAGTAAGTTTCTTGCTGTTTAATCTTTAATCTTTTAGAGCTAGCACTTTTTGAACGAACAGGCGATATTTGTGTTGACCAATTGTTTAGAGGTCTCCTTCATAATCAATCAATCAATCCGACACAAAAGAAATTATTAAAACCGGCTCGACAACGGCCTGACAGCCTGAAGAACTAGTTGGTTTGAAAAGTGTGGGGATTATTGGGCCAAATTAAAGGCATTTGCTTATCACGAATTCGAAGACTTACTAGCAAAATGAAAATTAAACTGAGTACTGAAAATACATTTACGGCAACAAGGCACTACCCGTTTGTAGTTCATTTTCCCTGCCCTTGCATGCCACCCCTTAGCTGGAGTCAAAGTCTGCCACGAGTAATAGTGCGTGTTATTTCATGTTTCCTAAGTAAAGAAAGACCTTAAAAGTAATGTCGCTGTTACATAGCGTATCATACATGCTTATCCATAATGTTAATAAAAAACACAATTACAACGCAAAAGTAAGAACATATTGGAAAGGTTGCCCTATGACGTTTCACTAAAGAAAGGCCTTTTAAAAATAATAAAACTGAATTAAATTCACTTGCATATTTACACGTTATCGATAAGTTCACCACGAGCAAAGTTCTTTATACCACCAATTAGACGAAATGCGACTAAAAAAAATGAAAATAAATCGTGTCGCAGTTACCTATTTTTCTTCGCCCTTTTTCAAGTAGATGCGGCCTTTTTCAAGTAGATTCAAGCATGCAAGAATCGTTTTATTGTAGCTTTCGGAACAGGACGAAATCGATTTAAGTAAATTTAACTGGTACGGGAACTTGAAATTTGAAAATTGAAAAGAAACTGACGACGACTAACTTTGTCTCAGTGCAGCGATCAGTTAGCGTGAATTCTAATATGCTATGCGTAGTACGTACCTTACTCTATTTCGCTGTCTTAGTCAATTGTTAAAACCAATCAGTGCACTTCCGATCCTGTAAGCGTGGAAATTGAATGAATAGGGGAAGCCCCTATACACTATTAAATGGAAAACTTTCACATGTCTGGCGGGGTTTAGGGTCAGTTTACAGTGATCGAGTCATATGAAGCTCATATCATTTTACAGGTCAGTTTATCCGTTGTCCACATCATGATCAGCCCGTAAACAAATGGTAACTCTGCTAGTTGACGAATTCAGGATTTAATCCCGAACTGCCCCGCGTACCTGCTTTCTGAGTTCAGGTTTTCTCCTCTCTTTTTGGGAGTCTGTCAAGACGATCGTTTAAAGCTGTTTTTAAAACGTTTTTTTATCTTAACCGTTCTTGTGTACGCCAAGAGAGAAACGCCCGCTGGAGGCTGGAGTATTCTGGGGGCATCCTCCCCCGGAAAATTGGAAATTTTGTACTTCGGGAATGTGATTTTCAGCATTTTGTCAAAGTGGAAAAAGGTGGTTAACAGTTTTAATTTTGACTGGCTGCACTAGCCTGTTCCAGGCGATCAGATGATGGAGCGCGAGCGCCGTCTTCCCCAGTCTCCCCTCGTTCTTTCCAACTCTTTTCGCTCGCTACGTTTTCGCTCGCGCTCCACTATCTGAACGCCTGGAACAGGCTAGGCTGCACTGAAGTACCAATCAAATAGACTCTTTTATTGGTCAAATACGCAATTTCCTGTCGTCGCTGTCTATCTATAGTGCTTGTTGTGTCGTTGTCGTATTTTGCCGGTTCGGCTGAGTCGCTTGTCGGTGTTAAAAAAGTCCCAGGTCGCCAGTTTTCAGGGCCGTGTCGCTTGTCGCTTTTACCCCTTGGAAGGCCTCTTGAAAAGCATAGGACGCTACATTATACAAAATTCGACTTAATTCTTCACCCACAAAATAGCCAAATAAATCTTCAAATAATCTTCAAATTGTTTTCTACTAAAGGTGCGGTGGAGAGGGCAACGTGAATCAAATTACCGCAGCAATCAATGATTCGAGTACCCCGCGGGCGATCGTACGCGCTTGTAGGTCGGCTTATGTGCTGGTTGGGTGTTCTTTCTCTTAGCAATTTTGGCGGAAAAAAAACATAGAATTTGGACGGATATAACTGCACAGCAAACACGCCATTGCACAGACCGTGCTCCTATTAAAGCTTATGTGAGTCTACTTAGTCCAGAGTGCTAAGTTATTTTAAATTCATGTGAGTCTAGAGGGTTTAAATTACCGGGAAATTACCAGTGATATTAGAGGCCATATTAGGCTATTCAAGGAAAGGTTAAAATGACTTCTGAAATCGTTAGTATCAGGGATAATAACATGCCCGTTAATTTTATGTATTTGAGCTCCAAGAAGTCCAAGGCCTAAAAATTTTGGTGATACCGGGGGTGAATTTCAGCATAAAAATTTTACACTTGTTATTTACTAGTCGGACCATTGTGTTTACAACCGCAGACGCAAACGAGTTCAATAACATCGTTACAAGTCCAAGTTACTAGTGTCCCACTTGTAATAACAAGTATAGCGCTACACGTGTAAAATGTGGTAAGTATCAAATTTAATAAAATTTTAAAAGAGTCCAACTTGTATTTTTACAAGAGTCCAACTTGTAAATCACAAGTGCAAATTACAAGCTAAGTTGCATGTTACATGTAAACATTGGGTACGTCTTGTAAAAAGCGTATTTTTGCGACAAAATATGTTTTCCTCTAGCAAAGAAGAACTCGACAAGCTGCTGAGGCATCTAACATCCAGCAACCTAGGAATTTCGAGGGAAGGCGGCTGTTAGACACGAAAAATCCAAGGGAATTTCGGGTGAATCTTCGTCAGAGGACGGTTTCGCTCACCTTTTGGAATTAATAAACCTGCCATTAGAGTAGACATTAGCATAGATTAAAGCGGAGAGATTGGATTGTACACTTGTAACCTACAAGTGCATTCCAGCGGAGTTTACAATTTTAGGGCTACAAATGTAATTTAAGGGTGAATTCATTTGCAGCATACGCGTATAGCTGTCGCTTTAGCGCGTGTGAATTTTCTTTTGTTTTATAGGCAAAAAACAATAGAAATTTCGCACGTGCCAAGCGACAGCTATACGCGTATGCTGCAAATGATCCACTCCTGCTCTTGTATCTGACTCGTGCTACACGTGAAAGTTCCAGAGTAGAACTGATTCTTTTACTTAATTCTTGGATTTACAAGTTGGACTTTACACTTGTAAATTACACGTGTAAAAATTTACAAGTGTAGTGTCTTTATTAAATTGACCCCCTGTAATGTATGATGTATAATTCATCACCTCAGCTTCCCCTTCCTCCCCCCCCCCCCCGGCCTGATAATTAATTCGGCTGGTTTGCACAGGACGTTATAAAATTCTAAACTCAAAACTCACTAGGCCTGGTGAACTTTTATCGTCAGCGGGCGTAGGAACAACTAAAATTATATATTTTCACAAGTTTCTAGCTCGGTATCATCCTTTGTGTTTAAAATACAGGATCTTGAATTTTCGAAATTGCTGCCCAGCACGTGACAGCCGTGACAAAGGTGGGAGTCTCGTTTGAACAATTCAAGTATAAGGAGAGGTGTTTATGTTTATGTAATTTCTTAAAGTCAGTCTTTTTAAAGTCAGTTTGCAATTCCACGACGTTATAAATTAAATGAGCTATGAATAAGGATTCATAGCTTTCTACCATGATCATAAGTATTACGCCACGGTCCATTTTTGTCTCTGTTCAGTTATTTCACTTTATTTTCACATTCTATTCCATTCTCTCTCATTTTATTAATTCCTTCCTTCCTTCCCTCACTCCCTCTCTTCCTTCCTTCCTTCCTTCCTTCCTTCCTTCCTTCCTTCCTTCCTTCCTTTCTTCCTTCCTTCCTTACCTTCCTCCCTCCCTCCTTCCCTCCTTCCCTCCCTTCCTTCCTTCCTTCCTTCCTTCCTTCCTTCCTCCATCATTCATTCATGGTCCTGCAGTTACATTGAACAGGTCTACAGTGTAAATCACTCCTTTCGAGAGAGCGGTCACTGGCTCAGAAAGTGGAGCATTAGTCTTCTAACTAATCAGGGAGCACGTAGTGAAGCCAAACCAAAGCAAACGTATTTTACCTTCTCTCACTGTCAAATTGACTCTCCTTTCATCCTTCCCCATAACATTGATCGCAACACACTTATAAAGTCCTTGGTAGTGGACTTGGGTATTAAAAACCAACAGGGAACCGTCCTTTTGAAGTTTTTTCCCTCTTGTATTTTGACTATCGTCATCGAGAGTTTCGTATACTGATTTTGTGGCATTTATATAGTATCCATCGGGCGTCACCCATGCAAACGCTGGTGGTGGAAGACCACGAGCGTGACACTGAAGTGTCACGTTTTCCTCGGTGCCTGCCTCTTTTGGTGGATCAACGTTGTAAATTGAGGGTGGTGCTCTCATTTCAGTCTCTCAGTCAAATATATGTTATACTCCAATGTATGATTTACACTAATTGCGATTTTGAGACGGCAATTCTGCATTATATTGACAGCTAGTTGGAAGAAAATATAGTCCGTATTGGGCGGAGTGGCGAAGGAATTACGAAATTAATTTGTTTCACGATTCAATCGCTTTTCCGGGTAAAACAAACACAAAATTGAAAATTCTTACAACTTGTCAAGTGTTGAGCACGAATGTTTGTACGCGCTATCAAATCTTTGTTTTGCAGAAAAATTCTCCCTCCTTCCCTCCCTCCCTTCCTTCCTTCCTTCCTTCCTTCCTTCCTTCCTTCCTTCCTTCCTTCCTTCCTTCCTTTTTTCCTTCCTTCCTTCCTTCCTTCCTTCCTTCCTTCCCTCCTCCCTCCGTCCCTCCCTCCATTCTTCCTTCCTTCTTTCCTTCCTTCCTTCCTTCCTTCCTTGCTTGCTTGCTTGCTTGCTCGCTTCCTTCCTCTCTTCTTTCCTCGCTCCCTCTACTTATGGGGTTCTAAATATTACGTTTGAGTCTCTGTGTGAAAATTTTAGTTGTGACCATTCAAATGAAATCAATCGATTTTTAAACGAACTCTTTTAAGGTTGTGTTTGTTGTCCGAAATAGTTTTGTAAAATGGCATGTGGATTTTTTCAAGTTTACTGAAAACGGATTCTCAAGACGTGGTGCAGGTGCTTTTTGATGGCCAGCATGTAAACTGACAAACTGCTAACACACAAACGTGCAAACAAGCAAAATGACTGCTAAACAGTGTGGGACTAAAAATTGAGTTTTTAAATAATCAGTTTGTCGGGAGCATGGAACTACAATACAAAGAAAACATTATCTGAGTTCCTGACAGATTCGAGGTGAAGTACTTCCACGCAAAGCGGACAAACTAATATTAGTATCAGCCTGGCACTACACCGGACGTGTTCTGAGTCACATATACAACTTGCCGCTACTCTCCCTTTAGCTCAGCAGTTAGAACATTCAACCGGGGTGCGAAAGTGTCCGATGGGGACTCAGATTTTTCCCTGTATTCCCACATTCGTGGCAAACTGAATGTAGTTGGTTTATTGAATGACGAAGTTCCACTTGATCAATTATCTTCCCTTCCTTTTCTTCTTAACAGTCTAGATGCTCACCGCAGTTAAGTGATTATCCTCCTGGTCCACGCTGTTACAGCATTTTCATTGTCTCATTGCCGACTGCTGCCATCTTTGCTGACACCATGCAGCATTGCTTCCTCATCTAACAAAAGGCGATGCTAATCAATATGGAACCACAAAATGAAATGAAGCCTTCTCCGTTCTTTCGGAAAAATACTGTTCAGGACGAGGGAGCAACGTCCAAGTTCCCGTCATTCATGCCCCATTACTCCACCAAACGTCACTTGATTGACAGCGCGTCAGAGTTGATAACGCCCAGTACAAAACGCATCAAGCAAGAGGGAGATGGTTCGGCTTTCGTTGAGAACAACGAGGAAAATGTTGAAGTTTCGAGTGAAACTAGTCTCCAGGACATCGTCACTGAAGTCGTTATTTCGTTAGAAAACAATAATTGCGAAAACGTTTTTTCATTTCAAGGGAATTCGAACTTTGATAGCAAAAATAAAACTGAGTCACGTCTAGATGACACGGTACTTTTGCCCGCTCGTACAGAAACCCAATTAAAACAGTCGCCTCAACTTGTAGGTAATGTGAAAAAGGCCAATGCTAGGCCCGAAAACACTGAACCATTGCTGCAACCTGGTGATAGTCTCAAAGTGCTCACAACTGTCAACCAAGTTCAGAGTGAACCATCGAAGCCACTACTAAGAACAATACAGAGTCTAGATTCAGGGACTACCGATGGTTTTGCATTTGATCACAATTTCTTTCCTAAACTTGTCGGTGTGCAATCAATTCCATTACACTCACGAACATCAACGTCAACAGAAAAAGAATCGCATCATAATTTCCCAGAAACAGCAGTGTCACTCGAACCACTTGAACAGGACAAACCCATCAACGACCCCTTGAACACGCAGGAAGACACTAGAATTTATGGAACAGCTTCATCAAGCACGAATCCTACTATGATGAATTCTTCGATTCCCTCTCTATCGGAAGAACAATACGATCTCTTGTTTACCTTCACGCAAAAAAACGGCAAAAACGACATGTTTCTGGTGGTAAATGATGAAGTGTTTGCGGTGCGGCGTTTCGATCACAATGGAAACTCGTACTTGATCCACACAGATAACAATGGGAAGACTTCGATTTTAGCCAAACTTCCAGAAAAGCAAGAGAAGACGGTACCAATGAATAGTACAGGCGCAGCCTCAAGACAGAAATATTTGAATGGCCGAGGCGGAACAACAAATGGTTTGCTTCAGAACGCTTCAGAACTAAATGCAGGTTCAAATCAGCAGCATGTTTTAGGTAGTATTCCTGGAGTACTACAAGCGAAGAAGAATAGCACATTACTAAATGCTTACGAGGTTACCTCTAATCGCCAGGCTGTGGACCGCGGTATGCAGATGCCAAATAACATTCCTAAGAATTTACCAAGAAATATCGCTTTAAACTTAGAAAGAGGACAGCTGGTAAACCCGGCAAAGGGCCTGAGAACAGAAATAGCCGAGCAGAGGGAACTGCAAAGGCCAGTATTTGTTAGAAGTTTGCCGCAAAGGGTGCTTGTTGGTCAGCAGCGTTTTTGTCCTCAAGCACGTGCAAGTCCGCATACTAGGGTCGTTGCTAACGATAGACTGCAAACGTCAACCACTGTGCATATCAACACACACTCAGCTCCTAAAACAGCGCGTGTCTCAATGGGCAGTTTGAGCAATCAACAACTTGTTTTGGATCAAAACCTAACGATTAGAGATCAAAGGAACAATGCAATAAATGTTCAAAGTGAACAGCAGTATACAAATACAATATCACAAAGAACACACAGCGGAAACCGTGCATCCAGCAATCAACGTCAGCGTTACCTCAGCCAAGAAACACTGATCGGTAACGGCTCCAGAAGGTATAATAACGGTAACAGAAATAACACAACTCCAGAAGATGAGAGGAGAATTCAATATAGAAATAAGTTGATGAATTACATCGCTTTCCAATTGGCTTCGAGCAGCGAACATTCGCTGCAAACAAACAATGTCTCAGCTAACAGAAGATTTGAAGCCTCCAATACAAGACAGATTTCCAATACACTGATTGCTAATAATTTGGCGAGCAGAAGATTGCAGGCTAGTGCACGAGTTCAGGTGGTGCCACATCCACAAAGCCCTGCTACGAACGCTTATTTAATAATAGAAAATTTTGATAGACGTTACCCTGGTAGGACAAGTGATCCCAGTCTTGGAGGAAATTTAGAAACCCGTGATACTGTTCAGCAGTACCCTGTAAACCAAACGGCAAGACAAAGCAGTGGTTTGTTAAACTCGCAACCTCTCTCTGAGGCATCCCGTCACAGTGGTAATCCTGTTCAAGTTGAATTACCAGGAAATGATGGACCTGATGCCAGGAAACAAGTTGTGCAAATCATTGAATCCTGGCAGCGAAAACAGCAGACGCATTCCCCCAAAACCGATTCTCCAGAACTAAGACAACTTTTAGTGAGCAATTCAAGTGTTACACACGCTGCCACCCAGCCAACAGCTGTGGTAACAACCTCATCGAGAGACAGAGCTGTCGAGAGCTCTCGTGCAGTGCACACTTCAAGTGATACTCTTGCAACACCAGTCATTTCGCAAGTTTCCTATGGCGTTATCAACAGATCCACAGGTGGTGAAAATATCTTGCCAAAGCGAACAGCGACTGCACTTGTGGTGGACCAGGGGTGTTCCATCTACGTCGATGCCACTGATTCAGTTATGGATGAAGAACAAAGGCCAGGAATTGCAAACAAGAGAATATCGATTTCAGGGGTGCACACAAGCCAATCAGAAAATGTTGTCACTTTGTTCCCAGTGTCCTCAGCAGCTGCATTGAGTGGTCGGAACTTACGAGACACTGTGCCGACAAGAAACAACAACATATGTGCTGTTCAAGAGCGTTATTTACGTGCTGTGTCCGCAGCAAGACACTCCAGGAGCTTTCACAATGTTGCGAGTCAGTCAAACCAGGGCAATGCTTCGCCAGTCACGGTCGGTCAGCGCTTTTACCCCAGCGAGAGGCTGCCAAGGCAAAATCCACGAATTGATAAACGGTGTGTGGCCAACAATAGTCTGAAAGAACACGTTCAAACAAGTAATTTATCTCTTCAAGGATATACAGCGCCCACACTAATAGGCGGTCAGCGAAGGTACACTGACGTAGCACAAGCAAACAACACTAACACAAATGAAGTTGTTGAAATAATAATAGATCCAGTTCCTGATCAGATCTCTCAGCCCAACACTACGGCTTCCCCTGAAAGCACGGAAAACGACATGTCTGTTTGTGGACAGCATATTGATGAAGCACTGTCGCAAAGAACACTGGAGGTTTCCAAGCCATGTGACCACGATGACGATGATGTTGTGGAAATAATAATTCCCGCACCCAAAGAAAACTCTAAATCAAAAATGACTTTTGATTTTGAAGAAATCAACAAAGTCACACCGATCGGAGGTCAGCAAAGTTCCGCTAGTGAAACATCATCAAAAGGGACTTTGAAAACGAAAACAAATGAAGATGTTGAAATAGTACTTTTACCTCCAGAACAGAATTCCCAACTCCAAACAACGACTTGTCTGGAAGAGAAGGGCAATGATATTCATAAGCTCACAAGGAACCAGCAGAGTTGCACTGATGAAAATACACCACAAACGGCTGTAGAAACTGAACTAGACAAATTAAAAAAAGTTGTTGAGGTTATACCGCTACCTCTAACACAGGAACCGAACACTACGGCTTTTCTTGAACAGAAGGACACAGACACTGTCACTTGCGGTCAGCAGAACTGCAGTGATGACATGCCATCAACGAGCACAACCGAACGTTCTGGCAATGACGGAGAAGGACAAAGTATTTTGGACATAGCAGAGCAATATTATAAGGAAAGTGAGTTGAAAAATGCTAAGCTAAGAGACGAACTGGTGAAGAAAATTAAAAACACTCGTGAGAGAATTGCGCAAGAGAAGATTGACTGGAAGAAGAAGAGATTAGAAAGATTAGAAACAGCACTAAAGAAAAAGCTATCTAAAATTTCGGGCGAAACTGAATTTATTCTGGCTGACAATGATAACGCCTGATGTAGCATATATTAACAGGATAGCATGATTTTATACTTAAACGTAACATTTTGGTCACTTAGGCGGTGGCCAAATGGTCCCAAGATTTCCATTCGAATAAGGCAATAAGGCAAGCTTAACTTGTTTGGGCGCCCTGTTGAATGATATTAGATGACTGTAATTTCACGAATGCCGAATTATGCTGGAATGTGTTGAAAAAAGTTTCATTGCCATAAAACATTTGATAACGAAGTTGTATTCGACAGTGTTGTATGATGTTGAATCCGTTTTACTGTCGCCTTGGAGACGCTTTTGAACCTAAATATCCATGACGAGACCAAACAAGCTTGGTATGTCGTCGAGTTGTGCCAAAATGGTACGATTTGCTATTTACCGTACACACATTTCATTGAACAATATCTATTTCGAGTCAAGGTATGCCATTCGGGATTTCACTCTTATCGACGTCGATGCGTTTCTTTTATTCTGAATATTTTGATTGGTTGTGAGTGCAAGGAAGCACATTTTAGTGTTAACTTACCTGTAAAATTTTCTTCTATTCCGTTCATTTACTTTAGTTTCAATGATTTCGGTGTTTACGGTACTTAAACTCATGATTGAAGTGTACCAAAATGGTATGATAAGGTATTTACTGTGAGCCACATCTGATTTTGGCGCCAAATTAACCGTTCCGCGAGTTAATTCCTCGTCAACAAATGTGCTACAGTAGTTTTAGTTCTCGCTGTAATTTCGTAATAATTTTCATATCAAAAGCCAGCAATAACGTGTTAACATGTTTTACAAACTGTCCCTTGAAGAGTAATTTTCCTCAACCTGTGAAATAGATTTTGGACTGATATGTCCTGTCACTCCCTAAATCTTTTGTTGTGTCCACTTTGCCGCAATAGGCACTGACTACTACACTACTTTACTTACGCCATGAAGGCATGTAACAAATTGTGCTAAGGCGACGAAAATAAAATTTTGCTACATTTTGCCGGAGACTGTGTATGCAAGACACGTTTGCCGCTGTGAAGACGTTAGCCTGATCCGCTTCGCAGCGGTCAAACGTGCGGTAATACCACAACTCGTCCTAGCTTCTTTGCGGTCTGCAAAAAAGGCGTGTAATATATGGAACCTGACACGTTGCCAAAGATTGTATCAGGTTAAAGTCACGTCGTGAGCACGATCAAGACCACAGGTTGTGGACTTGTTTCGTGTTCAACACCTCTCCATAACCGTAACGATTTGTGCCTCTCACTGCTGTGGATCTGGCTGCTCAAGTTGAGGAAGCAGTGATGAAGAACTTCCTGTTTGTAATCACTGTAGTTCTGCTAGCTCTGGGCGCAAGTCCTATTGGTATGTAACTGTGTGTATAGGTGGTGTTGACCCTATTAGCTTCTAAAGCCGTGTCGAAAATTCAAACATATTGCATTAAATTTTCACTTGAGAAGAAATACGGTGACTTTACGATTTCATCCAGAGATTGAATTGTTAAAGCAACCTTCTACAGCATAATAAACAGTACCGCAGGAAAGTACGGCTTAGTGGCTTTCGTTTGTGGATGGTGACACTTTAGGAAAACATCCAGAGACTCGACACTTAGAACCACATTGTACAGCAGAATAAACAACACCACGGGACAGCAGCTTTTATTTGATCATGAATGGTCACACTTTAGGATCTCATCCACAGACTGAAAACTTAGAAGCACCTTGCACAGCACAATAAACAGAACCACAGGAAAGTACCGCTCAGTAGCTTTCACATATGCATTTGAGTGGTCACACATAAAGATTTCATCCACAGACTGAAAACTTAGAACCACCTTGTACAACACAATAAAAACCACCTCAGGACAGCAGCTTTCATTCGAATGGTCACATGTTGGGTTTTCACAGACTCAAAAGTTAGAATCACCTTGTACAACCTAATAAGCAATACCACAGGTCACCCAGGTTTGTTGTCAGGAGGATTAGGCAGGGATGGTTTATAACTTATTCTGCTTATTTGGATTAATGCAAATTCCCCTCGCTGCTGAAACGCTGCTGAAACGCAAGCAAGCTCGTCGAGTATGTGACATTGCAGTGTTTGGCTTCAGACCAAGTGATACTGCGGTAATATTTCCGTGCAACTTGTCGCGCAACAGTGTTACAAGTTGAGATTGTTTGTTGTGCGCCCACAGTACCACCTCCGCGATCAACAATCTTTCCTTGTTGCAAAAATAGGAAACAACGTCTACTATCTACAACATGAAAATCTTTTCCCGGTCTTTTACGCGAGGATCCGGAAGTGGTAAGACGCGCAGCAAACAATCTTAACTTGCAACGCAACATTTGTTGCGCGACAGGCTGCACGAAAATGTTGCCCGTATTATTTGGCCTTTAGACAGTTAGACACGGTAAACAAAGCTCATAGTTTTTTTTGCGTCGCACACAAATATAACGATAAAAACGCCGTTATAACTCAGATGGAACAACCAATGGCGAATCGAGAAACCTATTATTTAACTAGTAGTAATCACAGATTAGTGGAGTGCGTTCGACTGCAACCCTTGTCGACACCGGAATTAGGGAAAGAAAGAGTCTCGTCAGCTTTCTGATCTTTCTCGACCCTTCCCCTGGGTTGTTATCAGTTGATATATTTTTCATAGTGAAATAGAAAAGGATTAAATGCAATCGAACATTGTCAGATACGAAACAAATCTTAAAATAACAAAGTTGCGTGACACATGTTATTTTTCAGGGAACATTTATTTACACGAACGATATGCCTCATCGAAAGTTTCGCATGTAAATATAGCCTGTTCCAGGCTCTCACGGAGACAGTAGGGACAGCAATTCACACTTCCCCCACTATCTCGGAGCCTAGGGCAGGCTAATGTAAATACAGAATTAAACTGAAAAGTTACAACTACCGTTTAACCCTTTACCTTTGATAACCTGGAGAAAATAAACGTCCAATGGTCCTCGCAACCTCCTTTAGTTCGTGGCTTCGCTGATTAAGTCTTTTTGGCCGTCGATTTCCGAAATAAGCAAGCAACGCAATTCCTAAATCTAAAAGTCGGCGCGTGGACATATACACCAAACTTCGAAAGTGACTCGCCGAGGCATTGCTCGAGAAAGAAATGATTTAAGACATATAATTAAGTTAAATTTGAATGTTGTATGCCGAGTGGTTCTTCATCGCAGGCGAGAAGGTTTGCCAACTAAACGGCGAAGTACAGGTTGACATATGTACCAAGGAGTCCTACATTCTTCTCTAAGACTTCGATCAAGGATTTACAATAACGCCTTGGTCGAAAAGGTTGCTTTTTCGAGCCTGGAACTTCTCTCATTCGAAACAAGCTTCTTCACAACACACGGACGCCTTTGGACGTGAAAGCGAGGTCGTTTGGTATCATGAAAGCGAGTCAGAGTATACACCAGTTCTCGGCCGAGGTTATGCCCCTGCAAAAACCTACGGGGAGGGGGGGGGGGCTAAATTGGTGTCCGTCCACTACAGAAGAAAATCTCTATTCACTCCGGCCGGGATTACGGTTGCGTTCTCCTATCGTCGAACGCAAGGGAGCTTTGAGCATGTCCTTACATTTTTAAGGTTTTCTCTGGCTACTTGTTGCAATGATAATTTTGTTTTAGTGAGGTTGATAAAGTAACTCTTCTTTATTCACTTTTAGGGTGTCTCAGTCTAAATGTTGTTTTTGGTATTTGTTACCGTCGAACTCTTCGCGTGCTTTCAAATAACATGCATGTTGGTAACGGTTGAGTTACTTAAATCTTCAAGTGTCATCGGTAAAAGGAAATCGGAAGTCGACAGACGGTGCCACTTTAAAAGAACAAAATATTGACCACAAGCCCCACAAATGACATGTAAAATACGATCAAACGCTACCGTCTCGGGCAAATTTGTTGGAGCGCTTGCTCGTGTTTTCCAATTTCCCCCTTTAAAAGTATATCGGAACGACTTTATATTCTGCTATATTCTTTTTACAATAGGAACTAAGCATGGAGGCAAGCTTGAATATCAGAATGTCAAGCACCTCAATGATTTTTGTGGAGATTGTAATATATAACAATTCTTGGCTCCGAAGGCAAAGTGGGCCAAACCGCAAAGCTGCGAAATGCTCCCGTAAAAGCAATGCAAAATATATCCCATTTTTGTCGGGGGCTCAATCTTTTTCGCATTCAGTTTGACAAAATGGAGAATTTCCGAATAGTCCTCAATTGTAGATGAAGACAAAAAAGGCTGCAGTCATAGTTGTGAGTGTAACTGGCAAGTAATTTGGACGTAGAATGTTAATAATACGGGCTTAAGGTTAATCATACTCAAATTTTCTGTATGCGCACCCCTCGGGCTCCTTCTTCTTCCGTGCTCTGTTTGTTGGGCTATACCTATCTCTTCTTATGCATTGGCTAGTTAAAAGCATCAAACCCTTCCTTTTTAGAGTCAAATGCGCTTTAAACTTTAAAATCCTTTTTTAAGTCTGTAGAAGAAATTGAAGATTCAAGTTTAATTTTCAGTTTTGTAACCGGAATTTCTTCTCTCCGTTTAAAACAAACAACCTTATAACAAATGCCCTTTGAGACGTATTCGCTGAAATACTGAAAATTCGGGTGGAGGTTCAAAGATGACAAAATACCCACGCTATTACTGTCGCACCTCAAACATGAGGTTCCATTACTGAGCTGCTTACAGCTTCAGTCAGTCGTCCTAAGTGGAATGAAACTGGCATGTCCTCAGTTGTCTTAGCTTATCTCATCCAGTCTCAACTGCCTAATTTCTTTGGCATAAACGCAGTTCGAATCTGATCTGTAACAAATTTCATGAAAGACACTGGTAATATTCAAACTGCTTCAAAGAATGATTCAAAGATTCAGGGGTACTTATGGTATCTTATGGTAGAAGTATCTCTAAACACTTTAGACATAATATAACTCCAAGACCAGAAACAATTCGGAGGCGCTTCATTTCGCGGAGAAAACGAAACGATGTCGCGGAAGCTCTAGCTAGACTGGAAGCATTCTCTTCAAGGGGCAGATCATGGGGGAAGGGTGGAGACTTTTGCACCCCCCCCCCGCCCCTTGGAAAGATTCCGAACTTTTCTGACTCCTCATGTCTATCGCTTTTTCATCACAAATATAATAGCATGTTGTTTTTTACTTAAGCCCCCTCCCCCCCCTTAAAACTCCTGGATCCGCCCCTGCTCTTTCCTTTCCTACGCTCTTCTTTCTTTCTCAGATTTCGCTTTAGCGAACAAAACGTTAAAACTGAAAGAATTAAAAAGGTATTTTCGACTGAAGTACAATATTGTGTGCCAACGACACAAAGATACAGTGGGGGGGGGGAGGGTTAGGAAATAGGTTTATTGCTTAAATGGTATCGATTTGGTACACACCTAAGATCCTTGCTTTACGGTTAATTCTGTTTCTCTATTGCAGGCACACAAGCGTCCGGTGGAGGTACGATTCTTTCATAAAACTAAAACTCGCTTGCAGCTGTCCATCGTGATAATTGTATTCAACTAAACATGTTTAAGATGAGTTTGCTCACTAGTTTTATTCAGTTCCTTGTAGATTTAAGGTGGTCTTATACTCAAACAAGGTGATGTTAGGTTACAAAAGTCACTTTTTTTAAAATGGCAAAATTGTAAACTTTAAACACTTGGGAATGCTGTCTTGAAATAATCTCACTCGATTTCCAGCATTAAAGCAGCGAGATTTAAGAAATCCAATCGGCAGTATGCGACTTTTTCCATAGAATCGGCCATAGCAACAATTGTTAACATTTATTAAATGCGCACAAACAAGCCTCAATAAGAACATTACCCCCCCCCCCCCCTGCCTCTCTGTAAAATGACGTCTGGTACTACTGTGGAGAAACACCTGACTGAGGAGAGAGTCCTGAGGTCCGAGTTTTAACCGACAAAACATGACCCAAATCTTACAGAAACGATGGTTTTTGCATCAAATTACCGTTCAGCTTGTATTTTAGTGTGGCAACTTGAATTTGACAATAGTTTTAGGATAATGAGCAACGGATAAGCTGTCTAGAATCCGTTCTCTTATCTTTAAGACTGTTTTTCTCCAATAACAGAATTTCTCAAACTGAATGAACTTTTGAGCACAATATCTCCGGGGCATTGTAACCTAGTGTTCTGAAATTTTCAGCAAGATTAAAGGACTTAATTTCCTAGGTCATAAACCTAAAAAATGCTCACGATCTTGAACTGCTTCTCAGTAAGTGAATCCTTGCCCTCTTTTTTATTTCCTTCTACCTTACTTTCTGGAAAAAAAGATTAAAAATAGATTCGAAAGAGGACAAGCTGCTTAATTTTCGAGGTTTACCTCCTGAAGAATTCATCTGTGGACAGATCTAAGTTGATTTCATACTTATCCAACCATGCATTAGTTAGATATCGTGCTTACAATGATCCCTCCTATTTTTTACTGAGAAGGCTGGTTAATCATTAACTATTATGTCATGTGACCTGAAAAGACTCAGTTTGAAGTCAGGGCGTGAATCCCTATCAAAGGATGGTAAAAGTCTCCCGCAAAGTTCTTTTCTAAAGAAATTCACTTTTTAGGTATAAGACCACCTTAAAGCAGTTGGACTTCATTTGAAAATGTCCTCACGCACAGTCAGCACTGAATAAAACTGCCATAATTCATTGCGAGTGGTGTGTTGCAAAGAGGAAATAGACCATTTTACAGTTGTGTGCTTAGTGTCCTGGCCTTTGAGTGGAAACGAGGCTGGAGTTGACGTTGTTTTGTTACTAATCTGATTGTCTTTCACATTTAAATGATCATGGTGTGAAACTTGTTAGCATAAGAACAACACGTTTTACATGTGAAAAGCAGGAAGGTTTGTATCAAAACAAAGTCACCTCCCTTTCCAGTCTAGCCTCACGTCCACTCAAAGGCCAGATCACTAATCACACAACTGTGAAATGGGGTATTTGGCAATTTGTTCTCATTACTTGATGCAGTCGGGTACTCTCCCAGAAATGACGATTAGAAATGCTGCGATATCGTTGGATTCGGAAAGATAACGCCGAAAACGTTTTTTTAATGAACAATAACTGATACGATTTTTCATCGCCTCAAAGGAAATTGCACGAAGGCATAACTAAAGAAGAAATGCTCTAGTGACACAACTACCTTGCCTGAGTTTTCTCAAAACTGACTGACTGCCTGCCTGATTAACGAATGATTGAGTGACTGAACTGACCAACAGACAGTGACATGAGGACTGACTCCGCTGCCTGCGTAACCTTCTGATCGAGGACTACTAATTGGGTGTTTAGCTCAAACTGCCTAACTGATTGAGTTTTTCACTTCTGAAAGCTTGACAGATAAATGGATTGACTGATACAGTTGACTCCCGATAACTGGATCCTTCCAGGGAAGTCAAAAAAGGTTCGAGTTAATGGGATTTCGAGTTATCGAGGGGAAAATTGTAAAGAAAATAACCTGAAGGGAAAAATCATTTTCTTCGAGTTAGCGGGAGGTTCGAGTTACTGAGGGTTCGAGTTACCGGGAGTCAACTGTAGATTGATTAGCTGACTGGCTGACTTGTGACTGACTAACTGATAATGCAGGGCTATCTAAATGTAACATCGTTCTGCCTCCATTCGTTACTTTCCGCAGCACTAGCAAAAAATAATGGACTTGTCACAGACGTAACAAAAGCCCATATAAGCTTTAGTAAACAAACTTTCTTTGAATCGCTCTCATCAAGGTGCTTGGAGGAACCTGCTTGGTAACTGGGATGACAGTGGGACAACGTGGACAGGAAGTTTGCCCTATAAAAGTAATCAGTATCATTTCGGGCCAGCGAGGCTATGGGCTACTCCTGTGAATACCGATCATTATGGTGAGTGACTGTAAACAAACTAAGTTTAAAGAAACTGCAGTAAGAGCTTTGCAAACAGCAAGATGCACGTGACTGTGCATGTCTCTATTGTTTGCACAGAGCGCTTTCCCTAATTGGGCTATGAATCCTTGCTAACCCGTGAGCTATGGATTCTCAAGTCAGCAATAACAATTTAATAATAATAATGATGATGATGATGATGACGACGACGACGACGACGATGATAATGATGGTGATAATGATGATGATGATGACTTAATTGACCCGTGTGCGGCTTTTCAGGGACAATGAAGGAAATAATCCGGATGAACATAAGACTTTAAGAATCCCAACTGGTGGGGAGGCAGACCAGTTGGCTATTTACGAGCATACCAAGGACAACTCAAGCTAATGCTCAGGGCGGGACCTGAACACGGGACCTTCAAATTTCAAGTACAGTGCCTTGCTGCCTCCCAGTTGAAAGATTGTCTTAAATAAATTATTAACAAATACTTAAAAATGAACAAATGAATGAACGGATGAATGAATAAATGAATGAATGAATGAATCAATGAATGAATGAATGAATGAATGAATGAATGAATGAATGAATGGATGGATGGATGAATGAATGAATGAATGAATGAACGAACGAACGAACGAACGAACGAACGAAAGAACGAATGAATGAATGAACGAACGAACGAACGAACGAACGAATGAATGAATGAATGATTGAACGAAAGAAATAAATGAGTAGTTAACTAATCAAAGGACTGACTAACTGACTGCGCAACAATCTTTATAACTTACTAACCGAAGCTGATTGCTCCTCAACAGCACTTTTTTGCTATTTTAAGCAATTTTGCATTTTTCTTTATTCTAGTAGTTACAAGTCGTGTTCATCTGGACAAAAATGGCTGTGGTCATATTTTCAAGTACAAACATGGAAGTGTGAGGGACCAGAGGTACATAAGTTTACTATTGACTTCCAGGGTGAGTTCAGGGCTTCCGATGGTTTGGTTTCGACGATGCACTACAACCAATTATTCAACCAACGAACTGCCAATCCATCCATCCATCCATCCATCCGTCCAACCAGTAATCAGTCAGTCAGTCAGTCAGTCAGTCAGTCAGTCAGTCAGTCAGTCAGTCAATCAATCAATCAATCAAGTAATCCGACAATTTGTCAATGAATCTTTCACTGCATGCTCAGTCAATCGAGTAATCCATGAAAATGATAGTACTTCCAAACATATGGATATAAATAAGCAAACTAGAAAATAAAACAAATTGCAATCACCAACCAAACAACCTTACAGAACCAAAGCGACTACTCTTCTATGCAGAAAAAATGATATATTTGCTTTTTTCTTTACAGCCATGTAGAAAAAGCATGGGGCTACTTCTTTTGGGGTGGAAAACATATCTACATAACAAGTTCTGGGAGAGAAGGTGATCCGCGTATCGACTTTACTTTTAACTCTGGCTCCTGGTATAACCTAAAATCGGATGTCAAAGGCACCCACGTAACAATTTTCGTCAATGACAACTGGGTCCGCAATGTCACAATGTCAGGGAGTGGAGCAGACGCTAAGAGAGACAATTATGTGGGTCTGTGGTGTCACGATAATATTTACATCAAGGGCGACAGTTTTGATGTTCAAGGTAAGGAGAGATGGAGACTGGGATTAATTAAAGAAGATTAAATATTCGTATGAAGGGGGCAGTGTCGCCGAGCATTTAGCTTTTGAACTTAAGTCTGG
This sequence comes from Siderastrea radians, assembly GCA_964017195.1. Classification (NCBI taxonomy): domain Eukaryota; kingdom Metazoa; phylum Cnidaria; class Anthozoa; order Scleractinia; family Rhizangiidae; genus Siderastrea; species Siderastrea radians. The sequence continues at coordinate 22,630,335 of OZ024895.1, forward strand.
GGAGCCTCGGGAGATTCAAGTAATGCTCTGACTGCTAGCTTGAGTTGTTTCTTGGAAGACCAGAGTTACACCTCTCGGCCAAGCTTCTTAACAGCAAGCTGGTCTTCCTTCTTTTTATGATCCAATCAGATTTTTAGCCTTGTGATGTTCGATTGAAACATGTGTTCTACGTATTGAATGCTAGGTGTCACTGGATCTTCGTGCTTTAAATTGTCACTTTACGAGGGTAAATATAGCACCTAAATCATCTGAATTAATTTTTGCTATTTTTTAACGTCCATTCAATTTGTTTAACCCCACGGATAAGTACTAGAACATAGTGTGACAAGATTGATTGTGACTGAGAAAACGCCCATAAAAAACACTGTTGTTTTGATTACATCATCAGCAGGATTATCTTCAGAGTCACGATGACTTCGCAAAATGACAGATAGCTGTCAAAACGTCGGCATCTCGGCAACTCACTTTCTTTGACTTTTCTCACGAATCGCAAGAGATTGCAATTGTAGTCCTCGATCTGACGTTTCGTAAAGTCAAGTAGGGTAATTGCGCCACTAGTAGCAGGGTTCAAAATAAAACCAGAGCTTTCAGCCTGAATTTGACGGCTTTTTTTCTCAAGCTGATTTTTAGCCGGCTGTCAACAAGAAGTACCTATCCCAAGTATGGAATAAAGTGTTGACAGGCCAAACACGGCTCATGCGCTCGTGCTAATGTATTTGTATATATATATTTCCTTTAGCAATGGTTGATTTTTAATTAAGTGCTATTTGCTCAAAAGGATGTTCTCAGAATTAGGTAGAGCTGGGTGGTACGTTGTTACGAAAGGCAAAATTTTTTCCGCACTGTCTGTCTTTGTTGAAGTGTCGACTTCCTTTCATTTGACTTCGGATGTTATTCTTTATTCTTTCTACTAGACTGTTGGGTAGTCTCTCGCACGGAGGCGTGTTTTGAATGAATGATTTGCCACTAATCGGATTCCTCTGTTATGCGCAAATGATTCTGGGATCGCTAGGGGGCAAACATTGCAAGTCGCTCGAAGGAAATGTATGGCGAAAAGTTGTTTTGACGTCCAAAAAGACGATTTTTGAAGGAGCTCGACGCTTTTTCGCAGCTATTTTATCAGAAATGGATTTGGACCATGTTGGTACGTGGGAAGTGTAAGTTTTAGTTTGTATAACCTCGAAATATGTGATAAAATCTACCGATAAACGTGTTGCTTGCGAAAGGTTTATTGACGCCTTTATTGTGAAATTCACATCGAGTAATGCTCTCGAAATATCATAGAAGTAGGTTTTAAATCGGCATGAATAGTTCAATAAACCTCTTTCAGTTGTATTTACATGTGTACAGGCTGTTTTCTTATTAGTAACGTCTTAAGCAAGAAATTATGGCTTCTGGAAATTTACCTCCTCAAAGGAGAGAAATTGTTGTCAGAGGAGATGGAAATTGTTTTTACCGCCGAGCTATTGTTCTCTGGAGGGATGAAACGAGCGATAAGAAATTAAACATGAGGAAATCCGAAGGCTAAGTTCTAGTTTGATTGAGAAAAATCCGAAGGTTTTTGAGCCGCTTCTCTTCGCTTCGAACGCTGTGGAGGAACATGTCAACAACAGCAAGATCACGGGAACTTGGGCAGAAGCTGTGGACATATTCAGTTGTACATCACTCCTAAAGCGACCTATTTGTACCTTCTCAACAAAACTGAGAAAATGGTTCAGTTTTAAACCGATTGTCAACATTGATTCATTTTCTTCGATCACAACAAAAAATCAGTGTAGTTGTCCAATCACTTTAATGTATTATGATGACTATTTTCAAGCAAACCATTTCAACCTCCTGCTGCCCCAAGGTAGCTGTTGTAGTGCTCCTTTGCCTGAGAGGTTTATTGAACTAATCATGCCGATTTAAAACCTACTTCTATGATATTTCGAGAGCATTACTCGATGTGAATTTCACAATAAAGGCGTCAATAAACCTTTCGCAAGCAACACGTTTATCGGTAGATTTTAACACATATTTCGAGGTTATACAAATTAAAACTTACACTTCCCACATACCAACATGGTCCAAATCCATTTCTGATAAAATAGCGGCGAAAAAGCGTCGAACTCCTTCAAAAATCGTCTTTTTGGACGTCAAAACAACTTTTCGCCATACATTTCCTTCGAGCGACTTGCAATGTTTGCCCCCTAGCGATCCCAGAATCCTTTGCGCATAACAGAGGAATCCGATTAGTGGCAAATCTTTCATTGGGTGATATTCCCAACGAAAGATTTCGCTGAAGAGTTTGTTCTAAGAAGACCTAGGGCTAGCCTGCGTGCAGGCGTCTCCTATTTCCTTCCACCCGCGGAAAAGGGACGTCTGCGAAACGGCGTCGCTAATCGTGTTCCAGTATCCTGCTGTTCGGGTTTTAAATTTCGCATAAATTATGATAATACAGTTTTGTTTTCTGTGCCAGAATCGTTTCCCTCTGATCGCTACATGATCGGAGGTCGAACAGGACTAAGAGGAGGAATCTGAATTTTTCTCACAGAAGCATTGCGAACGGCTTTCACAGGAGTTGACGTAACGAGCGAACTGAGATCGTTCGATGAACGATCTACCGACTCCTCCAAAAGAATTCGCTTCTCGGGAGAAGCCGAAGTTCCTACGCTGTCCTTTCCTAGTGTCTCGATCTTTTTTTTTCTACTGTAAGCCCTGCCTTGAAAGCTTTGGAACTATAATCGCTAAAAAGTTCGTCCTCGATTTTTCTCACGTTGGCGTAAAGACCTCTCCGCTTTCGCAACTTTCCCACGCACGATCTACAAATATATGGCGATGTTTCGTGTACGATGAACTGAAGAGAAAGGATTTCTTCCTGAACTTTAAATTCACTGCGACTTTTCACAAGGTTTCTGTCGTTGTTTTTCAGAATAGTCGAGAAACACAACACACAATCGGACATGTTTTGATCAATGAAAAACCCCGCTAAATGTAGATCGCATACATTATCTCGAGCATTTACCGACGAAGCCAATCAGAGTTGTTTCTAACATTGGCTATTGTCAAGCAACCAATAAAAGCACTTTCCACGAATTCCTGAAAAACAGCAGGATACTGGAACACGATTAGCGACGCCGTTTCGCAGACGTCCTTTTTCCGCGGGTGGAAGGAAATAGGAGACGTCTGCACGCAGGCTAACGTAGGGCTTCACCTTTGATAAACCCTTTTCTAACCCCTGGTGGGTGGCAGGAAGAGAAGTGAGTGTACTGGAAAGTTTCTGTGGGCTTAAAGTGTGTGCGGATATCAAGGATTGCTTGCTTGTTAAATCTTTCACCTTTGAAAAGTGTGGTATCCAGGAAGTTTATTTCTTTGTCTGAGATTTCAGCTGTAAATTTAATTGGGTTGGGTGGTGACTGTTTGCTAGGACAATAAACTCTTCTATCTCCGTTTTGTCAACATTCCACAGCGAGAATAAGTCATCGATGTATCTTTTCCAATCAGGTGGTAGAAGAGTGTAGAACATTTGTACTACCGTTTGACTGAGCATGTGGCGTTATGCTGAGCCCGATCAGTGTTTCTCTTTGACCTACATTTATCAGATTTCGCTCTTCGCAACTTATCATTGTTGGCGATAATGAAACGGCGATAATGAAACTTGTCAGTGAGCCTATGAATTTTCGCTCGGCCTCTCTCTTTATGGAGTGTATTTCTGTCTTTAACTCCTCGTCAGGAGTGATGTTTGCTTTTATTTGCTACATAGCGCAAGTCTCTTGGGGATGTGAATTTTTCTGTGTGGGCCTGAAGTTTAACTATCGACGTTTCTGACTTCTCGATTTTTCTCTTGAGTATGGAAATCTCGTCGACGGCGGACTGACAAGGTTGCTTACTGGCGTTTGACAAATTCGATCAGGCCTTTGAAAATGATAAATGCCGCAACAGTGACACTGATTTTCAGCGCCACGGTATATTTCGTTTGGTCTCCAGCAAATTTAATTGGACAAGAAAGCGAAAGCACTCGAAAAAAGCGACAAGGTGCTACGGGAAGTGGAACAGGATCGAAGGCGCATTGGTAGCAAAGAAATTGTGAATAAAAATTTGCCTGGTTCCTGAAAGAGAACTGAATTGCTGTGGCACTGCTACCCCATGTCTGGCCTATTTCCTCAAAAGTTGCGTTGTTGATCATGTATGAAACCACGCCGGAAAAAAAGAGTGCCGTCAAATAGAGATAGTCGCTAGAACGAAGACTTGATTTACAAGAATCGAGACATTATAATTGTTAACGTTCTGTGATTTGTTGTTTTTTCTATTTAGAAAGCTTTTAAAACGTCATCCAATTCACTTTTGGTACGTGTGTAAGTGTTCCACGGCTGCATTACTTTCTGATGTGAAACGTTTACTATGACGTTCTGGGGACGTTGATTTTGCCGATCAAGGGATGGGATGTCATTTTTTTTTCTAATTCTTGGGTGAAAAATCGCCGACAAGGGTGGCCAAAGTGCCGGCTGCTATTTTGAACCCTGAGTAGGGCTTTGTCTGCTGTAACTAAAGATACCAATCTGGAATTACAGTCCCTGCTTCATGTGTTGCACATGAAGAAGTTCTTGGCCAGTGGACAGGTGGGGGGGGGGGAGAGTAGTGCAGGGGAGGAGGAGGAAGGGAAGGCCGCTATTGCTGACGTTCTATACGCCTAGCTCTCTTCTTCACCCTTCCAGATAGACTAATTAACTTAATTGATAACCGCGCCAGTTGCTGTAAAACAAATTAAAACCGTAAATATATTTGATGGGGTTAGCTTAATTGTGTACAACCCAAGTAAACAAAAATCAATCAAATCAAGGCGTCGTTAAATAGAGAATATTACATGGTCACGCGGAGATACGACATTTACCTTCAAGTGTTGAATTTTTCAACACGAGAAGATAAATGCCTTATCTCCAAGCGGCCATGTTATTTTCTGTTTATTATGTAGAGACCGATGAAATAACAGGATAACGATTTCTTGGACTAATCCTTTATTCGCTGAATCAATATAATAAAATATAGATCTTACGCACATTCGAATTTTGGTCAAAAAATAGAGAAAATAAGTAGCGTTTATATGTATTCTGAATATTACAGCAATAAGGCATATAACTTTTGTAAATTTCATAGCTTTGACAACCGTGATATCTTTTGGCATCTGAAAGATAAAAATCGTGTCTTCACTGGATACGAAATTTTCGTCACTGGAAAAATCCTGGTATTTCATCAGTATAATAATAAACTGGGCTGACTTAATCTACCAAAACAATCCACGTCTTTTCCCCATACATGTCATACTGGCTGCCCATACTGGCTGCCAAAAGTTTCATCGTTGAAGTTGAAAATGTGAAAAAAAAAAAATTTTCACGTTACATAACGTCAAAAGACAAAACCATCACCGCAACAGATGTAATATTCTGAAAGGAAGGCAAATGATTGGAAAGCCTGATCAAATTATCTTTTTTCAAGAATTCCAACTAAGGTAACCTTAACGGCTGAGCCAGCTGTACACTGCAAGGAAGTAGAATTCATTAGTTGTCATACTTTTTATATAACACCTTTTCTTTTATGTTTCAAACAGCTTTGGATAAATGTCAATCACCTGAGCTAAACGACTGTCACGAGAAAGCCAATTGTACAAACACGCCTGACTCATACAGCTGCACTTGTCTCGATGGATACGCAGGCGATGGCGTTCACTGTGAAGGTATGTTAGTAGTTGAAATAGTTAGCACTCATTTCATGTTGCTTTTTACATCGTATATCCTAAATAATTATTAGATTTGAGAAAAAATAACTCTTCCAGTGAACTGCTCAGCGACCACTGAGAAATGAACTTATTTCCCGGTAATGGGTAACCAATCAGAGCTCGCAATTGCCGCAACTATCCAGAGGCTGCCTATATTTCTTTTAACCGGATTTACATTTCTATTTAATCCAGATGTCAATGAATGTCAGGCACTAGATCTTAACAAATGTCACAAGACACTGGCGAGATGTATAAACACCCTTGGCTCCTATACCTGCACTTGTCTTGATGGATATTTGGGCGATGGAAAACGTTGCCAAGGTATGACTATTGCTTTATTTTTCTTCACAGAGTTCATATAACAACTGACGAATAATGATTCCTTATTTTGGACAAATAAATAAATATCAGCCCCAATAAAAAATTAAGCCTTAGTAGAAGTGATCCAAGGCATCTTTTATTGCTTAAAATTTTGGACCAGCAGGCAAGCAAGCTTGTGTGAATTTTTGTGTATGTCCTCGAGTTCTAGTTTTTAGTACCTTTTTTACGTCTTTTACCTACACCAACAGACCTTGATGAATGTCAAAGACCCGATCTCAACAAGTGCCACAAAAAAGCAACGTGTACTAACACTGTTGGCTCATATAACTGCACTTGTCAGGATGGATTTGTTGGTAACAGCACACAGTGTCAAGGTACGATTTATTGCTCTGTCATTTACAAAACAATGATATGAAGAAATTCAAATCAAGTCCACCTCTCAGATCTTTGAGTTGCTGCATCCAACATTCTAAACAGCAACTAAAGCGGGACAATCTTCAGCCTTTAGAAATAGCTTTTTGTTTTAACTGCTGTTTTCCAGGCAACAGCCTGGTCAAGCAAATTTATGCGTTCTTTATATTTCTGCTGCTCTAATACGACGTCTTTCTGAATGAAGAGGATTTTTAAGGAGGTCAAAAGAGCAGCAGTGAGTAAATACATTAAACATTCATTCCTTTAAAATATCGTCATATTTCGCATACCCTGACTACTTCAAATTTTCGGAAAAAGTCACTAACCCAGGAAACATTTCCCCGCTATAGCTAGAAAGACATATTTCTTTCCACTATTTGGACTACTTGACTCTACTATTAGGCTAGAAATGAGCTGTTCTCCTGTTAACCACTATCCAGAGGCTGTTCATAAAATTCAGTGCATGAAATATTAAAAATAACTTCAGTGCTTTATTCTGTGTAGTGCAAGCGTCTTTATCAAGCGAGCATAATCTTATATACTCATAAACTTGACTTTCGTTATATTTTACAATTTTGTATACAAACAAGATGTCAATGAATGTCAAGTACCCGACCTCAACAAGTGTCACAAGACTCTGGCGAGCTGTAAAAACACCCCTGGTTCGTACAAATGCACTTGTCTTGATGGATATTTCGGTAATGGTACGCAATGTGAAGGTACGATTCATAGTTATCGTTTTCTTATGGCATGAACTTTATACTTTACACAACCTAGGATTATTTTGCATAATGAAAAGCAAATAGGAAATCTAAGGTGCCTTTCATTTTTAAACTTCAGCTACACAGATTTTACTGAGATCTGCGTCACAGACAAAGAACATCACGGAGTGTTTGAACTCATTTGCCACGCATTCTACACTACATGAATGAGCAACGAATCGCGAGTTTGGAATATTATAGTTTTGCACTCTCGTCCTGTCCCTCGTTAATATACACTCATATTTACCCTTCTTCTGCATAACACAGATGTCGATGAATGCCAAGGACCATCCAGTCTCAATAAGTGTCACGAGAAAGCGATGTGTACTAACACCATTGGTTCTCATAACTGCACTTGTCACGATGGATACTTTGGTAACGGCACGCATTGTCAAGGTATGATTTACTGCTTCGGTATGTGAGTCATGCCTGCTGACGTGTCAATTTCTTACACAATAAGGTAGCGCTCGTCTTAGTAATAATAAGCTGAAACACCTATATAATTTGGCCGATAAGAAAGGAGACAATGAAACTCAAGAAAATGAAAGAGAAAGCCGGACTAAGCTGTGTTAGAACTAAAAAAAATCTATAACATTTTTTTTTAAATTTCAGTGTTCAAAGGGCACTGATAAACAACAACAACAACAACAACAACAACTGTTCGAAGTCTCTGCAATCTTGTTCGAATAAAAAAAATGTTTATGTAGTTTTGTAGTTCTTCTGTATCGTTTCTGTCTTTTTTGTACATTTCTACTTCTTTACAAAACAGACATGAATGAATGCCGAGTAGCTGACCTTAATCGATGCCACGAGAAAGCAAAGTGTACAAACAACCCTGGTTCATACAGCTGTACCTGTCTGGAGGGATATTTTGGTGATGGCATCGTTTGCCAAGGTAGGCGCCTTTGGTTTTCAACCTGGTCTGTATAGGTAGGAGTTTCCTTGCCTACCCTAATAGAAAATGGCGACAAATACACTTATCGTTTGCAATGGGAAATAATTGGCAAAATTATCTTGAGAAAATTCACCAAAAGCTCAAAAGATGGTGTAATTTCCAAGGGCAAAGCATGCACAATTGTTGACTATCAGTGAAGCCAAAACCGTGTCAAGCCGACTGAACAAGTCAGATTCCCAAAACCCACCGATTAATTTTCGTGCGCGCTCATTAGACAAAACACATCACGTGGTACAATATCAGGCGATTCCCGTCGTCCGATTTGATATCCGTCATCCAATTTTATTGGCAAGAGAAAAACAAGAAAAGAAGTCATTTTTTCAAGTTTTAACTTTTCAGATCTAATAACGTGTAATAAAATCGAGTAAACTTACCAGCTCGGATTTCTTTAGCTGCAAATGTGCTGTGACCCTTGTTGACAATGTCTTCTCTTTACCACAACAAGGCACGCGCGTGGTAGAAATTAATCGGAGGGTACAAAATGAGTAAACCCCTTCCTGGATGTTTGGTATATTGGAGGATAATGACTTTTGCTGGAAGATTATCCTGAAAATTTCACAGTTGCCCTCGAAGCTTCACTTCTCGGCCAACTGTTCCTTTTCGGGACAGTCTTTCAGCTTCTGGTATTATCCTCCGATATATCAGCCGCCGGTAAGGGTTTATTTACTAACTACAAGCATATCATACATTGGAATGTAATATATATTTGACTGAGAGACTGAAATGAGAGCTTTTTCTCTTTTCAGCCCCGCCCTCAATTTATAACGTTGATCCACCAAAAGAGGCAGGTACTGAGGAAAACGTGACACTTCAGTGTCACGCTCGTGGTCTTCCACCACCGGCGTTTGCGTGGGTGACGCCCGATGGATACTACATAAATGCCACAAAATCAGTCTACGAAACTCCCGATGACGATAGCCAAAATACAAGAGGGAAAAAACTTCAAAAGGACGGTTCCCTGTTGGTTTTTAATACCCGAGTCCACGACCAAGGAATTTACAAGTGTGTTGCCATCAATGTTATGGGGAAGGATGAAAGGAGAGTCAATTTAACAGTGAGAGAAGGTAAAATACGTTTGCTTTGGTTTGGCTTCACTACTTGCTCCCTGATTAGTTAAAAGACTAATGCTCCACTTTCTGAGCCAGCGACCTCTCTCTCGAAAGGAGTGATTTACACTGTAGACCTGTTCAATGTAACTGCAGGACCATGAATGAATGATGGAGGAAGGAAGGAAGGAAGGAAGGAAGGAAGCAAGCAAGCAAGCAAGCAAGCAAGGAAGGATGGATGGATGGATGGAAGGAAGGATGGGAGGAAGGAAGGGAGGGAGAGAGGGAGGAAGGAAGGAAGGGAAGAAGGAAGGAAGGAAGGAAGGAAGGAAGGATGGAAGGCAGGAAGGATGGGAGGAAGGAAGGGAGGGAGGAAGGAAGGAAGGAAGGAAGGAAGGATGAATGGATGGATGGATGGATGGATGGATGAATGGATGGATGGATAGAAGGAAGGATGGGAGGAAGGAAGGAAGGGAAGGACGGGAGGGAGGAAGGAAGGAAGGATGGATGGATGGATGGATGGATGGATGGATGGATGGATGGATGGGAGGAAGGAGGGGAGGGAGAGAGGGAGGAAGGAAGGAAGGGAGGAAGGAAGGAAGGAAGGGAGGAAGGAAGGAAGGAAGGAAGGATGGGAGGAAGGAAGGGAGGGAGGAAGGAAGGAAGGAAGGAAGGAAGGAAGGAAGGATGAATGGATGAATGGATGGATGGATGGATGGATGGATGGATGGATGGATGGATGGATGGATGGATGGATGGATAGAAGGAAGGATGGGAGGAAGGAAGGAAGGGAAGGACGGGAGGAAGGAAGGAAGGAAGGAAGGAAGGAAGGAAGGATGGATGGATGGATGGATGGATGGATGGATGGATGGAAGGATGGATGGATGGATGGAAGGAAGGATGGGAGGGAGGGAGGGAGGGAGGGAGGGAGGAAGGAAGGATGGATGGATGGAAGGAAGGAAGGAAGGAAGGATGGGAAGAAGGAAGGGAGGGAGGGAGGATGGATGGATGGATGGATGGATGGATGGATGGATGGATGGATGGATGGGAGGAAGGAAGGAAGGGAAGGAAGGGAGGAAGGAAGGAAGGAAGGAAGGATGGATGGATGGATGGATGGATGGACGGATGGATGGACGGATGGAAGGAAGGATGGGAGGAAGGAAGGAAGGAAGGAAGGAAGGAAGGAAGGAAAGAAGGAAGGAAGAAAAAAGGAAGGAAGGAAGGAAGGAATAACATAAAAGTATCAAAGTGTTTAGCTTAAATGACTTATTGTAGACACTGTTTGAAGCTATCACAAAAATTAAAAATACAAATAGTAAATTAATATATTAACGATATTAAACAATTTATCGCTAACGTAATGAATATATAAAAACAGCCGTAAAAGTATAATTTATCGTTAATTAAATGCTTCGATAAAGTCGTTCATAATGTTCATAACATTCAGATATTTCTTGCGTGTTCTGAAAAAGAGATAACTACATAACTATTGTTAATGGTAACAAAAAAGGCTTACTGCAGTTAAACAATTACATTAAGCGATCACTGATAATCCTGATGTGTTGTCTACATGTTATACAAATTGACACCAATTAAAATTACCCGAACAATCCCGAACATTATCGAAGTTTACATTAACGCCTTATGTTTCGCAATTTAAATTAGACCTCGTGGAAGTTGATGCTGCCATTACCCTCGAGAACGAAGAATTCGACAAGGAATTGGAAAACAAGTCATCAGTTAGATATCAGGCGATGGAGAAGAAAGTTAAACAAGAGGTACAGGGCAATGTTAACGCCAACTAATGGTTATTTTAATCAGGATAGTCACCAAATGTCATAAAGAATCACATATACGACGGGATAAAATTGCTTAGAAGATGAAATGAATTAGCATCTGACGGAAACAAAGACATTGAACAATTGTTGCAGACCCACTCTAAAGGCGTGGACAAACGATGCAACATTGCCTGCAACATCGCGTGCAACTTGAAAGTTGTATCGTGTGTACACCCTTGAAATTGTTGCGCGCAACGTTGCGTGCAACTCTTGCAGAAGTAGAATCGGCTTCTACTTCTGCAACAGCGCACGCAACTGATTCACTGTGTGTCCATCATCTGCAACATTGCGTGCAACTTCGTGACGCAAAAGTTGCGCACAATGTTGCATCGTGTGTCCGCGCCTTAAAGCTGCCAATTTTGCTCCCGGAGCAAAATGCGTAACATTTCTAAACGAGCCAAAGAAAACTTTATTGTTCACAGCAAACAATTAACGTAGAATGTCGACAAAATGTAGCGGTTAAAACTGAAAGGAAACATAAATAAAGTTACAACACAAAACGAGTGCCGAAGCAACACAAAATCTAGACCCCAAAGCAATGGCTTACATTTGTTGCGGCCCTGAACCAAAGCGGGAAAGGAAATTTACAAAATGTCCTGGGGCTAGGCACATATAAAAAGAAACAACTTAGCCTGCGCTCGATGCGCTTCAAACCAAATGCCCGCTGGCATTGAAAACTACAATTTATATACTTCCGCATGCGAGGTAATTTTGTGAATAATTAAAATACATTCCAGCGCAGGTACAAAAGGTGCTAAACTATGTAGTTGACAAAAAACAAAACAATAGAAAAAACTTAATTGCCTTAAAAGGCGGTTAAAATCCTACAGAATGTAAAGAGCTTTTTTATGTTAAGCAAAAAAGCTGGACTTCATCTTGGACGTTTTCTTCACTTGTAGCTAATTATACAGGAAGCCAATGCCAAGTGTGTTTTGATGAAAAGATCCTTCAAACAGTTGTACAACGTTGCAAATATTTTAAGGCTAAGCACCAGGGACTGGTTTTAAGCATAGGCCGAAGCTAAACACCGATAGCTTTCTCACTACCCCTAACCCGTTCCTCACTGTTCCTGGAGTCTTGTAAGATCAGGTCAAACAAAATGCTTGATTCCTCCGGCTAGCGTTTAGTAATATTTTTTTTCCTGAAAGTAAGGTATTATTTGTCTTGGAAATTTTTTTTCTGTTGTGTTTTCTCGCAGTTAACTGCTATATTCCAAGATATCGAAGGTTTCTTAAGAGTTGAAATTCTTGGATTTGTGTAAGTATAGTGTTTAATTGTAGTTTTTTTAATTGTTTTTATTCCGCTATTTCTCGTGCTCGACCTTCTCGTGCTCGACCGTCATGAGAACCGCGGTTGAACCGTTTCTCGATGAAACGCTGTATTTATCTCGATCTCAAAGGTGACTATTTACAAGAGATAACTCAAAATGACGAGTTAATAATGAAATAAAACTTTTCTTGTAGTAATGGGAGCGTCAAAGCAAAGTTTCGAGTGGTTGTTCAAGTGGTTCATACAGAGAACAAGAAGCCTTCGTTGATTGTAAAAAAAGTTGGAACCACTCTCAGAGTTAGTGTGAGAGATGGAAACATAGGCAGCCTCAAAGTAAAGCCGACCGTTGAATTAAGAGGTTTGTAAAATATAGTGATGTAGCATCAACATGCACAGTTGTTCAGAGTGGAAATGAAAACGGTCTTTTCCGTCAATTCCATTCTCACTTGCATGTAGTTGATTGATTGCTTCCTTCCTTCCTTCCTTCCTTCCTTCCTTCCTTCCTTCCTTCCATCCATCCATCCTTCCTTCCTTCCTTGCTTTCTTCCTTCCTTCCTTCCTTCCTTCCTTCCTTCCCTCCCTCCATCCATCCATCCTTCCTTCCTTCCTTCCTTCCTTTTCTCTTCCATTTTTCCTTGCTTCTTTCGTTCGTTCGTTCCTTCCTTTTTTCTTCCTTCTTTCTTTCCTTCCTTCCTTTCTTCCTTCCTCCCTCCCTACCTTCCTTCCTTCCTTCCTTCCTTCCATCCGTCCTTCCTTCTTTCCTTCCTTCTTCCCTCCCTCCCTCTTTTCCTTCCATCTGTCCTTCCTTCCTTCCTCCCTCCCTCCCTTCCTTCCTTCCTTCCATCTTATACGTTTCCCAAAATTTTTACTTTCAAATTTGAACATGTTCTAGCATGATTTTATCAATCAAATTTTGGCTGTTGTATCTGTTCAGTATAGAGAGTCATAAGATGCTTTGGCATATTTTATGCATCCTTTACGTGGCTTTTTAACTTACTTTTATTTTTTAGCACTGTTCCCATTTTTGCTTTGGGGACGTTCCGATTAAGAGATGATTGTTCCTCTTTGGAGTGGTCCTTTTAGCATCAAAAGGAACAAATTGCTGTTAAAAATAGGAACAAAGTGTTCATTTAGAGCTAAAAAGAACCTTTTGTTCCGAATTTTTAACATTGAAAGGAACTTTTTGTTCCTAAATGAGTGGCCTAAGAACAGGTGTTCCCAATGGTATTGTTCCTCTTTTATCATTTTGGTCCTTTTTAATCGCTTGAGGAACAATTGTTCCCATTAATGCGTTCCGCTTTAGAGTGGCTGTTCCTTTATGCTGACACGAGGAACTTTGGTTCCCAATTAATTACGTTCCTTTTTTTGTAAAGGAACGTTTGTTCCTTTCTAACATTGTTCCTGTTTTGAAAAATTGGTTCCTTTTTATTCACTTGAGGAACAATTGTTCCCATTAACAGGTTCCGTTTTGAACGAAATGTTCCTTTTTATTGGCACGTGGAACAGTTTGTTCCTAACCATTAGTTCCTATTTATGTAAAATGGTTCCTATTTAGAAATGACAGTTCCTTTGTACATCTTGTTCAGCAGAAACATTCTTCTTTTCTTGCCATCTATGATTTTATCGCTTTTTAATTGGCAAAAACATTTGGTGTAGTGTTTTAAGTTTCAAACAACACGAAGCAGTGTCAATAGCAGATTTTTTTTTCGAGGCCCTTAGAGACTTGCCTGGGCAAGGTTGAATATAATCGCACCAACGCCATATATCACCTCGAATTTGTAAGCTTACTTAAGAATAATGAACAGTGGCAAGCAGACACATGCCTGAGCAAGCAGGGGCAAGTTGGGGCAGGTTGGGGCAAGTTTAAACTTGCACAATACAGCCATTGTTTTTTGTCGCCTTTGTGTTTTGTTCACTATTTATGTAAGTGGAACAAATTGTGTGGATCACTCAGATGTCCGACATGAACAAAAAGGGTAAGGTTGACTGGTCGAAAATCGATGGCTCATCACCAAAACCAAAACGGCTTCACTTGGAAAAAGAAGAAACAGATAGCTTGTATCACTGTCCAATACAAACGTGTGATCACGATGGATTTAAAAGTCAACGTGGCTGCAGGAAACATGTGAACACCAAGCACAGTTGGTTCTTTTTCTTTGACGAAAAACCCGACGTTTCAAGTACCAAAGAACTTGCCGATGATGATACATCGGGTGAAATCACAAAACAAAATGCCAGGGTAATGCCTTCGTTTTCAGTTTCCAGCCAAATTGGCGAGTTATTCACGAAATGGTTGACTGGAAGTGGTGGGGGTTGCAAGAAAGATCGTGCAGCTCAGCAGATAGCCAAGAGATGCTTTGAATTTCTCAAATTTTGCTGCGAAGATGAAGATGAATTGAGTTTTGAAGCGCTGGACTTTAGCCTGTGTTCTCATAGTCTGTTGTTCAAGTTTATCGACTACTTGCAAGATGAATGCAAACTCGGACACGGTGGCCGATTGGGCTACATTGATGCGATCTCCGAATTAATCGACTTCAGAAAAATAAACGGCGCATCAGACACAGTTCTTCGAAATTTGTCCTCAACGGAGCTGTACCTTAAACGAGCGCGCAAGACGGTGGCAAAAATGATGAGACTGCAGTGGACACAAGATCTAGACATTGAAACTTTGGATGCTAGGGGGCACTGGGCAACCATGGAGGAACTGTTAGAAGTGGTGACATTTCATTTGCCTCGTTACGAGAACACTGTGAAGACGTGCAAAACTATTCCAGGTCAAGTTAATCCTTCGGACTTAACATTTGCCACGAAATTTGTCGCAGTGTATTTGTGACTTATCAGTATTTGACAGTGGACATGGTCAGAGCAGCTAAGGAGAACGGGGGATTCATCGACCAGAAAAAGTTCAAGACTGCTAGCAAATATGGATTTGACTCCTTAACTCTGACCGATGCAAGCATGCAGGTGCTCGACAGCTACATAAATTTCGTAAGGCCATTGCTAAAACCCCAGTGCGAGTTCGTTCTGGTCACGAGAAATGGAGGACAGCACAGCAAATTGGGCGACGTCATGAGTAAACTGGTGTTTGATGCAAGCGGAAAGTTCATTCATCCGACGCGCTATCGTCAAATTGTCGAGACGCAAAGCCTCAATCTGCTCACAAGCAAGGAGCAGCAAATTTTGTCAGAAGACCAAAAACACAGTTCTGCCGTTGCAAAAGTTCACTATCAAAAGCAAAGATCGCGCGAAGTTGCTGTCAAAGCTCACGAGTGTCTACAAAAGCTACAAGGCACGAAAGGCTCGGAGGTGGATAGGGAAGTGCAAACGAGGTTTAACGGCTCAACTTCAAGTCTTGCAGCTCCAGTCAAAACAGCAGAAACAAAGAGCGCGCCCCCTAAAGAAAAGGATTCCCCGCCCACAAACCAATTGCGAGTTCAAAGAAATTATCGTCGGGTGTTGAAATTCACGGCAGACGAGGACGATTTTCTCAAGAAGGGAATCGATCGGCACGGGTTTGGGCAGTGGACGGCAATTCTGAGGGATCCCGATCTCAAATTTCAAGACGGAAGAACGGCGGACTCTCTCAAGAAAAGGGCTGGAATGAAAATGCAGCTATAGCTTGACATAATGTTTAGAAACAAACTAATCTGCCAAAACTCGTCTAATAAAATATGGGACCGAGCCGATGCACCCTTTATCGTGTAAGAGATAGTCGAAGTAAAGTAAGCAAAGTTGCATTCAAAAAGTGACTTTCTTTTAATCAAGGTTGACGTTTTCCTTTCCTTTCCTTACATGTAGTTCGCTTATTTATTATTTATTAGCATCACTCTCGACTTGAAAAATACGATTTCAATTTTACGAAAGGCAAAAACACTGAGTTCAATGTTTCATTTCACAGAAATAAAGTGGTTATTGTGATCTTTTAGCGTAGTACATAATGGTGCACAAGATTTCTCTTCACCTCCTCGTTTGCAGACTGGCAGGGTTTTAGCTGTAATTTCCATGCCTGTTTGTAATAGGGCCGAGTGCAAGGGTACCGTTGAAACGCGCATTCCGTTGGAGGATTGGACTGCAATCCAGTAAGTTATTGCTGGCCAGTACTTTTCTGGTAATTCATCGTTCTGGTCGTCGTTATAAATTAAATGAGCTATGAATAAGAATTCATAGCTTTCTACCATGATCATAAGTATCACTCCACGTCACTTTATTTTCACATTCTATTCCATTCTCTCTCATTTTATTAATTCCTTCCTTCCTTCCCTCACTCCCTCTCTTCCTTCCTTCCTCCCTCCCTCCCTTCCTTCCATCTGTCCTTCCTTCCTTCCTCCCTCCCTCCCTTCCTTCCTTCCATCCGTCCTTCCTTGCTTTCTCTCTTTCTTTCTTTCTTTCTTTCTTTCTTTCTTCCTTCCTTCCTTCCATCTATCCATTCTTCCTTCCTTCCTTCCTCCCTTCCTTCCTTCCTCCCATCCTTCCTTCCTTCCTCCCTCCCTCCCTCCCTCTATCCTTCCTTCCTTCCTTCCTTCCTTCCTTTTCTCTTCCATTTTTCCTTGCTTCCTTCGTTCGTTCCTTCGTTCGTTCCTTTTTTCCTTCTTCCTTCTTTCCTTCCTTCCTTCCTTCCTTCCTTCCTCCCTCCCTCCCTTCCTTTCTTCTATCCTTCCTTCCTTTCTTCCTTCCTTTCTTCTTGCACTGACTCTTTCGATCTTGGTCCTTCTTCCTTTTATTCATTACTTAGGTTACAGGTCTAATTTATGTCTGTTTTGAGCGTGGTTTTGTTATCTATTTTACCGTCGTTTAATCATTTCTTATTTGTCGTGATACTTCTGAATCAGTTAACGTCTTACATATCAGAACTTCCTCCACCGCCTGTTAATCTGAGGTCACGTGACATCAGTCAAACTGGCGCTGTTATTACGTGGTCGCATCCTGATCTTCATGACGAATACGCTATAAGCGGTTACTTGCTGCAGTTTAAGAAGTTTCGAACAAAGAAGTGGTCACAGTTTACCACAACTCTGGGCATGAACCACAAGCTAACCAAGCTAGAACCTGATACTTATTACTTGGTGAGACTGAAATCCGAGAACGAGTTCGGAAAAGGAAAACCAAGCGAGAACCTGGAACTTCAAACCGACAACTACATAACAGAGAAAAGTAAGTTTCTCTTAGGTTAACCTGTGTATAACGTGCAGTCACGTTCCTTTTATTGATAATTCATTTTTATTCGAGATCAGTTAAGTTTGAAAATGGATCCGGTATAGCAATTACCTGCGAGCAAATCTAAATCTCCAACATACAGTCATAGAGCTTGAGACTACCAACAAAAGGAACATGGGTGCTCCTCGCACCTTTCAAGGATCAAAAATGCGCCAATACAGGTGGTAGCATTTTTCTTTTTAAAATCAAAGCTTTGTTACATCAAGTGGTAGCTACTTTGGTATCCCTTAGGATAAAAAGGGCAATTTTAACTGCCTTATCTTTTTAAAACTTCAACAAGTAGGAGCAAGTTGAATACAACTCAATCTATCTAGCTATCACGGATAAAAGCTAACATGCGCATTTAACTTTTGTTTAGTCGTCTGTTGGGGATTTTAAAGTGGGACCACGCCCCAAAACGAGATTGAGACACCTCATCGTGCTCCCTAAAAGTTTTCGACTAGCACCCTTGTCACAGCTCTGATATAATAAAGGTTCTCCTCTACTCGGAACATTTGACCTGCTTTAAATTGAAGACCTTTTTCAACGTGTCAATGACATGAAGAACTTTTTCAACGTGTCAATGACAGCGTACATTTGAAAATTCACATGCAGTTTGTAAATTGTATTCATCACCGTCGCTTATTCTTTGTTTTAAATTACTCTTTTAGTGGAGAGTGTCGCTTTGCTACCATTAGCCACCGTTCTTCCCGTCCTTACGTTGATCATACTGGCAATTGTCGCAGTATTTATTTACACAAGATGGAAAAAGAAACAAGCTCAGCTCGAGTATAAAGCCACGGACGAAGAAGTACCCATGAATCCCGTCAAACATGAGCTAGTACGTCAAACCCCGTGTCAATTTCATTGGTAACACTGAGAGACTGGGTGAATTTCAGAACAATGAAAAATTTGTCGCTCAAAGTATTAAATTTATGCTTTTGCTTTATAAGAACCTCTTTAGTAAGAACGTTCGAAGCAAGGCCAAGAAAAGCCACAATTTAATAAAATAAGCTGATTATCATTTGGTTCATAGGTGATTTCCTGTAAATACACCTTGTTTTCTAAATTTAAACAAGCAGACTGTTTCATGACTTGCCAGGCTGAAATGCTAAATAAATTTAGAACATTCGGAACAGCCCAAAACTTAAACATAAACGTTCTTAAAAAAGGACTGTGTTTCATGAAATCGCTTTAATTACAGCCAACGTGGGGAGTAACAGCAATTAAGAGACCTTTAATTTATATCCAACAGAAACATTTCCATTAAATCGAGCGCTCTTTGCCTCCACTGACTTGTGTTGTGGACTTCTTTACCCGTACTCGGCGATTGAAAAGATAGGCTAAAATTCGCTGTGTATAAAGAAGAAACCAATCCTGCAGTGGAGACTTGCCTACCTTGGCAGTCAATCTATCAGATCAAAAATAAACAGGTTCCACTACATATATCTCTGCATATTCTTGACAGTATTGCTTTTCTCACGCTCAGTCAAGTGGGAAGTGGGAGTCAATTTTATAAAAAGAGTTTTGCTCCTTGTGTTTACTCCAGCTAAAACAAATGGAACCTGAAAAAGGAAGATACGCAACTTTGGATCGAAATGGTTACGCCCAAATCTCCGACGAGACACCGTGTGGCAACATCGCCACGCAAAAAGAAGCCTCGTCTTCGTGGCGCGAAATACCACGTGACCGCATAGTGCTTGGTAAGACTCTTGGAGAGGGCGAGTTTGGGATGGTGATAAAAGGGGAGTTGGCTGAAGATGATGGACGTATCACACACTGCGCTGTTAAGACGTTAAAACGTACGTAATCCTTGCTTTTCAAATCTCACTACCAGGAATGCATGCCAAAGTTCAGATAAAAATATTAAATCTCGTTTTTTTTTTATAATATCAAAATAGAAACACTACTACTTATAAGTAGATTTCAATAGGATTTAGTTGATTATGAGCGTCACATTTACAAACTCAAAGCTTTGACGAAAAGGCATTGTCGGAGTTTTAACAGAAGCAGGTCCAAATAAAACGCAGGAAATGAAACAAGAGCTACAGTTTTATTTCCGTTCTTAAGTTTTTCCAGTAACGTAAGTTCACTAAGGTGCAGGATTGCGGTTTATCAAAATATCATGATATAATATCATTAGTTTGATAACTGATATTTTGATATCTCAGTGATATTTTGGTGATAACTGCATGATAATATCAAAAAATATTTTTCCGTTTTAAATCTCAAAAATATCATTATCATATCGTATTTACATGATAGTTGCTAGAATTATTTTTGTTATCAAAGTTTGAATTATCATTATCAAGGTATCACTATCAAGTTAGAACCATATCATGTATCACTATCACTTTTAAATCTCACTCAAGTAATAAGAGACACAATGATATTATGATATATCATGATAATATCAATTCGTCCATGTATTTACAAAACTACTTGGCCTTTTTCTTTCCACATAATACTCTTACATCAACTCAGCTTACATTAGTTTGCGGCTTTTTAGCTCGCTTTCTAGATCTGTGTTAAATCTGTTATTAACAAACCAAAAAAGAATATTTCGTTTGTATTGAGTCATTTTTCGTGTAACTTCGAAGTACTGGTTGAGACGACGAAATCCCTGTTCGCAGGATTCAGTGTTGACGCCTTTGATGGTAGAAAACTTAGGAAGGTGCGGGTGAAATTCACATATGGGATTGTCCGGTGGCATACAAACAGCTTCCGTATGTTTCGAAACATGAAAAATGTCAACTAAAACATTGACGTGTTCAAGAAGAAGTATCGCGCCTGAACTACCGTTTTTCGCCTGATTTCGTAGGTAAGGCACTAGCCCACATGCCCTATCATAACCAAGGTACTTTAATCTTGTAATATCACCTACATGTCGAGAAAACGTGCGCAAAATAAAAAGAAACACCTGTGTGAAGGACTCGCTAGTGAACATTTCCGTCATGTTTACTACAATTCCACAAGGGCGAATTAGCGCCAGCATACCTGCAGTGCTTTCAAAAATTAGAGTTTTCTTATTTGGACGTTTACATCCCGAGTAAGCGGCGTCGGCAAGGCAGACTTCTTCTGGAAGCAATCCTGCTTCACACTTATCAACGTTAAATTCTGGTGGGACTGGCAACTCTTCTGCCTCTTAGGCCACTTTTGTGTGCTTTTCGCAAAACTTGGACGGTTCTTGGCTTTTTCCACCCGGTTGAGGAGAATTGGTACAACATTGAAAAATAGGTGGAAGATCTTTGCGTAATTTTACTTTGGTGGTCGGCAAAGCACATTTCGATCTTTTTAAGTACTCATTACCATCAACAGTAACATAGCCCTCAGAGCACCCAGGGGTCTTGCAGCTGTGTTGCACCCATCTGTTAGGGTTAGGGTTAGGGTTAGGGTTAGGGTTAGGGTTAGGGTTAGGGTTAGGGTTAGGGTTTAGGGTTAGGGTTAGGGTTAGGGTTAGGGTTAGGGTTAGGGTAAGGGGTAGGGGTAGGGGTTAGTGTTAGGGTTAGGGTAAGGGTTAGGATTAGTCTTAGAAAAGTATTCGGAGAATATCAGGATTAATCACTGTATCAAATGGAAGACAAGAAATAGGAACCTAATTAAATATTCTGATAATATCATGATTTATCACTGTTCCAAATGGAAGAGAAGAAATAGGAACCTAATTAAATATTCTGATAATATCATGATTTATCACTGTATCAAAGGGAAGAGAAGAAATAGGAACCTAATTAAATATTCTGATAATATCATGATTTATCACTCTATCACTGGGAGGAGAAGAAACACTACTTAATTAAATATTCTGATAATATCATGATTTATCACTCTATCACTGGGAGAAGAGGAAAAGTTACTTAATTAAATATTCTGATAATATCATGATTTATCACCCTATCACTGGGAGGAGAAGAAATACTACTTAATTAAATATTCTGATACTATCATGATTTATCACTCTATCACTGGGAGAAGAAGAAATACTACTTAATTAAATATTCTGATAATATCATGATTTATCACTCTATCACTGGGAGAAGAAGAAATACTACTTAATTAAATATTCTGATAATATCATGATATATCACCCTATCACTGGGAGAAGAAGAAATACTACTTAATTAAATATTTTGATAATATCATGATTTATCACCCTATCACTGGGAGGAGAAGAAACACTACTTAATTAAATATTCTGATAATATCATGATTTATCACTCTATCACTGGGAGAAGAGGAAAAGTTACTTATTTAAATATTCTGATACTATCATGATTTATCACTCTATCACTGGGAGAAGAAGAAATACTACTTCATTAAATATTCTGATAATATCATGATTTATCACCCTATCACTGGGAGAAGAAGAAATACTACTTAATTAAATATTCTGATAATATCATGATATATCACCCTATCACTGGGAGAAGAAGAAATACTACTTAATTAAATATTCTGATAATATCATGATTTATCACCCTATCACTGGGAGGAGAAGAAACACTACTTAATTAAATATTCTGATAATATCATGATTTATCACTCTATCACTGGGAGAAGAGGAAAAGTTACTTAATTAAATATTCTGATAATATCATGATTTATCACTCTATCACTGGGAGAAGAGGAAAAGTTACTTAATTAAATATTCTGATAATATCATGATTTATCACTCTATCACTGGGAGAAGAGGAAAAGTTACTTAATTAAATATTCTGATAATATCATGATTTATCACCCTATCACTGGGAGGAGAAGAAAAACTACTTACTTAAATATTTTGATAATATCATGATTTATCACTCTATCACTGGGAGAAGAAGAAAAGTTAGTTAATTAAATATTCTGATAATATCATGATAACATATCTTTATAATCAGAGAAAAACCCATTGCGGAATATCAAAAAATCAACCCCTTATATCACCAAAGATATATCATGATAATAGCACTATCCCTTAGAAGAAACATATAGGAAAAAACGTGATATATCATAATTGATTATTAGTCCTGATATAATGATAATACGCAATACTGCACCTCTCTCCGTAAGTTACAATACAACACATCCCGCAGTCCACGTATTGTTATCCAGTTTTAAATGCGATAGCCACATGTACCATTACTGGCGTTGCTTATGCTTGCAAATGGAAGGCTAGAAGTCAGAAAAAGGAACCTTTCATAGATAGTTACCAATAATTATTTACATTACACACATTATAGGTGCTGCCACAGAAAGCGATTTTAAAGATTTGCTCAACGAACTGGAGATAATGACGTCAGTTGGTAATCACCCTAACCTGGTAAACATCATCGGCACATGTTCAGTTGGAGGTAAAGTAAAGATACACCA